>JAWWLZ010000118.1:533703-567774 GCA_035041345.1 Poliocrania exsul | reverse complement strand
CATTCCCCTGCTCTACACCCAGTGGTTTCCCCAGACACAAAATGGCAGCCATTCCCCTGCCCTGTTGCCCTACAGTTTCCCCAGACAAAATGGCAGCTGTTCCCTCAGCTCTGTGCCCTGTGGTTTCCCCAGACATATAATGGCTGCCATTGCACAGGATGGCAGCTGTTCCACAAAATGGCGGCCATTCCCCAGCTCCCCATCCCATGGTTTCCCTAGACACAAAATGGTGGCTGTTCCCCTGCTCTGTGCCCTGTGGGTTCCCCAGTTCCTCACCCTGTTGTTTCACCAGACACAAAATGGCAGCCATTCCTCAGCTCTGTAACAGCAGTTATTCCACAAAATGGTGGCCGTTCCCCAATTCCATGTCTTGTGGTTTCCCCAGACACAAAATGGTGGCTGTTCCCACTCCACACTTCATGGTTTCCTTAGACACAAAATGGCAGCTGTTCCCCCACTCTACACCCCACGGTTCCCCCGGACACAAAATGGCGGCCATTGCCCAGCTCTATGCCCTGTGGTTCCCCAGACACAAAATGGCGGCCATTGCTTCACTCTATGCCCCGTGGTTCCCCCAGACACAAAATGGCAGCTGTTCCCCCACTCTATGCAGGGGTTCCCCCAGACACAAAATGGCGGCCGTTTCCCAGCTCTGTGCCCTGCGGTTCCCCCAGACACAAAATGGCAGCCATTGCCCCCCTCTATGCCCTGTGGTTCCCCAGACACAAAATGGCGGCCATTGCTTCACTCTATGCCCTGTGGTTCCCCTAGACACAAAATGGCAGCCATTGCCCAGCTCTATGCACTGTGGTTCCCCCAGACACAAAATGGTGGCCATTTCCCAGCTCTGTGCCCTGTGGTTTCCCCAGACAAACAAACGGGACCACTAAGTTTGTTTTTTCCCCTCCAAGTGGAACAACAAAAGGCAGCCCCAGCACACAATGGAACTGAAGGTGCAGGAGACTGACTGCTGATTTACCAAACCAGTCAAGTAAAAAGCACCCCAATCTGCCGTTACCTTTGCAGGCTGGAGGAAGGATATGGCAGTACGGAGACTGACTTTGGGATGGGGTTATCCGACATTTCCTGGGTCAGCCCAGCACTGCTGCTGTTGGACAAACCCCTCCCGCACCTGTGCCCGTGCCGTGCCCCACACTGACACGAGCAGCGAGGGGCTGGCACTGCCCAGCCTCAGGACAACATCAGCAAACATCACAGTTCCCTTCCATGACTTAACAGGTTCCCTGTATTCCTTTGCAGCTGCAGCACCACAGCCTTGGGCAGCAGCTCAGGAGCCTCCGGGCCCAGCTCAAATCCATGATTTCCTCCCAGATTTTCCACGGCGATGCTTCCCGCTGTCAGTTCGTGTCTGTGTCCCCATCGGGACGCGACAGGCAGGACAGAGCGGCTGGGGCGATGTTTCCAGCCGCCCTCGGCTCTCCCAGCAGCTTTGAGGCTGCTGATTTCAGTCCCGCTTCAGTGTCTCCCTCCTGCTTGAGAGTCTCAGCACACGATGCTCTACTTTGGCTAATTAATTTTTAAAGAAGCTGTGTATATTAATGCAAATTCTATTAGCGATGCCTCTTGCCAGCCCGTGTATTAAATACAACGCCAGTAGCATGACAGCACTTGACAGTCTCCACAGTGGTATATTACATGTGTTATTATTTTATACCCCTTTTAATACTTTTAAGACACATCCTTAAAATAAACTGGAATTGTTAGTATGCTTGTACTAAAGCACAAAAATATTCCTTCTTAATTTAGCCAAGTGTATGCTCCCATCGGAGCTGGAGATGCCAGAGAAAGACTGGCACGCGCCATGTGTGGTGTGAAGTGGTGGAGCTGCGCTGCCTTCAGAGGGACTGACTGCAGGGGCTGCTGTGAGGGAGGCTCTGCCTCACTGTTCCTTTGGAGCCATAATTGTTATTCCACACTGGATGATTATCATCAAGGGACAATGTTTGATGACAAGCCCATCTACGCTGCAAACTGTTTTGGTGACAGAAGTCCACAAATCTCTGCTCGTGGGATGGCCACTAGAGAGGGACAAAAGAAGATACTTTGCAAGTGCAAATCCCTGCGTGGGAGAGTTTGCAATGCAAAGTTCAGTGGCAGCACTGCCTGTCTTGGATTCTGCCTTTCCATGATGAAGGAGAAAAATCTGCTGACAGGTTATATTCCATAGTAAATAAGTTGTGCTGACTGCTCATGATCCAGGAGGAGTTGGACACAGGAAGGGCACTGTGCAGGATCCAAGCAAAGCTGGATCTTGCCCAGCATGAGGTGTTACAGAGAGAAAAGAAACCAAACAGGGCCAGCACATAAGGGAACCTTTCCAGAGCCATCTTTGTGGGACCAGCAGGACTGAAAGCTTGGCATGGGACAACCAGCAGGAGTAGGAAAAAAAAGGAAGAGAAGGGAAAGAGCAGTCCTGCAGACAGGAACACACATGATCCCAGAGGGATGGGATGTGAAAGACCTTTTAACCTGCAGGATCACATTAGATCCTAGAGTGTAAACAGGCTGGCAAAAACAACCCTGTATTCATAAAACTCAGTGTTAAAGACTCTGCCCTCGTATGCCTGGCCCAGGTATCCAACAGTTTGGTGCCCTGCTAGTCCATAAAGCAAGGAAAGCTAGTCAGGAGGTCTCAGCCCTCCATGGGTGTTAAATACAATGCCACACAATGGGATGGATGGATGGATTTCTAGGTATTTCCCTGTTGGTTTTTTAAAGCAGCCCACTGAAGACATGGAAACCCAACAGTTAAGCTCTCCAAAGCTGGGGTGCACCAGAAGCAAGGCTGCAAGGTAACATGAACCCAGCCCTTTTAACATAACAAACCTCGAGCTGGGCAGTTGCACCCTTGTCTCAGTCATGGCTCCTTTGCTTCACTTCACTGTGCAGGAGGGGCAGTGTGGCAGGAGCTGATGTTCTGCTCCAGCAAACACTGTTTGCCATCTCCTACCTTCGACTCTGTAACCTTGGCATCCTTCAAATGAAAGGGGCAGATGCACTGATAAGGTCAGGCTGCTCTCTGCCCCCAGGTATTTACTGCTGCTCAGATGAGTTCACCTGGGTAGGCTGCACAGCAGAAGGGAAAAGGTGCTGGCTGACAAAACCCAGTCAAAAGACATCGAGTGCCCTCATGGAAATAATTTGTGACTGGATAGCATTTTGCCTGTGTCGGGAGCCAGCAAGGTAAAATAGGTCAGTTCAGTTTTGTGGCTGAGTCCTGCTATGGCTGGAACCTTCTGAAGATGTTGCTGCCTGCAGACAGCCCGGGCTTTGCACAGAATATTTTGGCCTCCCTCTGCAGTGCGTCAGCTGTGAGGAATCACCTCTGCAAACATCATGATGCACCCTTTAAGAAGGGTCTTCTCAGACCCTTATTTCCACCAACTAAAGGCTTAACGCAGCTTGAGGGCAGGGCAGCTAAGGAAAGGGTAGGCAAGGTTCATCACTTAGGGCTTGAGAGTGGCTGTCCCAATATTTTTAAGCCTGACTTCCCAATTTGGTAAATGCAGATGATAATTTTTTTTCCAAGGTCAAACGCCTTGTTCAACCCCAAAAGCTTTCCTTATGTCCTTCCTCACCCATGTCTTCACTCCTCCAGAAAATAGACAGAAGGGAGGGAGGAAAAAAAAAGGCATTGGCACAGCTCTGCCTTGGACTACCATATGCTCCTCTGAATCTCCTCTTGTCCCCTGAATCACCAATTCCTGCTCTCTCTGCTCTCTCACATGCAGTGATCAAAATACCAGAGGAAAACATCCATGCTTTTCTCAGCCACACGATCTGACATTTCGAACACCAGCACCCTGGCCCTTCCCTCACCCTGCAGGCACTCAGACAGACGATGCTTCTTTCCCTCCCTCACTGAGATTTGGTTGGTGGTGAGGAAAGGCTTTGGCAAAACATCCTATTCCTAAGCACATGGTACATATGAGAGATCAGTGGCAATCATCCCATCCATAATGTCAGAATCTAAAGAGAGATTTAATCTTATGATATTTGAAGACTTCACAAGAACAAGTTTCCTTTTTTTAATTCGACTTTGGGATTTCCTGTAACGGAAATAACAATCCTCAAATTATCCTTTCCTCACAGAAGGAAAGTTTTGCTGTACAAAACACGCAGCAATGCCTCAAAGCAGTTCCTACCTCCTAGGAACAAAAGGTCACCACAAGAAAATGTGCAAGAAGCAGAACTTGCACATCACAAGGATCAAATGTAGGTCAACGCTGGCATGCTTTGAATATTTTTTCCTCTGCACTGAACAAAGAGGTTAATTCCACCCCAAGCCAGACCACTCTAGGAGGGAGGGTGGCTCTCCTCCACCTCTCAGCACCTCAAACCAGTCCAAGAACCTGCAGTCAGCAACATAACACAAGGGTTGAAAAGATCTCAGCTTAAACTGTTTGGCTATCCCTCATCTGAGAGAGTGTTTTTATAGGGTGCAGGGTAGGTTTATCCTGGACAGTGGTACCACCAGTCACACACATTAACTGGAGCTAACTGGGACACCAGAGCTGATTACAACTCACACATTGCACTGCAAGGTGCTGCAGAGATCAATTCCCCACAGGTCCCAGCAAAGCCAGCTCGAACATCAGTTCAGTGAACTGGCCTTCTGCAGACTTTGCCCTGTTCCTGCCATGAACCAAAGCTTTTGGCACTGCAGCAGAGACCTCAGAGACTCCCTGAAGGCAAGTTCTGCATCTCCATACAGAGATTAAGGCTTTAGCAGCTGCAGTCAGCAATGCTTGCCAGCAGCCCATCCACAAAGCCCAAGAAGTAGGGGAAAAGCATCCATCAGCATTCAAGTAAGCTGGTGTCAACTGTGATTTGCTAAAAAGCTGGTGAGCCTTGAAAGTGGAGTATGGGGAGAGTCATCAAGGAGTCTGATCCAATCCTCCAGCTCCGAAAGCATCTCGTACAAAGAGCACAAGAAACTGCAGCTCCAGTGGTGCAGGGGAAAGCAATTTGTTCTTTAGCAAAAGGCAGGAACAAAAAAAGAAGACTCCTATGAAATACTGGAGGGGTAGGGAAAGAACATAAGACTTCAACAAACCCAGCTTTAAATCCCAAGAGTGTTACAGGAAACCACTTAGAAATGAAAGGAAAGAAAAAAGCAGCTTTCCTGGATGCCAGATGTGACTTCAGGGCAGCAAGACTTGTGACTTTCCAAGAAAAAGAGGGTTTTGCCTTGGAGGGACAGATCTAAGGACAAACCAAGACAGCTGAATGTGAGATCTCACCCTGCCATCGGTTACATCTTGCAGGTGTCCCAAATCCTCCCTGCAGTTAACCTTGGTGCCAGTCACTGCAGGGGGATGAGTCTGTTCCTGCCAGACCTCAGCAGGTGGGAAAGTCTCCACACCATGTTCATCACCAGACATGACACAAGGGACATAAAGAAGAAGCAACTTACTCTTCAGATCAAAACTCGAGTGTGATAAGGCAGAATTTTCTCCTAACTTACATAATGATCAAAACTGGAACAGGACTCACACAAAACCAGGTGAAGTTTGAGTAGTTTGCATCACCAAGTTGTTTCTCAAGGTGCCACCCCCTGACATTCCATTTCATGCACTTCAGAAGTTGTGTTGGCACGTGTCTGCCACAGCCAGCAGCCCTCCTGCAAGGCCCCTGCCTTTCCCTAATCCCTTTGCCCTCCCCTTGTGTCCCACGCTGAACATGAACCATGGACAGCAGTGGCTCAATAGGGCAGCACAGCCACTCACTCCCAAAGCACCGACGGGCAGGGAGGGAAAGCCGGTGCCATTAGAGCCCTCCTCCAGGTGCTTTGGATTTAACACATCAAGGAAGACAAGTTTCCTCATCCTGCCAGTGCTCCCTTTGCTCAGTCCTCACTGAGCCTTCCCGAGTGCCTGCCAGCAGACAAGGAAATGTTTCTTGAAGTGCAGCTTCCAGATTGCTGCACAGAAATAGTTTATTTGCTTACAGTGCTGGGATGCAGCATTAAGGATGCACTCAAGTCACTCGAAGCATTGTATGACTACAACACAAGCCACTGGAGCAGAAAGCCTGGAAGGGGGAAGGGAGACCAAGGGAAAAATATTGAGGCTGTCTTGAATTCTTGAATGTTGTAAGCTTTGCTTTTTTTCCCCTTTCCTAATGTGACACAGTAAGCTGCACAGAGTAACAAATGCTCCCTGCATGCATCACTTCATTAATGAAGTATTGATAAAGGCAAAATTAAAATTGCATTTGTAATGCCCAAATAATAAATGCTGCTTTGCATTTATAGCACAACCTTAAGCTCAGAGATCTTTCATGACTGGCTTAGTCACTTGCAAAATGGCTTTTGAGGAAGGTTCTAGAAATTCTGTGAAACCCCAGATCATCATGAATTAGGGCTGCCTACATCACAAAATTGTGCTCATCAATTGAGTCAGCACTGGAACAAGATTAGCATTAACAACACTTGAGAGACAATAACAAGACAAATTTAAGGTACTCCAAAAAGTTTATTACAGTGTAGATGTACCGTGCAGTGGTTGTCACCAGAAAAATTACTACAGTATGGAGCTAATAGCTAATTTTCTGAAATGTTTTGCAGCAACTTTGAACACTTAAATGAAAAGTGGGTGTTGTGAAAGTGAAAGCAATCTGAGCCAAATTTTGCTCTTAGATGTGCTGTTATTGCAGCTCCTAATGAGATTTGGTCTTAAAGCTGAGAATCAGAGCAGTAGCATGCAATTATTTGGGTTTTTTAGCTGAAATAATGTTGATTCAGAGCTTGGTGGAGGAGTTTACTTATATAAAGAGCTCTACAAATTTTAATTTGTTTTTACACCTGTATTTTTGTAGCTTCCAGGCTTTCATAAGATGAAACTGAGGTTGAACTGAGCAGTACCTCCTTCCCTAAGTGACCCAGTGCATCTCTCCCTCCTGCACTTGCCATTCAGCCTCCTTTCTCCAAAGCTGCTCTGTGCTTTGGTAGTGTTTTATTCCAATTTTAGCCATATCCTACATGGCCACAGAGAAGCAGCTCCCCAGACTTCCCCTGGCAGAGCTAAATATGTTTGTGCTATAGGAAAAAACAACACCATATGGCAGTTGTTTGATCTCTAAGCAGAAGCTGATTTTTTGAAAACTGATGAGCTCCACCTGTCTAGAAAGTTGCCTTCCCCTCACAGACACTGCACAACCTATTTGCACACTGCACATGCCCCCAGAATCCAGGATAGGGAATCTTTGCAGATCTGTTCTTGTCTGTCACCAGTTCCTGACTACACAGACTCTGCAGTGTCACTGTTGTCCTCAGAGATGGTCAGAGGTTGGATTATCCCTACCCCAAGTTTTGATACTCTGCCATGGGGAGCTGCTGGGATTTTCCTGCCCATTTCCTGGGATATTGACCCCACCTGCAGCCCGATATTTGCACATAACCTGAGGTCCATACATACATATCATGGCTCAACATCCAGTTACATAACCTGACACACCATGTTATCAGCCTGCATTTAAGAATCTCTGACATTACCTTGGACTAATTCCGCAGGCCAGTAACTCATTCAGTGTATTTGTGGCATTTATATCTACATTACAATCACTAAAGGACAAGAAGGGCTCAGCCTTCCCTGGGACACCCCAAAGTGCCCACTCTGACCTGCCTCACAGTGCCAACCAGAGGCCAACCTGTCATTGAGTCCCAGCTGGGTACACTCTGTGCACTGTGCCACAGTGTGGCCTGGATGCACCCACTCCAAAAAATAACTAGAAAGGAGGCACGAGGAGAGGGAGAGTAAGCTTGATTTCCCTGTGCAAGATGCTGGCTCTGCTTTCTTTCTTCATGCTGTGCAACTATTTGCTAAAGGAAATAATTTCACTAAAGACGCTCTGCTTCCTTTGTGAAATTACTCTTTAAATGCTGATTCTCCATCTGTTGCACAGCTCCAGATTTTGAGAGATATTTAGGGACCTAGCTCCCAATTTAAATAGAAGTCTGACATGTTTTAAAAATTAAATTCCTGCCTTTACATGTAACAACACACAAGTTTAACCCTTGGTTTTTAGGCTGGGGAAGAAGTGTTGGGTGAGCTATCAGAATGATTTATTGACCTTGAAACAAGATGCAAACCTTGAGGCAAAAGGAAGGTTATGGACCACATCTACATCTCAGACACAACAGCAACCACCACGTGCTACACCAAAGAGTTTACAGGTTTTTAATAAGCTCTCAAGTATGAAAGCAAGTCAGTTAAACTTCCTTCACATTACACAAGCTTCAGTAAAGGTCTTACTTTAAATTCAGTTGCCACCAACATCTGCCTCCCAGGAAGGCTGGCAGGGAGCCCTGCAGGAGGTTCTACTTCCACACCATCTAACCAGCCCCTGCTTCCCTGAGTGGCAATGAAAAGCAGCCTC
The DNA here is from genome assembly GCA_035041345.1 of Poliocrania exsul. Taxonomy (NCBI): domain Eukaryota; kingdom Metazoa; phylum Chordata; class Aves; order Passeriformes; family Thamnophilidae; genus Poliocrania; species Poliocrania exsul. The sequence continues at coordinate 559,374 of JAWWLZ010000118.1, read as the reverse complement.
AGTAAAAACTGCAAGGAATTTTTTCCTGTAGGAAAGCACCTGTGAAAGCTCCAGAGTCACAGCTGCCTCATCACAGGTTTAAGGCAAAGAACCACAAAGGCAGGGCAGAAAGGGCTATGCAGACTAACACAGGCAACACTCTCTGATCCTCAGCACAGCTCCCAGACCTTCACCAACCATTGTCATCTCCACTTCAGTCCCCTGGCAAGTCTGCAAGTCACAGATTAAAGAGATGCCTTTAAAATCAATAGCTCCCTTGATAAAGCTGAGCTGCTGGCTGCACATTTTCCCCTTGGCAGTAACTTGAAAACTTTGCACCTTTGCCATATGAATTCAGAACTTCATTTTCCCGCATTGTTAATTTTTGAATTGGCTTTTTTTATCCATGCATTTTCACACTCACACCGTGCTTATCTATACATTCACATTTTTATAGAATCCTTCAGATTCATTCAAGCAAAGTTATTTTAAAGATGCTCTAAAAGGAAACACTTCTTGAGTCATCTATCCATAAAGTGCTTTCACTATGAGTCCATTCACTGAGGACTCCAAGGGACACCATCCCAAAATGTAGAACTATCCTATAAGCCTTTGAGTTCTAAGCAATAATGGAAGACCAACCTATAAGAATCTTTTTTTGGGAAGAAATGCTGTGTAACTTACTTGAAATGTGAGCCAGTTTCCCAACAGATGAAGGCCCCAAACTGCTTTCTTGGCTTTTAGATAAAGACTGAATTAGGGCACCATGGCAGAGATATTGTGTTCAATACAACACAGGTAGCAAATCAGTTTCAGTCAGTCGTATATTCTACTTTTCTGTCACCATGGGACCTTCCAGAAAACTGCAAGCTTGCTGCAAAGCCTCACTTAGCCTTTCATTTCTCCTCACAGCTCCAACAAACAGCCATGGAGGGGATATGTGAGGGCTGCAAATCCTCCACTGAAGGCAATGGCATCACACCAGCTCAAAGCTACGGTAAGTCAAGCCCATCTTTCACACTGATTAAAAATTAAGGTTCAGCAAACTGCCAAGCCTCCTTCTTAGACACACAAATGTCTAAAAAGTTTGCTTCAAGGAACAATTAGCTCTTCCATTCATCCTGTGAGCAGTTCATTCAGAAACCAAATGACTGCCCTCTCTCATATTAGCCAAGATTCATGCTCTCATATCTCAGCATAGCACTCTGCAGCAGACTGAAGAACCACTTAAAAATGATGTATTCATTACTCATTTCCAGAGTTCATTAAATAATCTTTCATATTTGTTTTCTTTGTATTTTTGCCACAACTGAGTGCAAATAAGCTAACTGCTGGGTCTCAGAGGAGAACATCAAGGATGCTGATTGCCTCAGCATACAGCCTGTGCTCTGCTGGAGATTACTGAGTAGTGTTTCTGCTCCTGCAAACCCCAAAACATACCCGGTGTAAAGGCAGTCACCACATCAGCTGATGGTTTGGGAAGGACTCCAACAGCCCTCACCAGGGCTTTGACAAAAGTGGAGCATGAACCAGCTTTTTCCCTTGGAAACGAGCACTCAGGGAGGAAAATAAGCAGTGGACAAAGGCTGTCCCTATGGGAGCAGGGAAGGCAATACTCCACCCAGGGAAACCATCTCCAGAGGGCAGAGTACAACTTCCATCACAAGCACCAGGCAGAGGATGACTTCTTGAAAACATCAAAGAACTGAGTGAGAGAAATCCTGGTGTGGAAGAACCTCTGCTTTGGAGAATAGTCAGTCCTGGGTTAAAGATATATCCCCATTTTGGTTGATTTTCAGTCAGAAAGTGATCCCTTCAAATCAGGAAAGGCCAAGAGAACACACATCTCCCCTACTCTGGTATTGGATGCAGGACCAGGCAGTTTCCTACCCAACTGCAGCCTGTTGACCAGTGCATGAGCTGCTTTTATACTGCTGTCCTCAGAATCCTTTGTGCAGTCATTGCATCTGCTCCCCTGGGCTCTGGGGGAGGAATAAGCAGCATCAGTGGCCTGAGGGACTCCCACAGTTGTTTTGCAGAAGCTCAGAGTGTTATTTAACTGCTACATCCTCAGATGATAGGCTTGGGTTATGTCAAGCAGTAGAGATTCACTGTTGCCAGAAGGGCAGTGCTCAGGAAAAGCAACCTTGAATCTGACAGGGTGGAAGAGGAGGGCTGAGGCTCTAGTGAGCTGTGCAGCACTGCTGGCCTCAAAACACACTCACATGTCAGTGCCTTGGTGGCCCTTGGTGTCTCCCAGGATTAGCTCCTTCCTGAAAAAGGGCTGCACTTGGGAGAGAATTGGAAAATCCCTAAGGACAGGCAGCAATCCTATGGGGCATCTCTCCATATCCAAGTGCCTAAGACAAGCTCCTCCTCCCCTTCCAGCTGCACATACTTTCCTCAGCACTAGGAAAAAAGAATTAATCAAGTGCCCACTGCTGAACTCCGCTTTGGAGCAGAGGAGTGTGCAAAGGAGCACTGGCACAAGTGCCAAGCCAGGGCTGGAGCAGATGATGCCACAGGGCAGGGCTGTGTTGATCCCAGTGCTGTGTGGGTTTCCCAGCTAGAGCAGCACCAGCTCTGCTGATATTTATCTTGTTTCTCCATGGGGCTCTGGTTGGTACAGCTTTAAGTATTTTCCTTCCTTCTTAAGCTGGTTGCTCAGAATGAGGCAGCTGAAATGAAATGCAGAGCTCCTGGATTCAGGCAAGTTTTGTTAGCAGGGTACATTGCTTCTCTCATCAGCTGCCTCCCACTTAATTTCCTTCCTCCATATGATATCCCCTGTTGTTTAGGCACTAATGAAGACAGCAAAATGTTTATAGGACTCTAGGGATCATTTATCAGGAATTCCATACCTCTTTTTAAGGTTAGTTTCATTCAAAAATGTGAGGACTTCTCTCCTAAGGATGCTTCTCAGGAACAAATTCATTTGAGAGAAGGGATGCAATGCAGGTGAAAAGCAGAGAAATGTCTCTTTGCTGAATTGCTACAAAGATATAATCAATATTCACCTGCATACTTTGTCACCTCACCCTACAGGACAACTGCAGGACGCATGGCAGGAGATGAGTAAGGGTGCAAATAAAGGAAAAAAATTGCTATATCCATTCCCATCTCCTTTTACAGGGCAAATCCCACTATTAAAACAGTAAGAGAGAGACTGTTAAATAAGTCAGTTGTAGTTTGATGTTTTTACATGCCCCACTTATTTACCTGTGGCCAGGTGAGCAGCAAAGGGCACTGCTGAGCTTCACTCTCAAACCCTCACTTGGAGCAGGATGAGGTTGGTTTTGGTAACGCATCTCGTAGCCCTCATGGAATTTGTGATCAGAGCAGCCTCTGATCCTCTGGTGATCCTCTGCTTCCTCTAGGAGTCAGACTCAATCTGGGCAACTTCAGGAGGCAGCAATGACCTTCACATACACAGACCAACACACTGAGATCCTCTGCCAAACTAGACCCCAAAACAGGTCCAGGCAACCCCAAGGTTTAACCCTCCAGCCTGGCTGGGCAGCTCAGCCTCGCTGGCCCCCCATGCCCAGGGGTATCGATGCCTCAGGGCCAGAGACAGCTCCAGCTTAATCAGCCTTGTCCTCGGAGAGAGACAGATGTCAAACATTGATACCATCACTCTGCTGGTTGTCAGCACTGGTTTTGGTCTGCTCCATGATCCAGAATAAAGGCTCAGATCTGGTTCAGCCAAAGGACGCTGGGCCAGTTCAGCTACACAGAGTGAGCAAATACACAGCCCTGGTACCTTCCACAGCACAGGGGCTTTCAACCAGCCCCTCTTCTGACACAGATAAGGAGTCAATCCACCAAGTCCCTTTTCCCAGAGGGCACAATACAGCCCACATCCAATATCAGCTGATGCCATCAGTGCAGCAGGGGAACTATCCCAGCATCTTCATTCTTTTCAGTAGGACACTAATGTCCTATATAGTCATAATGTGGGGGGATTCTGTAAAGGAAACGCTTTTGAAACAAGGTTTTAACAGAACTGGGATCTTTCATCCATAAAAACACTTCAGACTGTCCAAGGTCACTGGTGTCCTTTCAGCAATTGATGAAATTATCTGGAGATAATTGAGAGGAAAGGCATTCACACCACAAAACATTCCTTACCAGCCTTGGCTGCCTCCTATGGGAGGGGCCCAACACTAAAGTGAACTGCCCTCACTTTATGGATTGAGAACAAAGACAAGACATGTTGGCAGAGAGGGATGACAAAGGTACCAACATCACATCCCTCCCTCAAGAGGGATATTATTCCCTTCCTGGGCATCTTTTTCCCAGGCTGTCTCTGTACCATCCCTCATCAATACTCTGCTTTGGAACGTCTTCTGAAGAATTAAAGGGTTTCTCTTACTCAAGGAGGGAACAAAGCACTGGGCTTGTTCAACCACGCTGCTTCCAAGGACTCTGCAAGTGAAGCAATCCATGTGATCTGCTCCACTGAACCACAGGGAACACACAGGAACACACACCTCGTTAGGGAGACAGAGCACTTCAGAGGCAAACATGAGCAAAGAGAAAACTGCCAAAAATGGGTCATGGGAATAGGTGCTGTCATGATGGATTTTCCCTAGAAAGTAAACTAAACAAGAATCCTGCCCCAACACCAGCTTGTAAGTGCCAGTGAGTTTTCCTGAAAGCTCATCTAAACTCCATTCCCAGCAGACCCTTATACAAACCCACAGCCAGCCCAGAGCCCACCTGCCCCTCATTAAAAGCCTCCCTGTCACCCACTCTTCTGGGAAAGCTTCCTGTCCCCATAGCAGAGAACTCACATCACAAGCTGGTGTCTGTACTGGTGTTTTTCCCCTTCCTGGGAAAATAAATAACAACAGCAGTCCCTTCACACTGGATTGAAACCTGCAATTAAGAATTCTTTCAGAGGCAGATCTCTAATTGGGTTCTCCCAGGAGAAGGGAGACTCAGCAACACGTTGTGCATGCTGAGAACTAAAGAGGACTCCAGAAAAAAGATGCTGGAGGAAGAAGAGTCACTTGGGATCTTTCCTGTTGGGGCAGGAAGTGGAAGAGAAGAGGCAAAACACATGCTCCACCATCAGAAGATACCTTAAAGGTATTACACCTAATATTGACTAGTTTAGCTTTTTGAATTGTTGTCTTTGAATACTTGCAAGACTTAATAAAAATAGGCTTTCTGAAGGAGCCAGCTGCTGCCTGCCATCTCCCCCACACCTATAGAAAAGCAATACAGAGTGGGCTAAGTTACTGCAGCATCTTCCCTTGCTTTGTTTTATTTTTAACTCTGTGTCTTCCTCCAGTTCTCAGAACAACTCCCGCACATCCCTGTCATTTCAGACTCATTTCCCACAGTGGATTTCAGATTCTTGCAGTACTTCAAGTATCCCTAGATGAAATGTCAGGACAGATTATTTTTCTGGATTCCAGCACCCCTTTTTATTATTTATTTTCCCCAGGCTTCTGAAAAGTACTTTTTTCCCCTGAACAAAATGACAAGGACAGAGGGTCTCGTTGCACACACAGTCCTGTTTCTTCTGACCTGAGATCTGATGTTGCTTAGGCCACATTGCCACAGCACAAGTTATACCAAGGTCAATCCCTTCCCTCAACACAAGTCAACAGGTCAGTCCTAGACCGTGCTCAGAAATGGCAAACAAAACACTGGGACTTTTCCATCAAATAAATCATGCCTTGGAAGTGATCAGAGGATAATTGGGGAAGTTACAATTTTTAGTTGCTTCCACTTAGGATTTTTATCTGATTATCTAAAGTTTATATAATTTCTCACTAGATCACCCTTGTATCTTATGAAGAAGTCAGGTATTTTCAGTATAACATTCCTAGTTAGGTTTGGCTCATGGAAGAGTAAACTCTACCACCCGAAAACAAGAAACCTGCCACCAAGCAACCCCTGCTTTTGCAACCATCTCTCACTTTTGCCTGAAGCACTGTAGGAATATTCTCTAGTCCCTATCAAACACCACACATCAAAGCCTGGAAGGAAATGACATGCAAAGACAACATCAGTACCCACAAGTACCAGGCTATGCAATATTTTGCCTTTTAACTATCCTGTGTCTCACAGTGGAGGAGCAGCTGTAACAACTCCCCACAAATACATCCTTGTGATTCCCTCCAGCCTCCTGCTGAGCTGAGAACATTATCATAGAAATTCTCTTTCTCATGGAGTGCATTGCAAACTGCCCAGGCAGGACAGTTCCCATCACTGAAGGGCAGCTCAGCCAACTCCTCTCTCTCCGGCTTCTCTTTGTCTCCAAAGTTCATTAAACTGGTGGAAGATGAAGGCTCAAGCTAATCTCAGTTGCACTCAGAATCAGTAACAAGTCCAGGAAAAAAAATCTCATCATGGGTTTCTGCCTTTCCCTCCATGCACACACCATTGCTTGTTTTTTCTTTATATCTGATGATTCCACAGTATGATACATTTTTGCTTGACTTCTGATGAAGGTTAAGCACATAAAATTGAGTGTGTTCCTGCATCACCTTGTTCTCCTTCAGACTCCAATATTTTTCCGTACAAAATTAACCAGAGGTGGAAATCCACCTTCACACTCAGAAAAATCTAGAAGATACTGTCACAAACATGAGTAGCTCTGCCCACCCCAAATTTCACTTCACATTTCACCTTCCATGACACACTTTTTAGTTCCCCACCTTGTTTTACACTGCACAATATCCTGGGATATTGTCAAGAGCTCTCACCTTTCACTGCACAACATGGAAATTGAACTAGCAGAGATTCTAGCTCAAACTTTTTAAAAATTAAAGTCAAAATAATTGCTGTGTCTACTGAATCATAGCCAGCAGTCCTGGGAGAACAGCACTGGGAATGTTGCAGCACACAGGTGGATTCCCCAAACCAGAGCTCTGAATTTCACTTGCACACAATGATTAGGTATTTCATCTTCCCAGCCAAGATGTGCAGCATGATGAAAGCAAAGGCTTTGGATCTCAAGAGAGAAATTTAATCCCCATTTCTCAGATGACAAACTGTAATTTACAGGTAGTGAGATTTACCTGCAAGTCCTATTGCAGCAGAACAGGAATATCATTACCTCATTCCTCCCATTTCCCCACAGTTCCCACAGAGAAAGAAGGCAGTTTTGAGCCCAGTTTTGACCTGTTGCACTGTCCCAGCAAGGGAAAGGATCTGCACGGTGTTGGTCTCAATAAGCACTGAGAATTCAGGGGTTTATTGACATTGTTTGACCACCAGCACCCAAATAGGCTCAGACCTAACCATGAAAATAGTCCAAGAACAGGAAAAAATGTTACATTAGTGAATCAGTTTGTCCTGACAAATGAGGTTCCTGCAAATAGTTTTTGAGAACTGTGAAGGTCATGCCTTTATTAGCATGGGCTTTTCCTACATATAACCTTGCCTTGTTTGGATGTTGTCTTCCCATCCTTCATCTATATTAAGCTATTGATACTTCACTTGCACATAGTTACCTACACAGAGCCAAAACTCGACATAAGCAGCTTTTTGTAATACCTAAGCTATAGCAAAATTGCCAATGACTCTTGGAACAGGCCTTCAAGTTTGCACTCTGGCTGAGAGTTGCCACAGCAAAGTGCTGGCCCTCCAAAGGTTCAGTTCCTGAAACCACAGGGCTCAGTCTTCCGTAAAATCTGCCATTTTAGGCTCAGTGGCCATTGGGAGTTCCCACCCTGTTTCTGACCACTGTCCAAAGGAATCATCTGGTGTTAATCACATGACCTGAACTGGGGTCCACCACAAAACTGCTTCTAGCATGAGGAAGCTTTGCTATGGGAAGCCTCACTCTGATGTTCTTTTGTGTTTTTGTAGCACATGCAGCTTGCAGTGAGTTGTAGGAGCCTGCAGGGCACAGGCTGAGCATCTCTGCCCAGGGCCCTGCCTGGTTTCTGGCTTGTGTTTGCAAGGCCATTTAGCAAAGAAAGGACTGCACTGTCCTACCATGGTCTGTACACACCAACAAACCCACATAGTAAAGCTACCTGTGCTACTCTGGTGCAGCCCTGCCTCGTGTGCCAAGTAGGGTCTGCAAGAGGGAGAACAGGGAGACATGAACTGCTTTACCTTCCCATCATCTCCCCAGTTAGGCAGTTATGAAATTGTGTCTAAGGGGAAAAAAAGATTAGGAAATAATTTCTTCCTCAGAGAGGTTGAATTATGATCTGAAGCATATCAGTTTAAATTTAAATACCTCCCAAGTCTCCTGGATTAATCACAACCATTACCTTGTACAGTCTTGGAGTTCTCAGCATACAAGGAAAGTCTATTGAGAGCAGAAAAGCAGAGATCAGAAATGGCTATTTTCTAATGCCTTTTGTCAGTCTTGCATGTTTTAGACAACAAACTCATTGGGGCATGGTTATCTTAATCATTATATTGGTCTATAGCACAAGAGAAGATGTGATTAGTCTTGCTTTAGGCACTACTGTCATCTCAGTTTATAATGGCAGTGGTATATTCAAATTATGGTGCATCCACTCCTCCCAAAAGCCCCAGTGCCACCTCTCTTGGACAGGGCTGTATGCCAGGAAAGCAAGATACAGGATTTCTATAGAGTGTTAAAAACAAATTAACTTATAGAACTCAATAGCTGAACTGTAACTCTACAATTCAGATTATGGCCTGCTGACTGCTCCTCATTGAGAGGGAAAACTGGCGTTTGTTACTCTTCAGAAGCTGCCCCATAAGCACTGCAAAACTACAGTTCAGTGCTATAGAACATTTTATTCAAAAGAAAAAAAGAAAAAAAGAAAACAAGAGGCTTCCAGCACCAAGTTCCATCCCTGCATTCTGGTTCCCAGCACCAAGTTCCATCCCTGCATTCTGGTTCCCAGCACCAAGTTCCATCCCTGCATTCTGGTCTCCAGCCCAGGCAGTGGGAGCTGAGGGCTGCAGGCAGCACACAGAGCTCTGCTGGCTGGGGATGCAGCAGCCTGCACAGCCACTGCTCAGTGTGCAGAGAGGGATGCTGGCAGATTGGCTTGGAAAGAGCCTTAATACAACCAAAAGGATAGAATTCATTTACCCAGAAAAGACCTTTTGCAATAATATCAATAAAATCTCATTCAATCTCTATCCCCCCAAATCCCTGCTGCAAATTTCAGCCCGATTTATTATTAGCTGGCTGAGATAAGCAATTAAAATAGAACATTAGAAGATAGTTAGGTGAATTCGGCACCCTGTGTGGATATGTGGCAATAAATCTGTTCCCTGGCAGTGTGTGGGAGAATTCCTCCCTGCTGTGGATTCAGCCCCAGTATCAGGCAGGGCCTCGCTTGCTTATTGCCAAATAAGCAGTGGGACTGGTGCAGAGCATGGCAGCAGTCCCAGTCTCTCTGTGCAGGAAGAAAACAGAGCCAGGGATAATTCTTCATACAGGTAAACTGGAGGCATCTCCTTTTCCACAAGGAAATGTCATGCCAGTTATTAATATACACAGGCTGCTTCTCCCTTCAGCCTGGGCTGTGTTAGTGTCTGCTCATGAGGGAAGAGAAAAACAACAAATTGTACAGAGCCTTGACCCTCCCCCCAGCAAACCAATCAATGTCACCAAGCAGATCAATTGAAAGAGCCAAATTCCAATACCTTCGTCACACCCAGAAGTTTCTCCAGCTTCTAATGTGAATAATGCTGTGCAATGAGTGATGATCTGTGCAACAAAGTAGTTACAGCTGGGCTTTCTGGACAGCTCCTGTGCCAACACAAGAGGGCACAGCAATGCTGCCCTATCCACACCGGGACACATCCTGGCTCCAGTCAGAAGCACACGTGTAGGGAACAGCAAAAAAACCAGGAAAATTCTGGGAGGAGCCTGCAAAGCTTGTGAGGCAGCACATGATCCAGCTCCCCTGACACCAGCACAGCAGCTCCAGCTCTGGCAAGCTCTGCACTGTCACAATCTTTGGTCCGTTTTCTGTCTGCTGTGGCTGAAGGTGCAAGTGCTGAAGCCCAGCTTATGAGCAGCTGAAAGCCAGAAAACAAATACATGCTCCAGAGGGATTATTTTAAATGTCTTTGAGTACCATGTGTTTGGGGCTGGGCTCCCAACGAATTCAAATAGCTGAGATTACTCACAGACCTGGTGCTGCTGAAAATCCCCCCAATGAATGACTCCTGCCTTGAAAGGACCTTGGCTCCAGCACAAAGCTGTTTCTGCCTTAGCATGATTGACTCTGCCAACCTGCTGGGCTCTGTGCAGGAGATCACGGAGCAGCTGAAGGGTGTGCCCTGAGAGAGGCTCCAGTGATGACACAGGGAGCAACACACGCAGCAAGGCAATGGGCCACGCGCCAGGTGGCTCACAGGAGCAAGGGGACACTCAGAAACTAAATAAAATCACAGAATATTCTGAGTTGGGAGAGACCTACAAGGATCAACCAAGTCTAACTCTTGGCCTTGCACAGAAGAGCCCCAACAACCCCACCATGTGCCTGGCCTGAGAGTGCTGTTCAAATGCTCCTTGAACTCAGACAGGCTTGGTGCTCTGACTACTTCCCTGAGGAACTGCTCCAGTGCCCAACCATCCTCTGCAGGAAGAGCCTTAAGAGTAAAGAGCTTAAATACTCTGGGCCTTCCCTACTCACTGCCTTGCAAGGGTCCTGCCCACTGGGAACACTAGCAGCTCTGCTCTCTGCTGCAGCCCAGCAGCCACACTGCTGCCAGCCAGAGGGAATGGCTGGGGAGGCAGGAGGAGCATCCTGACCCTTGAGGAATACATTCAGTGCAGATAGCTTGGGGTACAGCTGCGTAACAGGAGCAAAAGCTGCAAAACAAGGTTATTTCATGTCCATACTCCTTTTGCATGGGACTTTGAACACTGCTCACCTGCTTCGGGGACAGGCAGAAGTTTCACTTATTCTCCTTGAACTGTTTATTACAAACAAGAGTCAGATATAAACCTTAATCTTAAACATCTTAATGTTGTTTGTATGCATGCTGTGGGATTGACAACCCCCACAGGAATAATTCACTCCCCCAAACAATTTGGGGGTCAGCTTCAGACCCCCTGATGGGCAAGTGCTCACAAAGTTTGGGGTGAGGACAAGGCAAAAGCCAACACTGAAGCACAACTGTGAGGCAGCATCACCACCACAGGGGTCAGTCCCTGAGCACATAACACACACCCAACCCCTCTGCCATGGCAAAGACCAAAACAATTTGCCTCTGATTAGCTGTCCTTTAATAAAGACACAGACCTCACACTTCAACTGTGTGTTCAGCTTCCCTTTAGCTTGTGCCCCTTCTTCCACCAAGACTCACATTGCCTGCAGAGAGGCAAGTGAGGAGCCTCCATCTCCTCTGCTCAGCTTCAGAGTCAAACCAACAGCCAAGCTCCCAGCAGAGCAGTCCCCAGCATCCCCTGAGCCCCTAACAGCAAGGAAAACGCCAGAGGCCAAGGCCTATTTTAATCTCCCAATTATCTGGATCACCCTGGTCACAAGGAACATTACTTAGGAACCATGGTTTCAGCTGTAGTGGCAACATGAAAGTAATAACACAAAAAATTAAAATAGATTATTATTTCTCTAGTCACCTTTTAACTCCATCCCTTCACTTTGGAAAGATGCTGAGGGATCATGAGGAAGCCCAAGTCCCTGGATGTCTTTCAAAAGCACTTTTGACATAAATCCGAGACAAAAATGCCACAGATCTGCTGCAAGGCCAACAGCAAGGAAGGAATCACTGCTGTAGGCACTGATGGGAAGGCAGCTGAGCCTGATAAGGGCTGTAATGGGCTTAACAGGGGCCCCAGGACAGGCTTCCTGCTCACTTGGGGGTGTTCATTTGTGTCTCTGCAGGCTCTGAGAGACTCCTCTTAATAAAAGGTCTCTTTTTTTGGCAAGTGTGAGAGCTGCAGTCTGACTTGTGGGTGGTTGCTCAGACAGGCAAAGTAATGAGGATTTTTCCCACATAAGAAACCATCTCTAAGGGAGCATTTTTGAGTGATCCAACAGAAATCCATATCATTCCTCAGTCCAAAGCTGTCAGCAGACCTGCTTTAAAGTCCACAGGAAATTTTGGATCAGGCTTCCACTTTCTCTAGTCCTTTCTCATTTTCTTACTCTGCAAGAGCACACCTGGATCAGCAACATGAAAAGCTTCTCCTCAGCAGGGCAACACACCCAAGCCTGACCTGTACCACCCCCTGCCATGCCAGGACTGGGCTCACCAGCAGTGCAGGTCGTCAGGTGTTACCACACTCAATGTTTGGTACTTGCATAAAAAATGTAGGTTTAACATAAACTGACATCTCAGATGCAGCTCCTTATTATACATATAGCTCATGTGACAACAAGGCTCACTAATTACTTAAGAGAAGTCTGTAAATGTGCATATTTTAGAAACAGGCAGGCCAAAGAACACTCCTTAAAACACCTTAGCACCAGGTGCAAGAATTAGGTTGAGAGAAGTAGAGTTTTCCTCAGATGATCTCTTGCTCCTCAAAATATTTTGGACATTTATTAGTTTTTTAGGAGAGGAAAGGAAAGATGTATTCCCCATTCAGAAGTTTGGGAGTTCTTGACAGATCAGCTTCCCTCACTTGCAATTTTCAGCAAGTTTCTCCATTATAAAAACCCAAATCAATTATTTGCAGAGCACTAGGAGGGGAAATTGAAATAACTCTCAGGAAGGTTCCAGGGCAGTTTTCACTCCCATTTAAGAGATATATTAAGACATTGACCCATAAATCCATAAAGCTACTCTTCCTGCTAGACCAAGGGTGTATAAGATGACTTTTTTGCCTCAAACAAGGCTGAGATGCACTGCCAGGAGGAATTTCAAACCTACTGCAATGTATATGGAAGATGAGGAACACAAGGGTTAACACCTTAAGCTACAGATTGGTCTGGTCTATATTAAAACTCAGTCTGCCTGGTGTACAGAATAAACCTGGCCTTCTTTGAGCCACCTGAACCATTCCAGATGCACATCCATGTGATGGAAAGTTGACATCACAGCCCAGAGGAGCACCTGCCATTTACCCTCCAGTGGATTCCCTGTCTGATGTAGCCCCTTTTTGGGCAGAGATTAAACAGACACATCAGGCTTTTCCAAGAGCCCTCAGTGACAGAAATGGGATTCCCAAAGGATGAGTGAGGCTGATGCCTTCCCTTTGCCTAAGAAACAGAACCCTCCTCTCCAGGCAGTTGCTCTGTTGGCTCTCCTTGGAGAGTAAATTACAGAGGCAGCACCAAGTCCCCTGGGCAGAGATATAGCTAACAAGAGGTGAAAATGAAAATATTTACAACCTTAATAGGGGTGGAAAAAGCAACAGGAAGAGAGGCTGAGACAGATTCAGCCCCAGATTCAACAGGGGAGGAGAAACAGCTGCACCAATGCAGCATGTTCTGTGAAATACCACCAAGGACTGTGCCAGGCAGTTCTCTCAGGGAGGTTTCTGCTTTTCTGTCTAATTTTCAAGGTGGAAGTGACTTCTTTCAGAATGATGCAGCTGTTCAATATCCAGGCCATGAGCAAACCCCAAGTCCCTGCCCTTCTGGAGCTCGGTGTCATCCACCACTCTGCTCAGAATCTGCAAGAGAATTTGCCAAGGAGAGAGAACCTTTTCTCACACAACACAGTAAAAATTGGAGCAAAAAGTGTTGCCCAAAAGCCCAAACTGAATATGCACAATAATCTTGTTCAGATGGACAGCAACACTCATGGGCTCTATAAGGAACAGTAAACCCACTTGTCTGGCCTACATACCACGGATAATTGATATGGAGTAACAGCTAATGGTGAGCAGCACAGTCCCAGGAGCTGTGAACTCTGGATCTCAAAGAAACCCCAGACAGAATATTATGCCCATGTGTCAAAACCCTCACCCTCAGCTTCTGAGACTCCTAACCCTGGAAGTCCCCTAATATTACACCTGGAACCAGACTCCAACTCACTCCTCAGAGAGGGACTCAGCCTAACATCAGGTTTCTCACTGGAAGCAGCAGGTAATGGCTAAGGTAGCCCTGACAAAACAAGGCCTTGAGGGAACAAGAATCCCTGGGACTGCATCTACATTAAAAGAAGAAAATTAGAATTGTATACTCGACTAGACTGCATATGTCTTGTTTTGTCTAACTGAGGATGATCTAAAGTCCTGTTGTGGGGTAAGCAGCTCACAGATGAGAACTGCTAATAAGTGAGGAAGCCTTTCCTTCTTTTTCTGAATCATTTTTATGGATGCCTGAGGTTATTGCAAACTATTGCATCAACACTGAATCACTCCCTCCTTTGCATAGTTGAGTACAAGCCATTCTCTTCATAAAACTTTGTTATCCATTGAACCAAAGCAATGAAAAAGGAAGACAAAAAAGGCCAACGTCCTTCCTTGCAGCTTCCCAAGCCACTCAGTCTCAGCTTTAGTTTCAGCTACACAGCCAGAGAGCAACACTGGTTGTTACATCAGGGTTTGGAAGCAAAGGGAAAGGAGGAGGTGAAGCAAGCCCAGGAGGCAGCCAAAAGGAAAACATCTTTAAAGCTCCCCTGAATTGGTGACACTTACCTGTTTGTTCCATTTTATGCCTCTGGGTTTCTCTGAAATAGAGAAGAGCAATTATGAAGTGACCCACTTTCCTCCTGTTTAGTGTAGGGAGGAAACAGGGGGAAGGGGAAAAAGGGGAGGAGAGGGAAAGTTGCAGGAGGATAATATCAAAGGGGAGAGAGAAGAAAAAAACACCAAACCCTTACAAAAGATTGGAGGGTAAATTGTGATGACCCAGTTTAAAGAAAGAGCAGGAACTAGACCTACTGACAGTCAACACCTTCCCACACACTCTAAGGAGAGGAAGCAGCAAGGGAGAGGAGCAAACCCAGGGCTTACAGCACTTCTTTGTGGTACAAACTCATTCCTCCCGGACAAAGCTTGCACAGGGGAAGTTTCACAGCAGAAGAGCCCACCTCTCTCATCAGCCCTTTTACCTGGGTGAGGGAGGGGTGGAGCAGCACCCTGGTCAGGATGGAGCAAACCAGGGCCAGCTGCTAAAAATTCAGGTCAACGGAGCTCAGCCAGTTTGTAGCAGCTGAGGCTCCCTCACAGGTGAGTGTGGGAGACACATCAAGATGCCAGGGAAAGGGCTGATCTTTCTCCTTGTAAAAGGCACAATCAGTGCCATCACATGTGCTAAAGTCAGAGGAAATCCCTCCACCTGATGGTGTGGACTGACAGGGCAGCTCTGCCCTTCATTCTGGTGTGGGGCAGCACCTTCAGAAGAACTTCATCTGCTGTGGCCTTCTCCATTTGCTGTGACAATTGATGGCCCTGAACTGATAATTCTGTAGGGGACCCTAAGGGCTGTGTGTTTTCTAGGCAGAAGCTGGTATTTGGGAGGAGTAGGGGTGTTCTAGTTTGCTTTATATTTTTGTCTTTTGCTTAAAGATTAGTGATGTTTTTATTTCCCTCCTTCAATCCCATTTCCTTCACTCAGTATAATCAGGTACAAGTGGAATGAAGCTGGTACTTGTGCACCACTTCACACCATTCCAAAACGATTAAATAAATACTGTAACAAATACATGTATTGTGTGGTTGGCAATTATAACCATAAAGGAAGGAGTAGCCATGCACTCATCTCCGGGTGGATTATTAAAAATCACAAGCCAGCTTGTTGAACTCATCACAGCTCCACTGATTTCAAAGCCTGCAAACAAAGAGAATTGCACTTCTCAGTTCCAAAAGCCTAGTCACAGTTTTAAATAACCTGTGTATCCTGTAAACAAGCAATATCCCCCAGAAGTGCAACCTCATTAAAAGTGTGGATTAAACCAGCACGTTAATTTGCACGGACTCAAAGCTCAGTGGTCAGAGTATATGGCTAAAATTATATGGGGAGCTGCAAATAAATGACATTGTGTGTTAATATATTGGCACACAGAAATGACATTGTGTGTTGCTGTGTTTTTGTGCCCATAGAACAGTTAGACAAGAGCCACTGCAGGCTGCAGCACCCAACAGTCATCAGATTGACTCGGGATACTGTAAAACGAAACTGCTGGGACATTTCAGAAGCCCTAAAAGGACAAATCAGGAAATGCATTTTTCAAACTGTTATCCCACATCTTTCTTGCAGTTTCTACAGGCAGGGAACACTGTGATGCTCCTTGGTGCATGCACAAGGCACTGACTCACTGTGGCTGGTGAGAGCTCTGGTCCCTGCCCCTGCCACCTGCCCAGACACAGCTGAGCCAGCCGAGCTCTGGGCTCTGGCTCTGCAACCCCTGGCTGAGCTGAGCTCTGGGCTCTGGGCTCTGGGCTCTGGGCTCTGGGCTCTGGAGCCCCTGGCTGAGCTGAGCTCTGGGCTCTGGCTCTGCAACCCCTCCATAAAATATAGACCAAATGGTGCTACTCCTCCTTCCTCTGTCTCCAATATCTATGTGACTCTCTCTATGCCTAGTGAGACTTGGGCAGATGCCTCTTCTCATGACAGTTGAGCTTGGCCTAAGACTCCAACTGGCAAGGTTCTGGAGGCCTCAGGCCCATCCTGCCTCCAGGACAGATTATAGTCCCTAGAGATGTGACAGTGTTGTGACAACTTCTCCTTTGCATCTCAGATAATAGATGTTGAAGTCTGGCCTTGCTGGAAATGTCACAGTTCAACTGGACTGTGTAGCTGTGGGAAGGACCCAGCCAGGCAGAGGGAGGTGGGGTCAGCAGTGGAGACCCAGACTCACCAAATATTTAAGTCCTGATTGCTCTTTAAGCAACTAGTTGGGAATTGGGTACCGAAACACCTTTGGGGCTCTGGCTCTGCACATCTAAGAGAGTAATCAGGAAATCAGTGGGGACTCATCTCTGAGGGTTTATGTCAAAATTGTATTTTCAATCTCTCTATTTTCGAACATGAGCCTCAGAGGAATCTTGCCTTGGCTTGAATTGGAGCACTCGATCATAGACAGGTCCTTAAAACAGCCCACAGCTTAACTGTGTATCCAGAGATCCTGAAATTGCAGGGGGAAATTAGGCCCAGCCATTCCCTCAAATTTAATCAGAAGCAGCCTGGGGCACATAGATGCAAGTATGGCTGATAGTCAAAATTCAGTAGTTACATAAACAGCAGTGAATGACAGAAAATAATTAGGAGTTCTGCATAAAGGGTTTGAACCTCAAACTGTCCTTATGGCCCATAACAGAGCAGTGCATGCCTTGGCATCTGAACCTGGAAAAGGTAGGAGGCAGAGAGGCTGTGAAATGTTCAGTGTCAAAGCAGGTACATTTTCCCCTCTCTTTTTCGTTTTATGTCTGGTTCAGTTCATTTCCCAGCCACTTACTCGAGGCACGGATGAGCAACACTGGGGTAAACAAAGTATTTCCCTCTATGCTGCAAAAAAAAATCAAAACTGGAAATGTCTGAGGAAGGTGGGGGAAATCGAGGCACACTTTGTTGTTACAACCAGCTCCTGGACATCCCAAGAATTAACCAGGACCTGTTGGCACTGTCAGCATTGTGGTGTTTTGCTTATTTAACTGCCTCACAGCTCAGCTTTGCAGCACACACGGATGTGTTTTGGAGGCTGAAGGTGATGCTGTGACAACCAGGAAGCTCCCACTGCCCACAGAGCTCAAATTATGGACAAAACAAGGGCTGTTCTTTCCCCTTCTGAACCTCCTGCAGGCTTTGCCCATTCTGCCTTTCATTGGCTTCTGGTTGATAATGTGGGAATCCACATCTTGCCTCTCTCATACAGGAAAGTGTGTTCCCTGTCTCATTATTCATGGGCTGTGCCCACAGGTGCCAGTTGTTCAGCCTGCTGAATATTTGCCTGAATAATTAGGAAGAAGCTGAATCATTCTTAGACCAAATTCCAGTTTTCTCTCTCCTCCTTCTTCATTTATAGGCTTTGCTTCTCACAGTTCTCCTGTACACAGTGTCAAATGAGCATTAAAATACTACCAGATAGAGTAAAAAAATTCCCCATGTACTTTTTCTTTTTTTCTAAGTCATTCTCAAAAGATGTTAAAGGCTCAGCTAAAATTGCTTAGTAGCACTTATTGCGACAGAAATCCTGGTGCTGCGGTGCAAAAGGCTGCCCCCCTCTGCCTCTCCCAGCATAGAGGCATCAGTGTTCCTGAATGACACAGGATATAGCCCTTCCCTTGCTCATTTTCAGAATAACTGTAGGAAAGGTAGCTGCTTCTGCTAAACTTATTGGGCAATGTTCATGATATATTTAATGATTCTGTCCTATGTTGTTTTATTAAAAAATACTCGATTTCTGCTGCAGCAGAGCTTGAAAATGAATCTTAAATTGACCACAGTTTTCCCACTGGAAATCTACCTTCTATCCTCCTCCCACTCCCTCCCTGCTTTTTCTTCCTTTTTCCACCCCTTATCCCTCTTTCCTCAAGTTATGCTGCATTTTATTTTGCCTTCACTGCATTTTCCTCCCTGTCTTAAGGAGCCAAATTCATCCCTGCTGGTATCCAATGGACTGAAATTCTTCTCAAAGGCGTTATTGGGCTGAATCCAAACCCAACCAGCATTTTGCAGTGCTGGTGGCTTAGTCAAAACAGCAGTTTGTAATTTCCCTTTTCCTTCCCTTATCTACCGTTAATATGAATTATAAATAAGTACTAGTATTGTTGTCTCAAAAATCATACTTAATTTCAAGCTGTCTGACTGAAAATTCCTTTTTAACTTTCTGTGTGTGCTTGGAACTTGCACGATGTGTGTGCACAGACAGCCTGGATTTCAGACCAAGGCTCACTCTGGGATTCCTCTTGCCATCTGCAGTGCACACCTAACCCAGGTGCTGGGCACGTTTAACCCGTGTGTGAGCCGGCCAGGAAAGCTTTGTTTTCCTAAATTGTCATTTATGACGCTAAAGCTGCTTCCCAATCAGGCTGCTGTTGCAGATCCCTCACCTGGAGGGGGGATGTCTGCACAGTGTTAATCTTATGCTGTTAGTCTGTGTTTACAGCGCTCAAACCTGACAGGTTCTCTCCTTCCCTGCAGTTCCCGTGCGCACAGCTCATTAGATGCTCTAATGCAGCAGGAAGCCCCTCTTGCCTGAGAATTCCTTTGCCGTATATTTAGCAAACTTTTGACTGCTTCCCTCCAAATAAGACTGAAGGACATATTTTCGTAGGAGAGGGTGAGACTCACAAAGCACGATCTACAGTCACGTTTTTCTGTGGGGAACTACAGAGCAGGGGAGGAGGAATCACCCGCAGTTCTCTCTCCTTCTCCCCCGCGCCTTCCCTTCCCTCCCCTCCCCGTCCCTCCCCCACTCCCATACAACCATAACACGAGACGAACGCGCTCCAAAATACAGCTGCATCGCCTTCCCTCTCTTCCGGTTTTCTTTTCCTTGGCAAAAGGGTGGGGAACAGATAGGACGAGGATGGAATTGTCGCTAATGCGGGACTGATGTTTTGACTCTGTGTCAACCGCAGACTGTTTAGAAAAGCCTGTGCGCAGAGTGTCGGAGTTAAACACAGTCAGTGCTCGGTTCCTGCTCGGGGGAGAGGCTCAGACAGGGAACAGGGAGGCATCTGTAGGTCTGGAGGGTTCCATAAATGAACGCACTAAGGCTTAGGGAATGAAAGGGAAAAGATGAGTGAGGTTACGAAAGAGAGCATCGCACTTCGGCTGCAATCCCAGTCGTTCATTACATTCCACGGTAAGAGATAAATTTTACAGACATCCACCGTTTTGTATGAAATGAAAGGATTTCCTTCCCATTAGAAATCACACTGGAGACAGCTCCATTTGCTCCAAATTAGGTACGCTCTGAATGAATATTTTAATTAATCCATGATAAATCAGCCAGGCTCTTTCCTGGAACAGAGCTGCCGTTTCCCACCTCGGCAGCAGTGGGATGCTCTCAGTCTGCTCTGTGTGGGCATGTATGTGCCCAGGCTTTTGTTTGGTTTTAATTTCTCTCTCTCTTTTTTGAACCTGTCCCTCAAATGATCAGTTACAATACATGTGCTCAGCCATGGATTTCCTTGTGTTTGGCTGCTCCTACTTAGGAGTGGGGAGGGAGGAGAGGGTGAATAATCAGATTAACGCACCCAGACCCCTGGCAGGATGTTCTGAGAAATAAAAAGAGGGGAGAGAAGGAAGAATTCACACATAAAAATAGAAGCCCACGTAGTTTGGCCATATATGGAGTACCGGGGACTTCAGAGGGATACCCTCTTCGGACCACCCCTTTGGCGGAGGAAATCGCTGCTGCGGGTGGGCCCCTTCCCCCCTGCCCGGGCGGCTGTCCCGCAGCGGCGCTGAGCCCCCTGCCCCGACGCCGACCCCGACCCCGACCCCGACCCCTGCCCCTGCCCCGGCCCCGGGGGGGCTGCGGGAGGCGGCGGGCCCGGCGGAGCGGTGCGGAGCGGTGCGGCGGCGATGACTCAAGCGCGCCCGGCCCGCTCTGCCCCCTCCCGCTCCCCCCGCCGGGCACGGCTATTAAAAGCTGCTGACGTAGGAGCGGACGGCCATCTTTGATGAGGGCACGGCTGCCGCTCCATTGAAGAAGGAGCCCCGCGGAGGTCAGCAGCGCTGTCCTTGCCTCCCTCCGGCCGCGCCACCGACCCGCCGACCCCGCCGCGCAGCGCTGCGGCAGCGCAGGTAACGGGGGGCACCGCGGCGCGGGGGCGCGGGGGGTGCCAGCGAACATGAAAGGGAGGAAAGGGATGTATTTATAGAGGGACCCGTTCGGCTTTTTTTATTTTTTGGTCTCCAGCCTCTGGGCTGCTGCGGGGACGGAGGAGGGCAGGGATGGGGGGGGTGATTTTGCCGTCTGTCTCATCGCCGGCCGGAGGCAGCGCGGGCTGCGCCTCTCGGCCGTGCGGGTGGCAGGAGGCCGGCGGAGTCGGGGAGGTCGGAGGAGAGGGGGAACGAGCGCCATTCTCAGCGCGGAGCGGGAAGAAGGTTGTGCGGGCGCTCTGCGCTGCAGGGCCGGACCGGGCTGTGCCGCCCGGGGCACTGCAGAGCCCTCACCGCGCCAGCTGCGGCGGCGATTCAGCACCGCGGACAGCGCCGGGGCCGCCCCGGGACCGGGGGGAACAGGGTGTGTGTGTCTGTGTATATGTGTGTGTGTCTGTCTGTGTGTGTGTGTCTGTCTGCCTGTCTATGTGTCTGTGTGTGTGTTCAGCACCGCGGACAGCGCCGGGACCGCGCCAGGACCGGGAGGAACGGGGGATGTGTGTGCGGGTGTCTGTGTGTGTCTGTGTGTGTATATGTGTATGTCTGTGTGTCTGTGTGTGTGTTTCTGCGTGTGTGCGCGCCTGTGTGTATGTATATATGTATAAACACATATATATATACACACCTGTGTGTGTGTTCAGCACCGCGGAGAGCGGCGCGGGAGCAGCCGCGGGGGCGGCCGTGCTGCAGCGCCCTGCGGCTCCTGTCCCCCGCTCCGGCTCCTCCCGGGCAGACCCCGCCGCTCCGCACGGCGCTGGGGAGCGATTCCCGACCGGGAAGCGGCGGTGCTCGCTCATTCCAGGACAGGACCGCGGGCAGGAGCAGTTGTGGTTGTGCAGTGAAGAGGGGGAAATAAAATTAAAAAGAAAAAGGAAAAAAAAAAAAACAAAAAAGGCAAATTGCTTTAGTTCCTGAAATTAGTCGGCGTTTGGCACTTCGGCCCCTGTCCCTGGGGAGGTGTTTGTGTAGAGGAAGTCGGGGCGTTACGTAAGTCGCATCCCGCGGGGTCCCTCCGGGCCGGGCAATGCCCGTGGGACCACCAGCCTCCCCCGGCGCTTCCCCGCTTCCCGGAGGCTCCGCGCCCCGACCCCTCGGCGCCCACCCCGTTGCGCCGCTGCCCCTCGGGCGCTTCCTGCTGTGGGCTCCGGTGCCCCCGTACCGTGAGCCGGGGGCTGAGCCCCGGCCCGGCCCCCCCTGCCCGTTCTCCGCGCTGCGGAGCGGTGCGGAGCCGCCGCCTTATGTAACGCGGGCTGCC
The DNA here is from genome assembly GCA_035041345.1 of Poliocrania exsul. Lineage (NCBI taxonomy): Eukaryota > Metazoa > Chordata > Aves > Passeriformes > Thamnophilidae > Poliocrania > Poliocrania exsul. The sequence goes on along the minus strand of JAWWLZ010000118.1, from coordinate 537,480 downwards.
CCGTCACGGCTCCTGGCCCCGCTCCGCCGGCGCCGCCGCTGCTCCCTCCGCCCGTCCCCTCCGCTCCCCGACACCGCAGCCTCCCCAAGCCCCCCGGTGCGACTCGGGGCTGGCCAAGTTGGTAACTTCGCTGCTTTTCCTGCGGGGCGAATAAACAAGGGGAGAAAGGGGGACTGGACTGCGTGTCCAGACACTGCGCTGCGTAGCTGCGTCAAACCGGGGCCGCGGGATCTGCCAGATTTACGTGCTTGGCTTGAATAATTGCTGCTGGTTTCGTTCCCAGCTGTAAAGCGAGGGGGAAAGAGGGGCTGCTCTGCGGTGCAGCCCGGGGGTGGTGGAGCAGCCCCACAGCCCGTACCCGTCTGCTGCCAGCCCTGGCCGCAGTATCCTCAAGGACATGCCCGTCCCACATCCCCCACCCCGTCCTAGCTCTGGGCATGCAGCTACAGCAGCATGACCACAGCCGCACGAGGATGGCGTGGGGCAGCCACCCCCGGGGGTGGCAAGGAAAGGGATGGAGCCAGATAGGAAATCAGTGCTCCAAGGGGCACAGCTATGGGAAGTGCTTCTCTCCTAGACCCCCATCTCCCTGAATGTTCCTGCATCATGGGCAGAGACGCCAGTCTAGGGAAAAGCAGCAGTGGTTTTCCATTGCTATTGCGTAGCACAGAAGGGGTCAGCCAGGAGGTGACAACTGAAGAGTTTGATCCCTAGGATGGGTGCCAAAAAGATAACAGAGGTGACCAAACCAAAGGGGAGGCAGGCCTGATTTGCAAAAGCAAAAGCTTGAGGCTGCCTCTGAAGTCAGGAGGAGTTGCAGAAACTCAGCATGTTATGAAACAAAATGCAGCTAAATAGCAACCCCCAATAAATGCAGCTTAATTTTCTTTCTACAGCTAACTATAAAATTAGAGTGGCATTTCCAAGAGCACTCGGGACCAGGCTCTGTGTCCATTGAACTCATGGGGGCAGTGAAAGAAAGAACAGCAGAATCCAGCCAGTACTGAACCCTCAAAATACCTCTAATGAGACACAGCTCCAATTTTCAGATTTATTGCACTGGAGGTGGGAGCTGCTTTTCAGGTCAAAGGAAAGCTTTTCATTTGTCTCCCCATGCTTTAGGTATGACAACAAATAACAAGGTTGAAGTGCTAAGGTGGATAAAGCACGGTCTGAACCCAATGCTGGCACTGCTTTAACTGAGTGAGGTAACAAAACCAAATACTTTCCTGTCAGTGTGAACAACTTCATGACTTCTGTGTCTATGTGTCACAAGGCTACAGCTGCTGCATTTCTAGCAACCCACAGGGAAACATGGAAAGTATATGGCATAGGACAAGGCTCAGTTTGGTAATGATTTCTTCTCTCAGGAATGAAGAGAAGAAACTGTTTCACCTTTGCCTTGGGTTGTTGTTACACAACTACTCTTTTTCTAATCTTTTTATAATGTCTGCTGTAACTCTTTATAACATAAGGATGGTACTTTCATCTGCCCATATTTATACACACACTCACTTCAGAGATTTCTAGGGTTCTAAGCTCTGTACAACCACAACAAATGCAGTCTGACTTTGCCTGTGTAGTTTCATGTCCTGCTCCCAATGCAGTAACCTTTGGGCTGGGCCAGTGCCAGGCAAGCTGTAACAAGAGACTTGCTCAAGTGTTTTAGAGCATCCAACAGAGAAGAATAATGCGTTGCTTGAGAGCTGCAGCAGGATGCAGATCTCGGGCAGCTCATGATTACCTCTAGGAAGCTGGACTTTGGCAGGCACCAGGGCTCATGAGAGTGCTAGATAACTTGTGAGAGAATAGTTTATTTCTTTCCAGCTCATTATTTTTGAGCCTTCAGTGATATCTTTGTCCTTAGCTTCAATAAACTCTGGCTTTCTTGCCTACTGACCTTGCAGATTTAGCTCGCTGCATCATATTGCAACCAGCAGTTCTCCAAAACACACAAGTGATATTCCCAGTCCTTGTCTGTCACCCCCTTGTTACTCCCTTCACAAATGCTTAGATACACACACTCCCACCAGCAAAATCTGCCTCTCATCAGATCGTAGTTTTCAATATGCTGTCCCACATCCCGCTAAATTTTCTAGGACTTTCCTTTCCAGCAAGCACAAAGACAAGTCAACTTCATAGGCTCAAAATTTTTCTTCCTGCTCTGTGATGGCCCCATGGCTGACATTGTGAGACTCAGAAGTGGAATTGAATGGCTTAGAGAAAGTGTTTGAACTACTTGCCCTGCTATTATAGAAGGAGATTTAATTTTGCCTTTACATCTTTCATTTTGCTCATTTTCTATTTCCTCACCACTTACCACATCTTTGTGCTCTGCTACAATCCTTTTTTTGATTCCTGTTAAAGACCACCAGGAAGAAAGATACACAAACTGGGGCATTAGGACCCTGATCTGAAGGGTGATAAGTGTTGACTTCTGATTCTGGTTATTCTGAGGAGTCTAATCCAAAGTCAGTTGAAATCAAGGAAAATATTTCCCTGTACATCATTTTGTGGGACTTGTAATGGAACATTGAGCAGTTCAGGTTTTTCAAAGGGAAAGAGGTCCTGTGTTATGTCCCCTCTGAAATACACTGGTGCTCAATAGGTCTAAAGAGAATCCAATAATTGCATCATAAACTTCTTCTTTTATTCTTCTTCTTTTTTTTAATAATGAGAGATATGGTATCTTATCTTTCCCACTAGAAAAAGCTGAATTCTACTACAAGCACAGGGAGGAGAAGGAGGAAACACTAAGCAATTAATCATGGCTGTTCCTGGCCTTTGAAAGGTGAAGGTTGCTGCTGACCAATCTGTGCTCTGTCTGGCTACTGAATAGCTTTTGATTTTTTTAGTGCTAACAATGCCCTTTTTCACTTTTAAAATGGGATTTAACTTATTATTGGGCCCCATTGTCAATTAGTGTGATTAGCATAACTGAGTGCTGTGCTGCGCCACAGGCTGATAAGCTCCTGAGCTGGGGCTCCTCATTCAGGTTTTACACCAGAAATGGGTATGTTTGCTGAAGGAGCAGCTCTTCTAAAAATAGAAGTCCCTTGAAATGCCATTGCCCCCAAAACCTTTTTTCCCTCAGCCTGGTTCCACTGTCACAGCTCCTCTCAGCTGAGGCTCACACAGTCACCCTGCCCCAGAAATGGTGGCAGTGAGCAGTGAGGAAGCAGCGGAGGAGGAATCCGGCACATTATGCCTCTATTTCAGGTTGGGTTCTGCTGCACTCTGCTGGTACAGAGCACCAGCAGAACTTTTACATGGTGTAAAACCCGGGACACAGCTGAGTTTTTCCTATAAAACATTTGTGTGCAGAAAAAGTCAGAAATTCCTAGCAGCAAACATTCATTTTTCTTTCAAAGTGGGAAGTAGGGTGAGGTTTTCCTGCATTCCAATAAATACACAGGAAAATTATGCTTCTTCCATCCAGATTTTTTAGGCAATATTCTTAATTTCTGAGGCTTGTGTTGGTAGGGTAGAAATATAAAAGAAAAAAGGTAAAGCCAAGTCTTATTGTACTTGTTTTTAAAACAGAAGGAGGGGAGGTTATGTGTTTTTACTATAATTACAGTTTTCCTCAGGATTTTGATATAACCAAGTTATTGTGCCAGAATTTACTGGTAGAATCCATGTGCAAAATGATAGTTATCATAGCCTGTGTCAGTGCTAACAACTAATATTTACATCCTCGATATTACAAAAGGATGCCTCATGTAGGTGATTTTTGAAATTAATGGAAGATTTGCTATTTTTACTCAAAACCTATCA
>JAWWLZ010000118.1:512074-533603 GCA_035041345.1 Poliocrania exsul | reverse complement strand
ATATTACAAAAGGATGCCTCATGTAGGTGATTTTTGAAATTAATGGAAGATTTGCTATTTTTACTCAAAACCTATCAATTATCAGTGAGGTGCACATAGAAGGCACTGCAGAGTGCTTGGCAGGGCATGTTTAATTTTAGATGGATCACTTCCATCTCTCCCACATTTTCTCAGTAGCATTCCCTCTCTGAAAATCCCAGGCAGCAAATCTCTAGAGGCTTTCACAGTCACTGGCCTGTCAAACAGACTGGAAGACTGGAGTGGATTGAAAACTAAAGGCTCTGATCACTTTGCAGCTCTGGTGTTTGTCATGATGTATTTATTTGTTATATTTACTCTTCACCCAAAGGAGGGGAATTCTGTTTCTGAATTGCAATACAGTTGTAGCAGAAGTAGTAATTTTATTTTTTCCTTTTGTCATTTGGAAGATGTGCCAACCTTTCCTTTGGTTCCTTTTACCTCTCCTGGAAATTATAGCTCCCAGTGGAGCTGTGCAGATGCTGGTGCCTTGATCTGCCTTACAGAGGTAAATATATTTCCTCCAGCTACTCTAAAAAATTTCACGAAACAAAAGTATACTTCAATAGAGCTGATCTGTCAAAACAGTGTTACCATTCACTGATTCTTTTTTTAAACAGGAACAGAAGTCTTCCATGCATATTTAAGCATCTTTTAAAATAAAAGATACTAAGATTAGCTTCACCATGCTTTGGATGCAAATTAAAGTTTTCTTTCTCCTCCCAGCTCTAGTATTTTTGGTTAAGTCTGGTCCTCATTCACATCCTTGGGCACCTCACCCTTTGCCTCGCAGGGATTTAGCCAAGCTTGCATTCCCACAGGCACCAGGGAGTTACTGTTCCCTTCAGCCCAGCCCTGCTCTGCCTGGACCCTCTGCCCTGTCAGTGCCCACACTGGCACAAACCTCCTGAGCTCGGGCTGCCCGTGCAGAGCAGCACTGACCCTGCCAGCCCCCAGCATTGTTAGCACAGACATTGCTGCCCTCTGTTTATTAGGTACAGACATCTCTTAGGAATAAATTGTTCTTGCAGAACACAGTAAAAGGCTCTGGCAATTTATTGGACTGGAGAAGTTCAGTAACATCTGAACTTCTGATATTGCGGGTTAGTGATTAAAACACTGGGGCTGCACCCAGAAGATCTGCATTCATGTGCAAGCATCACACATTAAATGAATTTAACCTTTGTCAAGTGCCTCAAATACCTCCATCCACAGAAGAAAAAACTGAGATTAAAACAACTTCTAGTTTGCATTCTTCAGCTTTACATGTAGACTAAGTACCCCCTACTTTTGGAAAGATATTTTTATGTATATTAGAGCATAGTGGTTTCTACTGGCTGGGCTTGGTGACCTACAAAGTAGTACCCTAAAATGCAACATCCTCCCTACAAAAGTGGTTGTCATTTGCTTAGCACTTGAGGGGCTGTTACACCTGATTGTCCCCGTCAGTTAGTAAAGGCTTGCCTGAAAGGTGCCATATGAACCCAGATTATTATTACATTTGTGATAGCAAGGCAAGAACTGATCTCAGACCAGAAGGCAGATGAAGCATTCACACATATTGTGGGGCATAACACAAGACCAGGAGTTTGCCACAGCTCTGCTTTTTACCAGAGCTGTGGTTTTAACCAGAGCTGTGTTAGGCTGCAGAGGAGGGTGGGATTGAGTCCTCTCCCTTCCACAGCACCAGTTCCAACCTGGTAACATGACAGCTGAATATACAGCCCAGCTACATTTTGTGAATATTGGAGTATTTCAGCCAAACATTTGCTTTTCCAGAGAGTATTCACCTGAGTGACACTCAAGTATGTGAAAAGCCCTCAAGAAACAAACTGAGGTACGTGAACCCAATTAAATTAGAATTCACCGCCGACTTCTAACAGCCCTTCTCCCCAGAGAGGGGTTTGTGCTGTTTGCTCAGCTGTATGGAGATATGCACTGGTTGCCTGGCCTTTTGAAGGGTTTCCTACAGGTTTTATGCCATTAAAAACCTGTTCTTGGGAAATGGTATTTGCAATTCCTGAAAATCTATGTCTTCTATTATACAGAAAGGCCAACAGCAGCAGAGGGTTTTAAGATGGCGCTGGTGAAAGCACAAAGGGGATTATATGACGTAGCTGGTGGTGGTCACAGGAGACTGGACTTGATAAGGCAGCAAGTCTCTTCAAGTCTGATTTTCCTAAAAGGTTTTCTTATTTAACAAAAGAAAAGAGAGGAGGAAAAAAAGGCCTAGATGGTTCTTTGCTGTGGCAGAGGCCTGTTGGTTGAGTTCATTTTAAAGAGCACATCAAGAGACAGTGGAAAAAACCCTGGAGGCGCCAGGAATGCACTAAGTGTAATTGCAAATGCTCCACACTGCCTTTGTAACACAACAGTAGGGCCATCTGCAGGCTTTAGGCTTTCAATATTAGCAGGGCGTTTTAAAATCATTGTGTCGTCTAGTTCCCTTTTTTTAAAATTAACTGTTCTAAATAGTACAAAATAGCTGCTCTGAAGACCTTTTTGTAAGCCTGGTAAACAAGAACAGGTGTGCACTCCCAACAGGCTGACAAATAAGAATGCCAGAGAGCTGCAGACGTCACAGAAAGGTGTTAGCTACTGTAGTACCCCAATTTCCAGATTAGTGCCCAGGGCACTCAAGGTTACAGTATTAACAGGCTGATGGATGGCAGCATGTGACAGAAGAGCAAAGCAGCATCCCTCATCCTCCAGAGGCCTCAGGAACTGGGCTGCCTTTTCGGATCTCGGGGTTTGGGGTCTCCTCCCAGTCCTCCCTCACCTTACCCAGCCTCAGCTCTCTGCTTTCATCATATTCCCCAAACACTCTGAGGGAAACCACCCTCTCAAGAGAAGGAGATGCAAAGAAAGGTTCCTTTCAGCCCCACTCAGGACAGGGGGCTTGGTGTGCTGCTATGGACAGAGAAGGCATTACAGGGAATGGGCCACCCAGAGCACAAAAGGACAAAAGGGGAAGAGTAGGAAGACAGGAACACCGTGCAGATGGAGGTGAGGAGCTAAATCCATAAGCACCTTCAGCTACAAGGACCCCAGAGCTTCCCTCTCCTTTCACTGGTTCACTGAGTGAGAGGCCAGAAGGTCACCCATCAGTGAACTGAACCCCCTGTAAAACAGAACATCCCACAGATTTCAGGGCTTCCCCATGATCACTGCTTTTCCAGCAGTACAATTATCCAGTTTTGATTTCAAAAACTGCCCACAATGAAGAATGTGACAATAAATGGTTTTTAATTAAACAGTGAAATTCAATAATTCTTCATTGTGGATGCAACTATTTATCTGCAAAGTTATTAAACTGCTACTTAGATTGATGAGCAGCTCTGTTGCTGCCATACTGTGATTTTCCCATGATTCCTTTATGGAGTAACACTTGTTTTCCTCTTCAGAGTTCATATTCTGAAGAGCTCCATTCTTTCCCAATCAGAATCCTATGATATTTCTTTCTTTCCTTGCTCCCAGAAAGCCTTTACTTGTATATCAAAGATTACTCACAAAACTTCTAAGAGATTGCCCAGCCTGGCAGGTGAAGAGGTCAGACACTGATCCAATGGCCAGGGCACACTCCATGGTGCTGGAGAGCAGATGTTTAAGCACAGAATGTGAGACTCCAGAGCTGTTTACAGATTTCAGTTTCTTTACCTTCTGTTTGGGGTCTAGTCTGTTTTTGTGGTGACATTTCCAAGAAATGTGTTGTAAACTCAGCTGTTCTCCAGGCAAAGAACTCTTTCATTCATGCCTGCAGCCAGAATTTATTTCTCAAAACAATAAACTTCCTGCAGAAGAGAAGTCAAAGACCTTTCAAAATTTAACCAGGTTTTCCAGTATTGTAAGCCAAAACCTGGGTTTAGAAGAGTTACTTGTACCTTAGCCAAAAAACCATCCACAGTACCAATAAAGCTGAAAAAGGGGAGAAAAGGATAAAGATGAGAATAAAATAACGAGGGAAATTAAAAAAAAAAAAAGCCACAAACTCAAATACACAAAGAAAGACAAAACCCAGCAGACTAAAATAAGAGAAAGGACAGGATGGACTTTTGGATTAATTCTCTTTCTTGCTGTTCTTTCCCTAACAGCACATCAATGACTTACATCAATAAGCAAGTTTTTGACAGAGACATTTTAAGGGTGCCTTGAAGTGTTAGGTTAGAAAACATTCTCACTCCTGAGGTCCAGCCTGCACCCCTTTAGCAGCCACAACCCTAACTCCTAATCTCAGTTTCACAGACACAGACAGACACCAGGATGGCAGTATCTGTGAGAACTGTCCCCACGTAATGTCTCAGAGACAAAGAGCTGAGCAAAAGGATAACGACAGCTGTCCTTTCACTGTGGTATTTGAGATGTGCACTTGCTCTGCAGCTCTTACAGTGAAAATAAAAGCAAACCAGTGTTTGTGATATCACAATGCAAAGCCCAGACTGCTTTCTTTTTTGCTAGAAAGCCTAAAAAAGACACTTTTTTCAAGTGTGTTAGAAATAGAAGCCTGTTTTAGACGAGACATGAAGTTATCAGTGCAAATTAATAGCGCCAGATGGGGGGTTAAATTACTGCCTCACAGCTGAAGACATGAGAGTGAATGAAAGTGGTAGACTATAAAAAGGGCATCATCAGAAGTGATGAGATCCCACTGCGAGGTGGGATCTGTGAATGCTGCGCTCGTGCTTGTAAGCAGTTGCTCAGATGAATGGTTTTATGGGCTGGAGCGAGGCAGGGAAAGGAACAAAGTCATTTTGAAGATCATGTCTCCTATTTACTGCTTTGCTCAGGATGAGCCGTCCAGGAGGACCAGCCACAATTAAACTCTGTAGGGCTTGGTGTCTGGAGCTGGCACTGAGCCGCCAGCACAGGGGAGCTCAGCAGAGCAGTCAGAGAAACGTGGCTGTGTACTGGGTTTGTGTGGCAAGGTTTGGGGGGGATATAGGGGTGGCTTCTGTGAGAAGCTGCCAGAAGCTTCCCCTGGGTTCACAGAGTCAGTGCCAGCTAGCTCCAAAATGGACCCATGAGTGATGGAGGCAGAGCCTCCGGGATAACAGATTTCAAGAATTGCAGCTGCAGAAAGGAGTGAGAACATGTGAGAAGAATAGCTCTGCTAACACCAAGGCCAATGAAGAAGGAGGGGGAGGAGATGCTCCAGGTGTTGGAACAGAGATTCCTTCACAGCCTGTGGTGCAAACCATGGTGAAGCAGGAGGATGTGTCCCTGCAGCCCATGCAGGTCCACAAGGATGCAGAGATCCACCTGCAGCCCATGGAGGAGCCCACACTGGATGCCCAAAGGAGGCTGTGACTCCAGAGGAAGCTTGTGCTGGAGCAGGCTTTTGGGAAGACCTGTGGACCCATGGAGGGAGGATCCCACACTGGAGCAGGTTTGCTGGCAGGACTTGTGATCCCATGGGGGACCCACACTGGAGCAGCCTGTTCCTGAAGGACTGACCCCATGAGGGACTCACACTGGAGCAGTTCCTGAACAACTGTAGCCCATGGGAAGGACCCAGCTGGAGAATTCAATGGAGCACTGCCTCCCATGGGAGGGACCTCACAGTGGAGCAGGGGAGGAGTGTGAGAATTCTTCCCCCGGGGAGAAAGGAGCCACAGTCCACATGTGATAAACTGACCACAGCCCTCATTCCCTGTTCCCCTGCACTGCTGGAGGAAGGAGGTAGAGAATTGGGAGTACAGATGAGCCCATGAAGGAGGGAGGGGTAGGAGGAAGGTGTTTTATTTGGTTTTATTTATCAGTATCCTACTCTGATTTGATTGGTAATAAATTAAATAACTTTCCCCATGCCAGGTCTGTTTTGGCCATGACAGTAATTCCTGTGTGATCTCCCTGTCCTTATCTCAGCTCATGAGCCTTTTGTTATATTTTCTCTCCCCTGTCCAGCTGAGGAGGGGAGTGACAGAGGGGCTTTGGTGAGCACCTGGTGTCCAGCCAGGATTAACCCACCACAGGCTGTTCATCTGGGACAGCACTACTTGAGTCAGCTTCCAGAGCAACAGGGAGCTTTGTCAGGAAAAGTCCAGGATTAAGGGTGTTCTTACTGAAAAAATGGCAGTTCTGACACTAAGAAAGCAATTTTTAATATAGGTCTTCCTCAAAACATTTTGGTGGAAGAGGAAGGTCTGTTTGGCCATAATTAAGCACTTTTTCACTCTCTGGATACAGTAACAAAGGAGACTGTGCAAGAAGCAAAAGTCTTGACTACAAACACTTTGACAATGCAGAGCTGCAGCATGCAAAGGACAAGCTGTGGAGCTGCTCCTCCTGTCCAAGGGAAGTGCAGGGTCCAAGTGGAGCTGCCAGTGCAGGACAGAGGCTCGGGAAGCACTGAGTGCCATTCTTCACGTGCCCTCAGAAAGCAGAGCTGCAGCACAGAACTGCACACAAAGAACCTGCAGCACAGCCCCTTCCTGAATCCAGAGTCAGTAGTGATTTAATTCTGACCAGGCAGAAAGTTACATTTACACAAACTAACTGTGTTTTGTACAAGGCAGGAACGTTCTGTATTTCACAAAACCCTGAGCAGGGCTCCTGTAATAGGAATTTTGCTATGAATCACTGTGTGTCTAAAGCAGAACTTGGTCAAGTCCTCTCTCCAGCACAGCAGAGCAGAACTGACTCACCTCCACTGAATCGGTTCTTTAAGTCCAAAACAGAGGCAAGGCTGAGAAAAGTGGCTCATCAGCACCTCAGCAACCACATGGCTGAGATCATCTCAAGGTGTGACGCAGTCGAAGCAGCAGGAGAACATTTTGCAGCAACCCAATTAAGTAGTGAAATCTCCAAGATTTCTCTGGAAATGCTCACCATAAATTCTGATTTTTCTTGACTTCATCTGAAATATTCTGATGAATCTTTCCTCAGAAAATAATTTCTAGTTCTTCAGGCTGCTCATTCAAGGCTCAACCTGTCTTGCATTCCTCCCATTTTGTACCCAGGGCTTCCTGTTCCCTTACTGAGTGTACAAGGGCTGTAGATGGGGAAGGAGAAGTGTTTGTTCCCGCAAGATTTTTGACAGGAATTTTAACAGAAGTACATGAAAAAGTATTGTTTTGAGGCTATTAAAATTGCAGCTGGATATCTGTTGTTCCCATTTCCTCAGCTGAGTTATCACGTTCACCTCTGCAGAAACAGCAACTGTCACAGCAACAGTCACAAGAGATGCAGCCTGCAGGGAATCAAACTGAGCAAAAAAGAATATCTGGGACAGTGGTTTAGCTTGTCTGGATTATAACATTCCTCATAGATGCTTTAGCATTGTTAAAAGTCATCCTAAAGGAAGATGACAGGCTGTTCAGGCCTGCCATGAGTAACATAGAGGAACAAGTAGTTACTGCAGGAAGGCTAAGAGTATTATACAGGACAAATCCTAAGCAAGTTCCTGGGAATGCTGGAACAAGAGCATTCAAACTGAATTTTAGAAAATCCCTTTCTGTGCTGCCTTATGTTGGAATATGGGGAAGAGCCACTAAACTGGCTTTGAACCAGTGGGGTGTAAAAAGTTTTTGTTGGCTGAGTGACAGTCTCATTTTCACAAACTGATGGTCACTCTGAAATGGGACAGAGCAAACAAGAGGCAGGGGATCCAAACAAAGCCCATCTCAAGCCAAGAGTGGATTGTTCTGAGCTGAGATAGAGATGTGACTATTTAAAAGTTTTTAACAGAACTGCCAGGACCTGTCTCTCCTCAAAGGAAGAGGAGACAAATGCATGTGGACTTGTGGGGGTCAGCAGCAATCTGGCACTCTTTGGGCAAATGAAACACACTGCAGGACTGCCAAATACAGATGGGCCAAAGGGAAATGTCCAGATGTAACTGCAGATGTCAGAGGAAATTAAGCCACTCTCTTGTGCTTGTGATTCAAGAAGCTCCATTTCTAGGTCAGATGACAGCTTAGTTGGCCATTAAAGCAAACATCTCTGACTTCCCTTGAAGTTTCCTGCCTAGAACTCGTAAAAAAGCAAAGGACAAGTGCCATTTTTATGGGAAGCACATTGTAAAGCCATGTGAAGAATTGAATTTATGGAGGCAAACAATGAACTAAGGAAGTAAGGTCTTAAAGGATGAGGTTCTTCAGCACTCAATAAAAATTGTAAATTAAAGAGAAGAGTTGCAAATGTTTCTTGTCACTGTGAAAGCCAATATTGCCAATTTGCATGTGCAAAAATGTGCATCTTTGTTTTGGTAGGTACAAATATTGTTGTTTGAGATCAATTAGATTTTTGAGTAAACCACCAGTAAAGTTTATTCGTCTATGCTGTTGTGTGCTGTTGAATGATATCCTGGGAAAGCTGTAAAATATGGGCCACTGACAGATGAATTATTTGTTTAATAAATCAGACCAGCAAAGAATATAGAAATGTTTTTAAATCAATGCTGTTGAAATTAATTTGTTTCAGAATTCAATCACCTCACTTTGTATAAATGTCTCCTTTACTACTTAAACTAATTAGTATTTCTCACATGAGGACTTGTTAATTGTATGGCAAAATCTGAAAGCTCAGAATGTAAAATACTGAGGGGAAATTCAGTATTTTTAGATGAGAAATGTTATCCATTTTTTACCTATTCCAATGCCTGAGAGAACAGTATTTCCCTCCAGAAGTAACATAACCTACAGCTTCTGTTTTAGGGGCTGGCTAACCAAGTGTGTGTACAGAATGTGTGACAATGTAGTCAGATCCCCAGGCAGTGAAAACAGACCTTTGATTTGCTAGAGAGAAGGAAAGGAATCATTTTTGTCAAAGCTTTGAAAAGGATAAGAGTAATTTTTAGAAATAAACACTTGCACCTTTTTTCCCCCATATTCTGCAAAGCTTCCATTTATGTAAGAAATGAAGAGTTTTAATCTTCTTAGTAAGGTTTTTGATCATTATTTGGTTAGCTTATAAAATCAGTATATTGAGCATTTTGAATGAAATGGGAAACTTTTGATTGTTTCTTTGCTCACTTGTGTCAGTCTGTGTGTCTGGCATGAGTTTAGTTCAGCTCCTGCCAAAGAGTCTCTAGTGATGAATGACATTTGTTCTATTGTTTAGCCCAAACCCCCCAATGCACTTAGACTGATTATAGACTTCAGAGCCAAGAAATACTGACTTCCAATCAGAACTGGAGGGAGAAGGGGACCAAGATTTTTTGTTTGTGTGCTGGAGATGTTAAAAAAGCCTTTCTAGCCCCATAACTACACTGAGAGAAATGCAGTGAAAGTGGGAAATGTTTACTTCTCATTATTGGGTGAGATGAAGGAGATAAAGGCTGATTTGGGCTCCTCATGGCTCAGCCCTTTGTGGAGATGATGCATCAGATGTCTGGGATAATATGGAAGTTGAGGTTGTCAGCCTTTACTGCAGGTTCCTGTCTTTTCTGGAAATGGCATGAAAAAAAATATATGGCCTTGATGTTTATAGTTTGGAATAGCAGGTGCTGTCCATGGTTCAGAGAAACAAGGATCTCTTTTAAAACAAGAAATGGCTGGAGAAATCATATTTTAATACTGTTGTCCTACTGAATTCTGTACTTTACTTATATCACAACATATCCATGCAATGGATCCCTTATGGTACTTTCTGGGCAAGCCTTACTCTCCTCAAAATTGTCCAGAACAGCTAGAAAAGCTTGACACAGTTCCCCTTTCCCTGGCTTTCCTCATGCTCTGTCCTCCTCTGCTTGTGGGCCTTGGAGTGTCTGAAAAGAAAACAGGTTGGTGGGCACTGCAGTTCTTTTAGTGGGCCTGATCTGAGATTGCCAAGGCATTGCTGGGAGCTGATTTTGGGGACACTTGAAAGGCTCACACTCTGTGATCTCTCTGTGTCCAGAAGAGCTGTGGCAGCAAATCCTGGTGGTCAAACATCTCCTCCAAAGGCAGGGGGAAGGGGAGAGTGTGCTTAACAACTCATGACTTTTTCTCTTAAATGGGGATAAGTGACACGACACTGGGTTTGGATTTTTGGGTTGTCAACTTCTCGGGCAGGGACCTACAAAGGCTCTGCCCCCAATTTTAGGAAGCTGCTCTGACAGGCCACCATTTCCACCTCTGCTGACCAAAGCAAGTGTTAATCAGCAGTGGAGGGAAGGAGCCCCCTCAGCAGCCCAGACGTGGCACGTGCCTTACCTAGTCAAGCTTCACTGCCTCAGTGACATTAATTTGCTCCTGACCTAACGCTCCCAGCACTGCAGTTCAACGTGTTTATTAATTCTAGGAATGAGCTTTCATATGAATTTTATTGTTGCACTGAGACACAACGAGGTGAAGATATGTGGGTTCTATTTCATTTTCCATTTCTATGCCATAAAATGTAGCATTTGTGGTGCCTGCATTATTTGTGAGCTTGTATTAGTGCTTAGCTTAAGGTCTGTTCAAATGTCCTGGAAGTACAAGAGCCTCATTAAGCTTTGGGCAGAGTTTTTAATTCTTGTTCTTGTTTTAAGTCAGAGGAGTCAGCAAGACTTGCCAAAGAACAAGGATTCCTATGTCAGGAAAAGCCTTGCTCAGATACATAAAAAAATTGGGAGAGATTTCCCAGTGGATGATCACTTTGGGCATTAATCAGCTTCTAACTGGGGACTGATGGGTTATCTGTTGTTTTGCATCTCAGGGAATTTTGTACATTCCTCAGAAGATGGAACAGGTTATTATGGAGACAGGTGACTGGGCTGAGTGGGCTCATTTTGGGATGCAGCATAGCAAGGGCCACTTATTAGAGAAATTTCTTTTACCAAAGGGGACTATTACTTGATATTGACAAGCAGGGGAAAGCTCTGCTTTCAAAGAAAGATTGTTAAATATGAATGAATATTGATTTTTCATTATGAATAAATATCTGTAGTTAGACAAGGTAGTCGATATGAGCTGGTATGAAATTAGCCTTATGAGCTGAAGTTTGCTACCACTGGGTTCATAAGGAAGTTTTCATTGCTTCAGTAGAAGAGAGATTAGCACCTCTGAGAAAAATTGTGCAGGAATTTTTTTCTCACTGTAGCCTGATAGGGAGGATTTTTATAGTGTTTCATTAAAGAGAGTGACCTGTTCCAGGCTCTTAGGCCAAGTCCTCAGAAGACACAGATTTTAAATCTTTCCCTCAATGAACCCAGCACTAGTTTAGCTCACCCAGTCCAAGGCATTTCCCTGCTTTGCAGCAGTGAAGAAAAAGAGGCATTCAGAGTCCTTCCTCACAAGCTGGTGTTTTTTTCTTAAGTACAGTATTAATCTAAAATTAATTTTCCACATTTGCCAGTTCAGCTTCAGCTACAGTTATTTCCATATGCCAGGACAAAGGTTTAAATTATTGTCTGTATTTTGGGGTTCCTGAAATTCAGATGGGAGCTAAATTAACTTCACAGACTGCTGCCAGCTGTCTCCTGGGCATTGATGATGGTTCATGTTCATCCAGGGCCTGTCTGAAGTTTCAGACAGTGATTACCCTCAATATCTAATGAAACCTGAGGAATTAATTAGCCTTTTTAGTGACTGCTATCCTGCATCACTTAACCTGGATTTGAGGTAGCCTCATGGAGAGGAATGGGGAATGCAAGGAAAAGGGAAGGCACAAAGCCTCTCTGGCATCTGCATTGCCCCCTCTGCCCAAGGCTGCCAAACCTGCCCCCTCTGCTCCCCCTCTGCCCGGGCCCTGTGCCGGGCTCTGGCTCCACAGGGCTCCAGCTCTGGATCCTGCAGCACTGCAGGGGCTGCAGCAGCTGACAGCAAATCCCAGAGGCAAAGGGCCTCAGGGCATCAAATATTAAAATGGATACTGCAGCATGCCCTCCCTGCTTCACTCCTGCCTGAATTTAACACCCAGGAAAGCTCTTCCTCAGCATCTTCTCTGCCACCTTGGAAACAGCAATCGCAGCAGAGTCACTCACTGCGGAGACTGCAGTGCCTTCTGCTTTGCAGGAACCAGGGGGTGTTGCAGTGAGGCAAAACCCTGCGAAAGGAGGATTTACAGGTCCAGCTGTGAGAGGTGGGAGAGGGCAAAGGGCCTCCTCCTACTGCTGTTGGGCTGCTGTGGAGCAGAAGAACCCAGGGAGGACAGGCAGGTGCTGCAGAAACACGAGGGCTCACAGTGGGTTTGCAACGATCCCTCTGAGAGGGGAGCGCTCCTTTTCTCTGGCAGCCACCCAGGCCCAAAGAGTAATAAAGCCACAAAATGGATTGTTTTCTTTAAAAATAGAGCATGCCCCTCCCACGGGCTCCTTAAATACATCTCTTGCCCCTGTTCTCTTCAGCTCAAGGTCACCTGAAAGTGTAGCTGTTTCACCAGCACATTTCCCCCATGAGCAAGGAGAGCAGAGAGCCCGAGGGCTGAGGCCACAGATGTGCATCCTGTCCCTGCCCATTGCTCGCTGTATCTGGGCTAAGCCTCAGGAATTTTGGACAACAGTTTGGTTGTCACTCACAGGGCTCTGAGCTTACAGGGGCTGAAGTACAGTTCCAAAGCTCTCTTAAGCCATTAACTGATTTAAGTGACATAAATATTCCCTTTCTCCTCAACAATGAGTATTTTTTTTCATTTGCTTGAACAAGGGGCTTTCAGTCTACCAGATGGGTCCAGGCTCTGTGTCCTCAAGATGTGCTCTTTGATGTATTTTCAAAGCTTAAGAGGGTAACTCAATTTAAATCTGTGCTTTTCAATTTACCCTTGGGTAAAGTGTGAAGGCAGCAGCTGCACTACAAGGTCTCTCACACTGCATGGATTCTCTGCTGTCTGTGCCATTGGGGTTTCATGAAGGAAGGAACTATCTCCCTTTTTTATTTACTTATTGAAATGTAAGTGTCAACATGGTGAAAGCAGTTCAGTCTGAAACATCTGAACTGGGCAATGTTGCTTACAGAAAACAAATTCTAGATCAGACACAGAATTGCTCCCACATTATTCCTAGGTCAAGAATGAAGACTCACTTGTTCTTCAGGAATTTAAATTACATAAACAGTGATTGCTTTAGATTTAAATTGGATTACATTCAAATGAAGTTCATGCCCTATCCTGACATCTTTCCTTATAGGAGTAGTATTTATAAATACATAGTAAAGCACGTCAATATTCTTGATTGGAACTAATTTTACTAACAAATCACTTCATTAGCAACTATTGTTCTTGCCTTCAAAGCGCTCCCATTTCTAAAAATCCTCGAACATACATTTGCAGGAGGGATAGAAGTGAAGGGAGAGCTCTCCAAACTAAAACCAGCTGAAAAAATAAAGGGATTTTGGCTGATATTGAAAGACCAGAGCACTTCTACCCAAGCCTGAAAAGATGGCTCTCTACTGGTGGGTCTCAGAGGAGAGACACATTTACTGTTCCCTGAACAGTTGCAGCAAAACCCTTCAGTGCTCCATCTGCTTGGGACACTGAGCCCTGAACAGTGACTGCTTGGCCACTGAGAAGTGCAAAAACACCTTGTGGGGCAGAGTATTTTACAATCCCTGATCCCACAACCTCCACAGCTTTCCAGCTCCTAACTCCTGGCTGGAGACACTTCCAGCAGCCACCCACCACTGCTGAGCACACTTTTTGGGAGGACATTGCTGCCGTCCTCTCACCAGACAATTCCTCTGTGTCACAGGCTGTGCAGGGCCAGGATTGCTCAGCCATGAGTGGTACCCCCTGGTCCCTCCCCCTGGGCTCTGCCCTGTGGTCCTTGTCATGCTGAGCTCTGTCAGCCCTGGTGTCTCCTGTCCCCGGTCCGGGTGAGTCATCCCTGCAATGCTGTGGGGACAGCACTGCCGATGGTCGCCTGTCCTTGGGACAAGCTGGGCTTCCATACAAAACACCGGACAACAGAGTGTCTCAGCTGAAACCCAGAAATTCCCTGGATTTATGCTCAGCTGAATGAATACAGAATGTCTCTTAAGCAGGTGGAGAGGTTGGAAGGCAAATCGTGTTTTTGTGATGTAAACCAAGTACCATTTCAATGTTTAGAAGAATCACATTGGCTGTCACTATTCATCCACTGCAAGGAATAATTTATTCCTTCATTTTGGCATGGCTCTTCATAAAGCCTCTGGTCTTAAAGACCCAAAGTCACCCATGTAGGTCCCAGCAATGGCAGAAAAAGGTTTAGGGATTTAAATTAAAAGAAGAATTGGAGCTTTCATTGCCAGGCAGTGAGGCAAAATCGTTCTGCCCTCAGCTGTGTAGCACACACTCTGCTGCCCAGCTTGAAATGTGGGGCTGTAGGACATTAACAGTGAGGCTGTGGGAATACCCAGGCATAGTTTTAGGATAACCCCCTAATTGCTGAATTCTGTGACTTGTTCGTGACCAGGCTGTGATTGTTCTCAAATGTCAGCTATTAATTTTTTTTTTCTGAGTTTATTCTTGCTGTTTCTGTTGCTGGTATGTGAATTACCCTTGTCCCAGCTCACTGCTGTGGTTCATCCTCCAGCAGCTGAGTGAGTGGCTTGGTTTTGTCTAAACACAAGCCAGAGCCAAAGGAACCTCTTGGCCATGCTGTGTGCAGATCTTTACATGCGATCCTCAATCTCTGTAGCTCCAGGTGTGCTTTTGTGCCTTAGATGGATATAAGGCAGTCTGGTTTTCTGCCCTGTTTTGTGGTTTTGAGTCCTGTTTTCTCCAGTAAACACTCTCCTGTGCTACAACACTTACTGCAGCCTCTTGCCATCAGCAATAGCTGTACCTGCACAGCTCAGGGATCTGGGCATTAAATATAAAGGGTTCAGCAGGAACCCTCAGGTACCTCTATGTTGCAAACAGTTTGCACAGCAGCTTCCCAGGAGCCAGACTGCTGTGGCCAAGAAACAGTTAATTGTTGTTTATTTTGTTTAGGTGATCAGATATAATCTCTTGTTTTACTGTTCAGCAGAGCGCTGTAAATCTGGTGTGTCCCCACAGGACTCACCCAGCTCCTCTTTCCCAAACCTCTCCCCTTCGGATTTTATCACAGCCCATTGCCATACACTTATTTCCCTTAACAAGGACAAGAACCACAGCAGGGAAAAGGAGACCCTTTTGCAAAATGTTTTAAGTTCTGTCCTTTCAGGGCCATCATCTGTAGGTTGATGAGATCCAACCAATAACAATGCAACTGTAAGACCCAGGGAAGGGGCAATGTTACCACAAAGAACTGGAAAACTTTCTATTCCCTAACACAAATTAAAAGGAAAGGCTAGAAAGCAAACCAGACCATCTTGCGTGCCTTTGCAGGCCTTAATTCCTTCACAAACATGTGCAAACTGAATAAAAAGAACTAGCTAAATAAAAATCCCCATGCAGAGAGAAAGATTATGATCCTCTGTTAAAACAGTTTGAGCGGAAAGGATTTTGCAGCCTCTCTGTTAATCTGCTGATCACGTGGTTGAAAGCGATGCCCTTGAGGCACTATCCAGCCTGTTGTTGAATTGATTGGTCAACAAAAAAAGAAAGGAGAAAAAAAAAAGAATAGAAGTTGTGCTCTTGTATTAGTACAGCTAAATCCTTGCCTGCAAGTCTGGGTAATCTTCACTGGAGGAGTGTGCTGCGGCTTTTTTCATCAGCCTGTGAAGGCTGAAATGGACTTCAGAAGAAAGAGAGGCTTCTAAATCAGCCTCATGAGCCTGTAATAAATAATGAGAAGTTCTCATTCCCTGCACCAGCAAAAGCCAGCGTGCGTGTGTGCCCTTGGCCTCTCGAATCTGCGTTACCGATTCCTGGAAAACGAGTAGCAGCCAGGCATTAGTTGTAGGTGTGAATCAGAAAGCAGCAGTGGCCTTTCAAAAGGACTGAATGAGTTTTGCATATCCATGGGCTGCTATTACGCATTCCTGTGGCTAATACAATTTGTGACTTAGCCTAGAACTGTCAGATGCTTTCAATATTTGACTTGTGCCACTCTAAGTGCATTGTTAGAATAGATCTTAAACAGTCCTTCACAACTTACTGGCTTTGATCCAAGTATTCACCAGTAATAAACAGTGGATATGACAGTAGGATCTTCCCATTTCATCTCCCAGTTGTGCCCAGTAAAGGGAGCAGCCTGAATGACACTTGCAGCACTGCAGGGTTTTGGGAGTGGGTTTGGAGTGGTCACAGGTCCAGCCTCACCTCAAGGAGAGAAGCTGTTTAACAGCAGCAGGAATTTTTGTTACTGTGACTCTATACAAGAGACCTGAAATAACAAAATTTAGATCTGTGAAAGGTTTAATGGTTTTGAATTGGGTTCCCTGACCTTTTTGTTATATAAACTGTATTTAAAAACAGATACTCTGCTGTGTGCTTACATTGTGCCAGCTGCATTTTATACACTCTCACATCTATCTGTGTATCACCTATGCACAAACAGAGAATGAGGGTTACACCAAGTAGGGTACTTCCTTTTTATAACATGTCTACAGCTATTTCTTTTTCTCTTGAAACCAAGTAAGCTTTTCAAAGTTCATGAACTTTCTTCAGCTTTTAATCCTGCTTGCACAGTTCAAGTTGGCAGTGTGGACTGGAGCACAAGGCAGAGAGTGGGGCCAGGTAGGGCTGGGCTGCCCTGGGTAGGGCAGAACGTGAGCTCTGAGCCAGGAATGTGGCTGGTGGTTGGCAAATACCAAACATCCCCGGGGCTCACTCTCAGCACCCTCAGAAAGGTTGAACATTTTTTCTTGCTTGTCCATTTTTAAAGCTCCTTTGCCCTAAAGAAAACCCCTTGGCAGTTGTGGGGAGGTGCAGATGGACTCCTGAAGTTCTCAGGCACATTTTAGATAGCAGTTCCTCGAGGTGATGGGGCTTTGAGTCAGCGCTATAATCACTTGTGCCTTTCTATTTTATTTATGGTGTTGCATTTGGACAAGGCATGCACAAGGAAGAACCTCAAACTGGCAAGTTCCCTTCCTCCTTCCTACCTGCTTCAGATGCTGCATAGTATAATGAACAGAAGGCTGGGCAGACAGGTTGATAGATGGATTATGGATATATGGATAATGGAATTGTTTCTTTAAAGATAAGGCTTCTTAATTTGTAAAAAAACCTACCCCAAACCCCCACATAAATAATCAGTGATAACCAAGACTCTCACAAACAATGAGATGATTTCTTAAATATCTTTTTTTGCTGTCCCTCATAGCTGAAAAAAACTCGCTGTTCAGTTAAAAATCCAATTCTACAAATAACACCATCAGCCCAGTTTCATAATGCTTATATTTTGTCAGCTGCTGATTTGACTCTGACGACTTAGTTAAAGAAGATTTCTGCTAAAAATACATCAGCCCCACTGCCTGAAACATGGCCACGCTTTTACCATCAGGCAGAAAGGAAAGGATGAGTATTATAAATACAAAGAATTGTTGTTTACCACAATTAAATGTCAATAGGGGAAAGGTTGTCTCTTTACTTTCCTAATGCCCTCACGATCACAGTGTATAGAGTTTTACTCCCCTAGTGAGATGTTTACATGTAATAATAGCTGCATGAATTCTCTTTCTTTCATTTCTGTTGAAGGTAAGGTCCTTCCTGGTGTGTGTCCTGGGCTGCAGAGAAATCTTGCAAGTACAAACCACGCAGAAAGAAATGAAATGTCAGCTGAGTGTGCTCATAGCCTGTAACAGACACCATCAGGGGAACATTTTATTTGCCTCTATTGCTTTGAAATCAAAGCTCTGACAACACTGATGCTGATGGGGTTAACTATGTCACTGTCATTATTTTACACTAAAATATTGAGTTATTGTTCTTTCACCACAAAATCCCTTTCCATTGTTTCCCCTTCTATCAAAATCATCAGCCATTCCATACGAAGCCTGTAAAAGTGTTAGTTGGACTCATGGCTTGTCTCATCTAGGCCTAAAAGCATCAGGACTAGCAAAGATGGGATAGCACTAATTTTTAAATACAAATGAAGAATTTCACATCTGTTTTAATGGCAGAGTTATTCATTGCTCCCTCAAATTAATTTTAAAAAATCACTTTCGAATTAAATAAAGTTACCACAAAATTTATCCCTGACTTGCAGACTTCCACAAAATGCAGCAGAAATTAGGTCTACTTTGTGACAGGCCAATGCAAATGTGCTCCCTTTTCTTACTGTAATAATCGTGGGTTTCCTTTCTATCATCCATTTAGCCTAAAAATACCTTTCTCCAGTTTGTGGGTTTCCTTTTCATCATCCATTTAGCCTAAAAAAAAAAATCTTTCTCAAATTTGTGGGTTTTCTTTTCATCACCCATTTAGCCTAAAAATGTCTTTCTTCAGTTGTCAATCTGCTTTCTTGGATCATTTTAAGAGATCTGAGGATGAGCTCTACTGGTTTGTGCTTTCTGCCATTGATTTGATCTGTGTGTATTACAAGTGAGCGTAACTCTTCTGACATGTGGCATTTTGTGCTGACTTTGCAAAGGCAGAGAAGTGGCCCATAAGCCCCTCTCAAACAGTGCAGAGAGGGAGGAACAATACTGTGGTGCTGAACACCTTTGGTGCTGCGAGCCAAGGGTGGATGCAGGTCTCACTCTGCTTCCCAGGAAATCTGTGCCTGCCTTTGCCCCACACTGGCTTCCCTGTCACTGCCCTCACCCCACAGATCATTTTGCTTTGGGATGCTCAGTGAAGGGGACGATTAACTTAAACCAGGAGATGTGCCAGAAACTTGGATGTGCATATGAAGGCAGAGACGGGTCCAGGAACTCTGGGCACTCTTGATAAGACTGCGCAGAGGGAGGAGCTCCTTTTCTCAAACCTGGGAACAGCAAATGCAACAGTCCTCATGTAGCCTGTTGGGAACACCCTTTACAATCCCAAGAAAAATCTGCCATGCAGTTTTCTTATTCCTTGCTGGCTCCTGAATCCATCAATCAATGTTTTGCAGTAATTCCATTTTATTTCTCTATTCCATCTATCTATCCATCTATTAATCTAAGAGAAACAGAAGGGAGCAATGTAGAGCCCCAGGAAAAGTTGGCAGAAAAGCATTTAGACACCAAGCACTCCTGTTTGATGTTTGCACAGTCTCTCTCACACACACACACCATTCACACCCTGCCAGCATTTCCCAGCATGTTGCTGTCTGGGAGCTCCACCTGCAAGTCTGACCCCACTAATGGCAGTGGGGAAACTTCCTCCAGCTTGAAATGGGGCGTGACTTTCACCACTGGCTTCTAAAATTGGCCATTAATCAGATTAAGTGGCTTAGGAGCAGTGTAAAGAAACCCAGGTGGAATATAATCAAAGAAAGGCTGACTGCACACCATTGCTATCATGATGGCAAGTGAATATTTTGAAAATCTGAATGAATTCAGGGTGTGAGTTTCACTGAAAATGGTGACGCAGTCAGAAATCTCATCCTCCAGCTACGCCGATGCCTTCAGTTTTTCTCTGTGATTCTGGACATGGAAGGCAAATAGCTTTGTCACAAGTCAAGACATTTTCTTTAATCCTCTCTCCTAATACCTGGATTTCTTGTCCTGAGCCACCAAGATCCAGCTATGCAAATGGCAAGTGAGGTTGTAGGATATTTTGGAGCAGGTGTCTCCTGGAAGGACGGGGAAGCACTAAGCCCTTTGAGCAAAGCCCATATCCTTATTTCAAATACCCTGTGAAATGCCAGCCCCCCTTTTCCAGTGAAACCAGCATCACCAACAGCTGCTAAGGATGATCAGCGTGGCAAACAGTCCATCTGCCAGGAAAGGACTAACACAGTCTCGTCTTTCATGTCATAAGGAATGCTGAAACCTCAGAGAGAGCAGGAAAGAATAGAAGCTAAGACACAGGACAACACCAGAACAGGAACAAGCTGATATTTTCTGGCTGTGAGTGATTTCAGATATTTTTGAAATATTTTCTGGATACTGGAGAAAGGAGGGTCTAGACTCAGAATGAGTTGGGAACATGATAAACTTAGGGAATCATAGGATGTAGCTAAATAATAAATGAACTTGTATGAGGCAGGCAGCTGTAATAACAGGGAATTAGACTCACAGCAGCCAGTTCAGTCCAGGGCTCTCTGCTCAGTGCCTTCTGTGCTGCCGCCACGTGCAGTGCCCTCTCCTGATGAGAAGGTTTCTTCCTTCACCCTCCACCACTCTGGCTGGTTGCTCTCCCAGATGAACAGAGCAAACATTTTGCCTTCAATGTTTTTCTTGCTGTTGGAAAGTTAAAAAGAAAAAAAATGAAAGATGTGTGGGTACATAGGTGTAAAAATGACTGCAAAGATATAACACAGTGAGAGGTTTATTTTCTTTTAGCAGCAAAATGGATAGAAAGTTGTTATTACTCAGAGGTGAAATTGTTACAAAATGGCTGCTCTGTGCTTTTATATTTTCAGTGCAGGAGCCACACGCAGGTGTTGGAGCCTCATGGACAGCCCTGTTGTCTGACAGCTGGCAGGACAACAAGGGCTCGTGTTGTGTTGGGATGGGATGGCTCCAGGCACTCCTTGTGTTGGGATGGGGTGACTCCAGGTATTCCTTGTGTTGGGATGGGGTGGCTCCAGGTGGTCCTTGTGTTGGGATGGGGTGGCTCCAGGCATTCCTTGTGTTGGGATGGGATGGCTCCAGGCATTATTTGTGTTGGGAGGGGGTGGCTCCAGGCATTCCATTCATGGTGGATTGCTCTTCCCCAAGATCTCTGAGGCACCTTCTCCCACCTGCCTGGGGCAAAGTGGGATGTGCTGCTCATAAGCTGCCTGCCTGCAGATGCTGGAGGCACACGGAGCAGTGGTGCCAACACACTGGGACTGTGGATATGAACTGCCCGTGATCAGGGCACACCAGGGCCAGAGGTGCCTGTGCCTACAAGCAGTAATTCCCCTGGCAGCACTTCCATGCTGCCTAATTGCACTCACATTATGAAATCATTTTATTGAGCTTTCAGCCATTATAGTGACACAAAGCCATGGGAAGAATGTTTTCCAACTATTTTTTCTGAGGTGTTCAGGAAATAGTTAGGAGTCACAATTTTGTCTAATTATACTTCCACTTTTTCATTTTGGCCTCTGACTGGAGAGTTCTTGATGTTAAGTATGGTTTCTGACACAGAGATGCAGCGTGAGAACAGACATCATGCTCACCAGCACTTATCTGAAAGTCCCAGTTGTCCTGAACCCCAAACCGAGTGCCAGTCCATGCCCTGAAACACCCAGAATTTAAGTAGGACAAAAAAAAGGGCAAGGTAGGAAGGAAAAGGATGATTTTATCTGTGTTGAGTAGATGGGAGACAGATTCAGTTGTTAAACATGGACAAGCATTCCCATCAGAGGGTATCCAAGACATCTGCACGGTGCTGACAGATAGTGCCAGCAGCAGGAAACCAAACACCGACAGCATCTCCCGCAGCTCTGGAGTCCTGTCTTCAGGCAACACAAACCAGCCCTGAGAGTAAAGTAAGTTGCCTAAGGTGATGCAGGAAGACAGGAACAAACTAGGAATTACCTGCCTCTCCTAAATTCAGGTTTGCAAGATCTCAGGGCCTGTCTTTTCCAAAGTCACTCCCTGACAGGCCCTCACCGGCAGGCATTATTCTGCACTGAATATCAAGCAAAAATTCAGTTGGGTGTCTCCATACTCTGCCAGCCTGGGCTGTG
>JAWWLZ010000118.1:499644-511974 GCA_035041345.1 Poliocrania exsul | reverse complement strand
TGAAGCTGTGGAACAGATGAGGTGTGTGTGCCACGGGTTAGCAATAACATACCCTGCAGAAATGCAGAGGCACCTTCTTGGCTTAATCAGTAACATACACATGACAAAGGTGTTTCTTTGGAAATGAGAATTTTGCTGAAAATCTTGTGAATAAATTACATGCAGGCAGTAGAATGTGCTGCAGAGTTGATGTAAAAGGTAGACTGTCCTCAAGATTTTATTTCAAAGCTATTTAGAATCTAAATCTCAATAACAGTTCTCAGTAATTTTTCATTGCTACATTTTATGCTGCATCGTAAAATCTTAAAGTTGGATTTTTTATTACAGAATTATCTGATTTCCTCTCCAAGTGCCTCCAGATCAATTAAAATACAATAAAGGGAAAAGCAGGGTATGTTTAGTTATAGACAGTATTAATTGTGGTAAGCTCTGGGCGAAAGAAGATGGAGATGACAGAAGTCAGAAAAGCTGGAGCTTGTGAGGGCCACTGCTCAGAGCCCATGATCTATAAAATTAATTCCAACTCCCTTAAATAATTTCCCACCAGCTGTTGCCTGTCACACTGACTGTGGGCAGCACACACATGCCTTTCCTGGCTTTCTCTTGGGATCTGCCTTCCAACACACCACCCTCAGCACAGTTTCAGGGGGCCCTGCTGGTGCCAGCAACACACACAGGTGTTGGTTTCTAAGCATCCTTGTGCAGCAGGTTCTCTCTTGCGGTGTAGCTTCATTTCCTGCTGCTGTTAGCAGGCAGGTCCTGGTCTAGACTGAGCTTTGGGGTTAATGCCAGTGCATTTCCTATGATCCAGCCACCAAAAGCCCCTCCAGGGAAGGCTGGTGAAATACATGGCCAGGGTGCTGGTATAAAGGGTGGTATTGACTGACTCTTTTTTAGTAAAATACGCCAATGCAGTCGTCCTCTGGCTACAAATATCCACAGGAAGGATAGATGTGTCCTTTAATAACAGAGAGAGTGCTTAAAAAAGAAGGTTTTATTGCTGGGTTGCCTTCACCACAGTAAACTGCAGCATTTTCACTTTCCTGTATTTATTGCATTGGGGTGTTTATATCACTGTGAAGCAAATATTTGCTTTCAAAGGTCACCCATTGTATCTCACTTCCTCTGGGGAGAAATGCAGGTCTCTCTCAGCCTTCAGTAGAACTCCATATGGATTATATAATGCTCTTGCTACAGGATTCTTCATTGCATCTTAGCACTGCTAAAATAGCAGAGGCAGAATTCAAAGTGTAATGGGCAATGCCTTTCCATTAGCTGGTCTCTCTTTCTATTTTTCTTTAACATTTGCTCAGTTGTGCTGCTGCAGGAGCACAGGTGTAATGTATGAGACCATCCCACAGAGAATTTGGTGTAAGGCACCCAGGGGCCTGGAGTTACTTGCATGGTGCAGAAGACATTTGTGTAGGCAATTATTGCAACTCTAAACACAATTTGATTGAATGTGGTGGCTGTAACTTCTGTAGCAAGTTTGGTTTTTGTTTTTAATCAAAGTTTTAGATCTATAGAGTTTAACATATTACATCCCTACTTTGGTTTTCTGACCTGCCATCTCTGCAGGGACTGCAGACAAAATAAAATTTTAAAATAAAATAAAAGTTTAAGTTGAAAGTACAGGGTATATTCTGGGAGTTTATTCCAGTTATATTACAGATTCCTAAGGCAATTACAGGATTTTGATACTCAGTTCAAATAAACTTACATGAGAACAGAATGAAAAAATACCAGCTAGCATCAATACTTTCTTAGACCCATTTCTGTTCTCCCACCTGAGCAGGTTACAGTGGCCTCAGCCAGACTGACACCTTATGCTTTTGACAGTCTGTTCAGTATCAGTGAGAGCAAATCCACTGTGGTTTACGTTTTTCTGGCCATTGCTGGGGTCATTCAGTTTTAAGGTTTTATATATCAAGAGGACTGTATGTGGGTATTCCTAAGAAACACCATAGAGGAAAATTACAAATTTTAAAACATAATTCTTCTCTCTACAGGATCTTTATCGGTAGCAGGGTTTCTTGTTGGAAATTCATATCTCTAATAAGTCCTATTCCACATCATAAATTGCAAAATCTGCAAAAAAATTTAAACCTATTCCTTGCCATCTACAAAATTCATGTAGTTTATCATACTATGTGCAAATCAGTAACCTTTATTGATTCCTGTGCAAGGTTTTCTATTAAATAAAGTTGAATCAGCACAGCTGCAGGGCACTTCTGTTTATGACTAAAACTTGATGTAAAATGACTTGTCTGGAAGAATGCTTTTTGCTATTTCTCAACCCATTCTAAGAGCTTTACAAATACCAAACAATCTCAATAAGCCTGTCAAGCTCGATCACTTGCTACTCAACATCTCTCTGGTTACAAGCTCTGACATTTTTTTAGCTTGATGCAAAATAAGATGCGTCTGTCACTGAGATGCCAGCTGATGGTTCTAACTAGCCAAGAAGGGTAACTCTAAAAAAACCCCTCAAGAACACAGAGTGACAGGACAAGGGACAAAGGCTTTAAACAGACAGAGTAGGTTTAGATTAATGTTGGGAAGAAATTCTTTACCAAGAGCATGGGGAGTCACTGGAATATGTTGCCTGGAGAACCTGTGCATGTCCCATCCCTGGAAGTGTTTAAGGCCAGGCTGGATGGGGCTCTGAGCAACCTGGGATAGTGGGAGATGTTCCTGCCCATGGCACAGGGGGGTTGGAAATTGATGATCTTTAAGGTCCTTTCCAACTCAAACCTTTCTACAATTATATGAAATTTTCTCCTCTTTGTTGTTTGCACCACCCATCACCAGTGCTGACTCATGATCAAAAAAATGAGGGAAAAGATCAAAAGTCAGGCTGGAATCTACCTGAGAAGAGAGTTTTCTGTGTAATTTTTATTATCTGCCATGACTGACTGACAGTCTGTTATTATTCATTATCGTCAATTGAAACACTCATCTCACCTCCACGTCTGTAATCATTCAGCTCACCCTGGATATGCTTAGAGACTGAACCAAATTCTCTGTTGTCATCCCACCCTCTCACTGATGCATCACCTCCCACTTTACAGCTCATGAGATGCTATCAGACAGACATAGCACAGTTTCCTGCCCCTCACAGCCAAATATATTTACCAGTTAGATCAGTCCCCAAATCCTGTCCAAATTGTCCTGGGTTTTGCTTAAGCTCAGTGCTGCTATTCTGCCAGTGTAAGTGTAGCAAGGATCCAGGCAGAAGAGAATATTTTAACTAGATGCTCAAAACCAGACTTAATCCTTATACTCTGTCACAGAGGCTGCACCAGGAATATTTCAATTCTGGGTTTTACCTCATTCTGAGAAAAAAACACAATTTGTGAAGCAGTGACCAGTGCTAGTGCCAGCCTGTGCCAAGTGGGACAGGAGTTTGGAGCACCATTCTTTCCAGAAATAACTTCTTTTTATCCCAGCTGAGCATGCTGTATTGGTGACCAGGAGCTGTCTGATGTCCCACAGAGGGCACCACGAGCACAGCGGCAAGGTGGGCAAGTTGGGGGTGGCCTTGAGAATATCCCCACACTTTCACATGCCCTTCAGAAGGGGATCAGTTCCTGGCCCCTCTTTTCCTCTTGAACATCCAAGTCCACCATTTTTTATAAAGCTTTTTTGTGAGCATCCTTGAAGTGTCCGATATCAGCCTGAGTATCAGCCATGAAATTAAGCTCTGGCTTTGCACCAGCCAGCACTGCAGATGAGTTGCTTAACCTTGGTCCTTCTCACTGCTGTGACCATGCAGCTGGCAGAGCCAGGTGGCTTCTCCAGCAGACATTTGGGCTCCTAAACATTGTGTGACCCATCACAAAATGCCAGGCTCCCTGTGACAAGGATGTGGTGATGTGCTCAGTGATGAAAGTAGGATGCTGTGCCAGTAGCTGCAGGGCTGACTCTTGGAGATGGATTTCTTCCCGCTGTAGCTTCAAAGAGGAAAAGCAGCCATGAGTGAGGGCACAGCTAATGCAAAGACATGAAGGTCACATATTCCCTCTTAGATAAGAAAAACAGCAAATCTGCTACTGAAGCTGCAGAGGAAATGCAAGGACCTGTCTGCTTTCCTTACACATTTCTAAGCAAACAGGGTGATCCAGGAAATATTGCTGCCACTCAGCTGTACCTGCTCCACCCCTACTGCTGAGGTCCTGATGGACAGCGCAGTCAAAGAGAGGAATGGATTCATCTCCAATATGTAGTAACTTCTACTTAAACGGAGTTGTTGTTACAATTTTAGAGCCAAGCTCTGCCCTGACTTATCTTGTTTCATAAAAGGCTGCACACATCACAAAGACAGGACAGAAAACAGCCCCTGGGATTTTGCCTTCTTAGAGCAGCTTTGCTGAAAGGGGCTGCTTTTGTCCTCTTTTTGTAACTGAGCATGATGGCATCTGCTTTATGGCTGTTTATTTGCACTCCCCCACAATTTCTCCATCTCCTCTGCACCTGGGATTAGGTTTTCCTGCACTGAACAAATCTAACATTCAGTGAGCAGTAATTTGCAATGCGCCATGCTTGAATCAAGCAATGAAATAAGCTGGTGTTGTTAGAAAGATCTGACAGATGGTAGGAGGACCCGCCTTTCTTAATCAAGTCATGCTCAGTAATCAGAGCTAGCTTGAGTTTGTAACAAAAAAGAAACCCTACCCAAATGAGGATTAATGGGGTGCCTCCTGATCTCAGGTTAGGATGAGCTCAGGGATGTTGTTCTGTATCAAGAGGCATAACCAAGATCAGAATCTGACCCATTTTGGGGTAAAGCTGAAAATACCAGTATGGTCCCACTGTCACTTCCCCCAGAATGAAGGATCCTCCCAGGCAGACAACTTCCCCCAGCCTAACTGTACATATTATTTCATAGCCCGAACTATAGCATGGTGGACAAGTCATTAGCCTGTAAAAATGTGCAAAGTTTCATTGTCTTTAATTTCATTACACATGTATTAGCTGAGCATCCAGCCCTCCAAGCAATGCAGCTGAAGGACAGGACATAGGGAGCATAGACTTGAGCTTGACCTCCTTCACATTAAGCCTTTTAATTCTAGAGAAGAACAAATGGGTTTCAAGTTTCAAAACTGTTTCTGGCAGCAAATAACCTCTCCTGAGTCTCTAGCTTTGATATGAATAGCATTTGAAAGGTTAAGCAAAAGGAAAGGATTTTCCTCAGAAAAACATGATGGGGGTACATCTTTGTTCTCCAAGAGTGATTAATAACACAGGAATAAAGCACCACCTTGAACAATCCCATGTGCTCTCTACTATGTAGGAATTGCCATCCAGAGCGAAGGAGTTTGGGTGAGGGCACTCATGTAATCCAAGCCCTTTTGTGGGACTGACATTTAAACAGGGCTCAGCGAGCCAGGCAGCCTAACTACAGAGTTCCTTCTCCCTTCTGTCTTCCAGGCTGACAAGCAGCTGAGCGGGAACCCTTGATCTGCGGCGCCCACAAACACAGCCCCAGCGAGGATGGCGGAGGACGCGGATATGCGCAATGAGCTGGAGGAGATGCAGCGGCGTGCAGACCAGCTCGCCGATGAGGTGGGACCAGCAGCTTCACTGGGGGCTGGTGGGAAACACACAGCCAGAAATAGGAGCTCAGCCGGCAGAAAGATTTCTAGAGCTGACTCTGTTTTCCATGAGCTTTACATTGAAAGCAGAATTGGAAATGAAACGAGCTGGGATAAAATTTAATGTCGTGTTTAGTCTAGATTAAGGCATTTATTGAGCATGAGTTTGGTTTAGGTATTAGATTGTGCATCAATTTGACTGGCCTCAGAGCAAAAAGTAGCATTTTAATATTTTCTGAGAATTCCTTCGATTTGTCAAACCTATTAAATGTTAAAAGTCACTAATTAGGTCTCTGAAAAGTCTTAGCTGAAAACCACGGACTATTTCTGCAGTGGAACACCAGCTGTTCCAAGCAGCACTGCAGCAGTGTGTGAGCAAGGAGACCACAAGCCCTGGAGACTGCACTGCCTCGGGATGCAGTGGGAATTGCTGCATTAGCGAGTCCTAATGGAGAGCTGGAGATGGAGAGATCACCAGTGCCCTGCTGATGGCCTGATTTGGAGGGAAGGCAAAGAGCGTAGGAAAAACATCCTGTCAGCATAAGCCTGCACATTAGTGTTGGAAAGAATAACTTGCCAGATCTAAGTGTTTTTTCCTGTGTTTTTTTCCAGTCCCTGGAGAGCACCCGTCGAATGCTGCAGCTTGTTGAAGAGGTAAGGGCTTGCATTTTATTTGCACTTCTGTTCTGAACAAAGGTGATGGAGAGTCTGACACTGGAAGTGGTTTCTTCAGACCTCACATTGTTAGGGCATGTCCATGGCTTTATATGCCACTCTGTCCCTCTTTATCCCTACCCCTTACTGGGGCCTTTCAAGACACTGTGCCCTGGTTGCCAAGTGTCCACTGCAGGCCAGCAGCACCAGTTTGCCCATCCTGAGTATCCACTGAGACATGACACTGTAGATAAACCAGGACACAGCCTCTGAAGGTGATCAGGAGTCAGGGACAAGTGACTGAGTTTGCTGCAGAGCTCTGAGAGCCTTGTGCTGGCACCTCTCTATTGTCCTTGCCATAACACTGCAAGTGGGGAAGGTGAGAAAGGCCCTCAGTCCATTTGCCCTCTTGTCTGTAAATACTTCCCTTGAGCTATTTATGGAACATTAGTCACACTATTTAAATGCCATTTCTTTATGTATCTCTGAAATATTTATCAGGATTTCAAGGCCCATGAGATGTCCTAGACTGACTGCTTTGGAACAGGAAGTTCCCTGATTTTCCTTGATGCTAAGGAAGGGGATTCCAGCTCAGTCCTCACAGCTTACACCTGCCTGGAGGGGTCACTCCCAGAAAGGAAAAAGAATCAGGCTGTATTTCACCCTCTTCACAATAAATAGGTTTAAAAGTTGGAAAATCTCAAACTCAGTTTAGTTTGAAGTGTTCAGCCATCAGGTGGTGGAAAACTTTGCTGCTGCCTGACAGGACATATCATTTTCAGACACCATCCGAGCCCTGGCACTGGAGCTGGTGACATTTTTAATCAGGGTCATCAGCACTGACAGTCCCAGTACTCCTGACAACCAGAGAAGTCTCCAGCGGAGACAACGGGAAGCAAATCACATCAGGTCCCACATTCAGGAACAAGCACAATCCCAGCCTTAGGCTGTATGGCCTTGAAATCAATCACCACTGTGAGGATCAATGGAATCCAGTGGAGACAAATTAAATTTCTGTGTACAGACAGACAGATGGGTCACTGAGTAAAGTCAGCATTGCTTCTCCTCCACAAACACTTCAGATCTGGGCCCCTTGCAGCCGAAAAATGCTCTTGTCTCGTGAGCAATCTATCCCTTTTATCCTCACAATTCCCTGGACACACCATTTCTAACCATCACTTTATGTCAGCCCTGTGCCAGATGCAGCTCCTGCTGAAATCAATTCAACGGCATGGAAGAGTCTCATATGGACACCCCACAACACAAGGCAGGGGAGTCTGCTGCCCCAAAACGCCTGTGATCTGAATAGACAAGGCAGATGATGCGTGGAAGGAAGGAGAGGCACAGGAAAGGGAAGTGATTTGCTCAGGGCCAAGCCATCAGTAAATATCAGCCCTGTCTCTCCTGAGCTGTGTTTGTGTGACCTGTGCACCGTTTGAGCCTTCCCAACATATTGAACCAGCATATTGTGAGTGCCACTGGGATTTCAGCATTAAATCACAGCAAATGGCAAGGTGGGAGGAGAACTGGGACTGCTGAATTTACCCATGAATTTATGCAGGACTGTAGGGCTTCTTGGAAGAGCTCAGCATCTCTCTGGACCTGGGGTTATTCAGATGCTACAGTGTCTCCCTGTCCAAACAGAGAAGTTGCTAAAACTAGCACTGAGCAGTCAAGGGAGTTCTTCTAAAATGAGCTGAATATTATTTTCACTAATGTGACTGCAAAAGACCTTTAAAATTCTTCTGTGGTCTAAACAGCTGGTTGGTTATTCCGATCCCATTTCCTAGATACGTTTAAAAGAATGAAGCATTCAGGGAGTGAAAATTTTTACGCTGAAAAGACAAATGATGAGTGTCTTTGAAATCGAACTTGCACTGCTCTGGTTTAACAGACCCCAAAAATCCAATTAGACTCCCTTACTTAGCAGAACCTGTCTAGTGGGTAGAGATAGAAAATATTTTTTCTCAGTGAAAGAATACTTTTTACTCTATTCTCTTGATTTAGCAAATCCATTCTTCCTTTCTTAGGAATAGGATGCCTCCATGTCTAGGCATTATTTCTATATATGTATGTATGGGTTCCTGTCATGGTTGGCTCTGCTCTGTTCGGCACTAGGAAAACACAGAATAAACAGACTGACTTGACTCCATCCTGAGACAGAACAGTGCTGTTCAGCCAGGGAAGCCCTGTAGTAGCACAGGCATCCTTCATGCTGAACTGTAGGTCACTGCCTGGGGGATGTCCCAGAGGACCATGCCCTCCTTGAGCAAGACGACTCGTCTGAGTTTGGAGACCAAGCCCTGATGTTCCCAGGGAACATTGGCAAGGAGAATCAAATATGTAACTGCTTCTTGGGTTTATAACTCAGCTTTGCAAGAAGCTGATTTTTCCAGTCCTGGCACAACAAGGGAAGCAAGAAGTGGTGAGTGGCTGTTACAAAAGCAGCCACAGCTTTGCCCCAAGGCAGCTCCATACTGGAATGGCATATTCCAAAACCCAGTTTGCTCTGTGGTGCCCATTGTACCCAGACAACACAGTTAATCTACACTGACCAGTGCTCATTTGAGCCACTCAGTGCTATAAATACCTGTACTTTATGATGATGCTGTGCAATGTTTAGGCAAAAAAAAAAAAAATGAACTGAGGCAGAACAAGTGAGAGTAAATACACAGTTTGTGGTTGACCTTCTTATTTTCTTTTTCAAGCTTTTTACCTCTGAGGCAACATTATGCAATGCAGAATATCACATGCAAGGGGAAAAGCCATGAGCTTACTGCCATGTTCCAATGCAGCCCCATGGCCTTTAAAGAAATTCAGTTGCTGGAGTACGGGGTGACAAAGATGTTTTCTGGCTATGAAGCAGCAAGGGAAAAACATACCAACAAATCAGAACTGCTGAAAGCCCAGAAGAAAGCTTTTAAAACCATGTACAGGCAAAAGGGCTGTTTTGTACATTTAAATCCAGACAGGACTATTTTCCCCTCTCATTTGCCCTGAGGTTAGAGTGAAGTTTACCAATGTATCAAAGCTGAAATGTTGAGATAATGTTTGAAAAGCTCATGATGCTGCCCTACACAGGACCCTGAACACACACGATGTCATTTTACCAGCTGTGGGTTTCCTCTGACATTATTATCACAGTCAAATGTTCCCTAGTCTGAAAAATAAAAGTACTCCAATTATTTAGAGTTTGGCCCAAATCTTGTCAAAGCTAACTCAAAAAATGCCTTTGCCATCATTAGAACTATTGGAACTATTGGAACAGTTCTACTCACAAAAGTGGTGTAACCAGCCTAATTCCACAGAAATGCATATCTGGCACAGGGGAATGTGATCCATAATTCTGGTCTCAGTTCTTCCAGTGCAGGATTAGACCCCTCTGTCTGTGTAAACCACTGGTAGCACTGGAGTCAGGGTGGTCACACTAGCCAAAAACCAGGCACACGGGATTCAGGGAGGGGTCACAGATGCACTGGGGCTGAGGATCTGAATTAACAGGCAGAGCTGTCATGTGGCTCTTTAATCAGGCACAGGGACATCGGAGCATTAACAGGGTGACAGGGAACTTGGAGCAGGAGCTGAGCAAATGCATTACTACGGATGACTAAAAAATGTTTCTTTGACCACAGTTTTGTCTTTAGGGTGTTGACAGTTCTCTTTAGTGTCTGTGGGAACTGCTAGCAATGTCAGCCTGTCCTGGTACATAATTGTCTCTATTAATTTATTCAAAACAAACTATAATCCATATTGATTAAAGTAAAATTCTTCATCGAAGTGGAAGTTTATGTGCTCTTCACACAACTGAGAGTGTATATCTGTTTTTCAGGGTATCTCCTGAAATGCAGAGAAAGAGATTTCTAGAATTTGCATTCTCTATCCAATACATCATTCCCTTACCCTGTTAGGAAAATCATCCCTCAAGCTAAACCAAAACCTTTAGCAGCAGGTATGGATAGGACACAACATGCTGTGTTCCTGGAGGGACTGATGAGCCCTTTGAAAATTCATTCCAATTTTCTCCCTACTTTTACTCCCACCTTGGGAAATTAAGTTATGTAACAGCAATAACAAGGAATGATACAGCAATGTGTTCCCCCTCCAAAGTGCTGGGCAGATTTCAGTGAATGTTTTGTTGCTGACTTGCTCTGAGTGAAACCCTCCCAGAAAAACCCAAAAAGCTTTAAGAAGCTATTACAGAAGATGGAGGATAACGGATAATAAAGCTTCCAGAAGGGTTCCCAGTTATGTTGTTACACTGGCTTCACTGAAGCACTTCAGTATCTCAGAGTTGAATTAAGCCCAGAGGTTTGAAATCATTTATTCTGGCTTTCTGATCATCAGCTTAGCCACTGGCCCAGTGGAAAACCTTGGGCATGTGCTCCATATAAAGGATGCAGAACTCAAACCAGTAGTGCTGGTTGGTTTGCTTTTATTTAAACACCAGAGCTTAGTGCTGGTGAAAGGTTCAAGGACATCACCTTATATAAACTCTATAGAATCTGTTTCCCCTACTATTCCTCTACCTTGAAAGCAACGGCCTCCTGCTCTGAGGGGTCATCTTGCGTGCAGAATTATTGTATATGGATTACATATTTTACCATCTGCAGTACACCTGCACTATGGATAAACAGAGGAACTCCAGAGCTGCCAGTTTATTGCCTCAACACAAGCAATTCATGCTGTGCCATTTTCTTCTAAAGGAAAAGTGTGAGAGGTTTGCTGTGCCATGGCAAAATCCAGCAGTTCAAATTCTTCTCTCCAGTGCAAGAGAAGACAAGAAGAGTCAAAGTAACTCTGGAGAGAGAAGGCTGTTACATGTTTAATGTCATGTTCTGCATGAAGAGTGTAGGGTCCAATGAAAGATGCATTTTTCTTCTCCCTGGGCAGACCTACTTGGAGAATCCCATTTTTTGAGAATCCTTATTTTGCTGCAAACTAAACAGAGGATTCCCTGTGCAAGGACTGGAGAATCTCAAAAATTTCCTCCCTTTTATAGGAAAAAATAAAGGCTCTAATCCTGAGAAAAGTGTACCATTAGCATACATTTTCCAAACAAGATGGACCTCACTAGTTCTACCCAATCATGGCTTTCCCAATGACATAGGATGTCACTGATGTTGGTGAGCACTGGATGTGGGTGGGAATCCTTCCTGAGTCCTTGGGACCAGACAAACCAAAGCATAGTGACCAGGCCCATAGTGATGGGTCAAGGTCTTAGGATCAGCGTTGTAAAACACGTTATTCTGGGTAGGCACTTTGCAAACACAGCTTTTGTCACCTCCTGTTACACCCTCCAAGCAGTTGGAGTGTGTCTGCTGACACCTGGGCCCACTCAGACTGAGGGAAGTTTTTACAATCTCAGTGCAGAAACCTTTAACTGAAGAGGTTTTTCAGCCTCCAGAAATGCCTCAGTCTGTTGTCACTGAGGGTCAGTTACTGAGTGATTTTCTCCTGCTCAGACATCCGGATGATGAACACATTTTTAGAGTAGTTCTGTCTTTCAGACAGATTTAGTTTTGAGCTATCCAAAAGATCAGTTACAAAGAAAATACTGAACTTTTCTAAAAGTCTGGGTCTGTTTTAAACATACAAATGTGATTATTTTTAAAAATTCGCTTTGCATATTTAATTTTTTGTGGAAAAGCTGAAAATCAATGCTAAATAGAAACTTGGAACAGCAGGAGATTGTCACTTGATGTCTGAATCACCTCTCATCTTTGCCAGTCACCATCTCTTTATTAGCTTCAAAATGCTTTCGATTAGACCACAGATGCAGACAAGTATATTCACTGTACACCCTTTAATATTTTCCCATTAGTATTAATGCTGTGGGCAGGCTGCTCTTAAGAGATACAGTATTGGTGACAAAATTAAATGGCACTGACGATCAGGTAAATAAAATTTCACCTCTTTCACTCTGTGTAAGGATTGGATATGAAATACAAACCGTAAGGTCTAATTGCTGAGTTCGTCTCTCAGCACACATCTTGTTCAGGTCACTGGACATCTTAGCTGCATACAGGTAGTTTGCTCAGATGGTAAATACAGCAGGAAACTAAAGCTAGAGGTGTTAAGGAGC
>JAWWLZ010000118.1:469281-490641 GCA_035041345.1 Poliocrania exsul | reverse complement strand
TTGAAAATCTAAACCTCAATTGTTATTAGAAAGCCAAGTAAGAAATTAGGCCTATTCATGTTCCCAAAGAAGTCAAGCGGAGCTTTATACTGATGTCAATATGCTTATGATTTTTCTTCTAAAATGTCTTTTTTTTTTCTTCTGGGTAACATCAGGGATGACTTAAAATTTCTTCTATAACCAGTACTCTTAGTTTCTTCCTCTACAGTCTAATTTTGTGGTTTTCTATTCTATATGGGGAATAGGGATGTATTTGTGTTTTAATGGGATTGCTTGACTTTGCTTCTTTTGGTGCAGTTACAGTTTTTAATGGATTGAGATGTCACTCCAAGTAACTTTCTGAACCTGGGTAGTGTTTGAGTTTATCCCTCACAAAATGGTGAGGTAAAATGCTGTTGCTACCACAGATTCCACATAAGACCCCTGATCCCACTGGGTCCATGCCTGTTTACATCAGCAGAGGATTTGTCCCTAAACTTTTACATTGTGGCATTGTGTTTCTCTGGGACACTTTCCCCAGCTTTAACAGTGAAGAAATGAACACGTTAAGTTATTTTGAGCCACCAGATCACTAAGAAAACCCAACACCATTGCCAGCCTTTGGTGGAAATTCAACGTATTCTGTTTGATGCCAGCAGAGAGAAGGCGCCTGTATGTGGCTGGTTACTGGGCTTGGTGCTTCTTATCTTGCCCTGGAGCAAAGCAGAAGTGACCCCACTGAAAACAAAAGTCTTCATCCCATGCCTGTTTTCATAAAGTCCCTTGGGGAGAGGGACAATGAACATCACAGCTAGTGGTCCTCTTCCAGGGAGCATGAGGCTCATAGAGAGGTTTCAATTACTCTATGGTCACTGGGGTTACTCCTGCTTTGCAGCATCCACTCTGGAAAGAAAACCAGCCCTGAGGTCATACTCAGATTAGAGATTAATATCCAATGCCAGTCAAAGTGGCAGGTCTCGGTTGCCTCAGCCTCTGGAAAAAGGGGTACATGGGTACAAGCCCCTAACAACTTGCTCTGCTTTTGGTGCTGTTATTACCAGCTCTGTTACTCACTAATCAAAGCAATTATGCTGCCCCAAATCAGCCAATTCCAAGGCATTTGTAAGTGTAAGTAAATGAAGTATCTTCTGTGGAAAGACATTTTTTCTCTTATATTAACCTACATAAATGCAAAATATTAACACTATCTTTCTCCTGAATGTCACTGTGTCTTAGTAAGTGGATGTATTGTATTATGTTTCTGGACCTTGAACTTTATAACCCTTCCTTTCTACATCATTACATCTTGTTTATATTGATATATTTCAAATAAATTCCTCCTTTGTTTTACTCTTCCCATACTAGTAAAAAGCCCTCTCCAGCACCCAGTGCGGCACACATCCTTTCAGCAATGCATCAGCTCAGAGTAATGCATTGTAATGTCACTATTAATTCAGTTCTACATGGTCATTTTTCATGTTCTGTTGAAGACAAAAGCAAACAAGCAAAAATACAATTCATTCCACACTGTCATCCCTTTGTCCTGACCAGAACAACTCGATCGTGTTGAAGAAGGCATGAACCATATCAACCAAGACATGAAGGAGGCCGAGAAAAATTTAAAAGATTTAGGGAAATGCTGTGGCCTTTTCATATGTCCTTGTAACAAGTAGGTACTGGGTACCGGCTCTGCTATGTGGTGTCCAGTTTTTTTGTCACAGTGAATGTCTGAAGTTTTTGTCTTTTTTTTCTTTGTCCTTTTCCATCTGCTTCATTCTGTGGGGATAAAATACTTGTGTTTAATCAGAACAACTGGAACGCATCGAAGAGGGAATGGACCAAATCAATAAGGACATGAAAGAAGCAGAAAAGAATTTGACGGACCTAGGAAAATTCTGTGGTCTTTGTGTCTGTCCATGTAACAAGTAGGTGCTGCCTGCCTCATCTCTTTGAGCACTTAAGGCTGATCCCAAAGGCCTTGTGAAGCTCATCCTTGCTAGGCACATGGACAGGATGAGCATGTGGCATGCAGAAAGAACGATTCTGGTTCAAATGCATTCATCTCATAGCATAGACACTGACTGGGAATTACTGTAGATGCATTAAAATCAGGCATACGGCAGTGAAAGCTTCACTGTTGACACCTTTTAATGATAAAAGTTTCAACATTTTACAAAAAGTGTACTGAATGGTTCCATTTTCCAGAGAACAAAAACACTGGGGCTACCTTATTCCCGGACTCGCTAAATTTTGAAACTTATTTTCACAAAGAAGTTTAATAAACAAAAGAGCTGAAAAACTGCAGAAGAGGTTGTACTGAACATTACTCAAAATTATGGATGAAAATCACACCTTTTTTCAGTGTTCAACAGAAATAGCCCTTGATGAGCTCTTGAAAGAGATGTGACGTTTCATAATTGGAACCCAACTTGAAATGGTTTTCATCCTGCCACAGGCAAAAAAAAAAATTGAGAAAACCCAAATATGCAAATTTCTCTCGTTTGGGTAGCACGTACACTAAGCAGAAATGTTGAAATGCATCGAATTTGCTTGCATGCCATCACACTTGAACGAAACCGTCCTCCAAGTAATGCAAAGCTTGTTTTAAATGCCAAATGGAAATGTGGTGCGCGGTTATGTGGGTGTAGGAAACCGGGGACAAGGCAGACCAGCCCCCAGTCCCTGAGAGATGGCTAATCCAGCATGCAGGGAGGGAGCAGGCATGCAACCAGGTAACAGTGAAAACAGCCATAAATGGTTGGCCAGAGTCTGTGCAGGAAACAAAGTAGAGAGCAGTAGTTCTGAGTATTTAACTCCCTTTTACACAGCCACAGTCTGATCCTACCACTACTATCAAGGCCAAAGAAAGAGAGCTGTCATAGAGTTCTGTGGGTATTTTGCCAAAACTCAGAACAGCAGGCCTGGGGTTTTGCCTTATCAATCACATTTATTTCAAAGTTAATTCCCTTGGGACACAATGCAGATACTTTAAAAAAAACCACAACAGTTTTCCTCCTGTGTACCAAGCCCTGAATACTTTCTTTGGGTAAACATTTTGCCCAGAGTGCTTGGTGTGCACAGTGGAAGGGCAGGAGGAATGGGAAGAGCTACACACACACACACACACAGCACCTTTGTCAGTGGGACTGCCTGCAATGGGTATCAGGTTTTTATCCATTACAGGAGTTAGCCCTGCTGCCCTGCACCACAGGACCTGGTACAGAAGAGCTGCAGGTAGAAATGCAGCAGAAACTTTACATCTCCCACACTGCACAAGCTGTGAAAGCTCAAAACTGACAGCCAGACATGTGACAGGGATGGGATTAGCACCTGACATGTGGCCTTAAAACATTTGCCACTTCACTATGACTGCAGTGTCAGGCTGCAAGAACAGAGAGATACTGTGTGCATATGATGTGGGGGACATGGATCTGTAAAGGTGTCTCTTCCCGTCTCCAAGGCAGTATTCTGACCTTGGCAGTCTGCAGCCAAATTTCATAAAACAGCATTGCTAATCAGTGTTCAGAAACAGAGTATGGATGAATAAGGCTTTTAGAGATTGCTCCATGAGTCCCTATGCCAGAACTCAACTAGCACAAATAAGATGATATTCTGAGGAATGGAGTGTAGGAGGGAGAGAAATCCACACAGTTCTGGGCATCAAAATCACCACCATCCCCTAATGCTCTTCTGGCTGGTGGGAGATGAATGGCATATATTTTAAAGAGATTAACCATTTCACACATAGCTCTACCCTGAGGCACAATGAAAGTACAACTCCCTGAGCCTTATCATTACGTAAGGCTTGATCCTACATTAATAGGAACTCAAAAGGCCCATGGCATGAACCTTTGCCCAGGCTGCATTTAAAAGGACAACTGCTATTGACAGTGAGCAGACCCAGACTCCACTTGTTGACTTTTATTGGAAATCCATGAGAAAAAAAAATGCATTCTGGATGTATAAAATCATTTACCTCAAACACAGAGATTGTCTTGCTCTCAAAGTTGCGCAAGTCTAAAGAACAGACAAACCTCTGTAAACATATCTGCACCAAGAGCATTGCTTTAACTCATTTCTAGTAATGCCAAAGCTGATGTATAGTTTCAGACAACTAAGATTAAACAAGCCAACCATAATCTTTTTAAGTCTTCACAAACTTTGACAGGCAATGAGCGACAAAACAGATAAGTAGGAAAGATCTTCTCTTAATCTACATTTTAATTCTATATTGGAGCATAAAACACATCTTCAGGCTCATTTAAAACTGAGCTGCTTCAGGGGGCATGGAGAGAACATAATACCTGAGATGGGTTTGTCATGTCCTTTCCCAAACCCCCCAGAAGCACGTCCAGTTCCTCCTCCACAATCCAAGCCACAGGGCTGTTTAGGTGACTGATTGAAACTGACCCAAGAACACGGAGATTT
Source organism: Poliocrania exsul (assembly GCA_035041345.1). NCBI lineage: Eukaryota > Metazoa > Chordata > Aves > Passeriformes > Thamnophilidae > Poliocrania > Poliocrania exsul. Next base: position 486,234 of record JAWWLZ010000118.1, on the reverse strand, counting down.
GCAGTTCCCAACAGTTTTGTTGGAAACTGATCCATTTCTGGAATAAGATCAAGAACTTACACTTGTGGACCCCAAACACACACTCTGCTGTTAAAGCCTTCAGTCCCATCTGATGATCCCAATGATGGCAACCCTAAATAAGCTGCACAAGTCAATCTGCCACTCTAGGTGTGCCTGGATTTTAATTTTCTCTCCATGGCAGCTCAGTCAAAAATGGCTCTCTGAGAGCTAATGTAACTGTCATGAAGAACAAACATAACAAGTTGCTAGGCTATTTTTAAAGTCCTATGGTTTAATGCTCCTGAAGGAAGTGATGATCCATTTTTGCCTGTGTCTTGCTTATTGTGAAGGCTGTTACTGCTGATGCATTAAGGGTATGATGAACTATTGGGCCAACTGTGCTTAGTGAGAATGCTTTACTCTTATTCATGCCTGTAGCTGGTGCATGAAGAAAAATGTAGAAAATTTCCCTTTCTGATGCTAGATTGCTCGTATCTTTTATTTTCTCCTGCACTCATTTCACTTCTGCCTATTTTACTTTTTGTCTCTGTGGACAAAGGTTTGTACATCAACTGTCGATGTATGATTACTATTTTCAAGTACCGATATATTATTTGAGAATCTGATAAACCCTATGATAAAATCATCCCCAAATCACCTTGGGAAAGGTCAGTGGCTTTAAATGCCTATTATGCCACATACATATTGAAAAAATAACAACAGAAGCCCAATATTCTGCATGGTAAAATGTTAAATTCTAGCCAAATCTGTTTTTCTCTAAGAGGGTGTGTTGCTGTGATGTGATGTACACACTATACTTGGCAGTTCTGTTTTTATGTCTGTCTGCCAGTACGTTCTCTGTGTTTGATGTCAAAACATATGTGTCACTGAAATGAAACAATGTTTTCTACTTATCTGTATTTCTTCTCTTCTTCTTTATTTTTTTATTTTTCCTTTTTCTTAATTTTTTTTTTTTTTTTTTTTAGTTTTCCTTCTTTCTGGAAACTAAGTCAACATCCAAAAACCTGTGTGCAGTGTTGTAGACTTGACAATTGCAATTCACCCTATTGGAAACTAAACCTCTGACCATCACTGTTGTTGTGGCAGTAAAGTAAAAAATAACCAAAAACCAAACCCCTCCTTTTATTCAGGGTTATGATATATCGGTATACAACCAATGACCCTCTATCTGAAAACTCATTTGCTTGATTCAGCTTCTAGCTTGGAGAGGTAAAGAGTTTTGCATTTGTCCTTGTCCACTTGATGCTTTGTTACTCATCATGTTTTTTGCATAGGCTCAAATCAAGCGATGCTTACAAAAAGGCCTGGGGCAATAACCAGGATGGTGTTGTAGCCAGCCAGCCCGCACGCGTCGTAGATGAGCGGGAGCAGATGGCCATCAGTGGTGGCTTTATCCGCAGGTGAGCCTTTGCATCCACTGTTTTCTCTCTATTCTCCTTGTCACTGATATATTTAGATTTCTTCCATATGGTCATGAGTTCCGTGCTGCTCGTTAACTCCTTCAGTGGTGCTGGGTAATGTGATGGAGAGTGCTTTCTGCTAAGTGGTGGGTGCTGGGATTCAGGGCGATGGTAAGACAGGTACTAAAGGGTCATTGTGTCCAGGGACTTCCCCTGGCCCTGTGGGTCCCCTGAGTTGGTGCAAAGGATGGGTACATTGCTGGAAATACTGGAAGCAAGTCTTGGCCCTGTGAACAAGATGCTCAAAAACGCAGCCCTAAACCTTCTTCCTTGAGACTGCCCAAATTTGGGCAACAATAAAATGGAAATAAAATGTATTTATTTGTTTCACAGCAGCACCATGAGTGTGCAGGCAGTCGTGGTCAGTCAACACTGTCCTCTGCACTCCAGCTCCCTATGTGAATGATTTTCCTGGGGGCCGTATTACAGTTCTCATTGATGACAGTTGTCAAATGCCTTAGAAATGAAGTGTCAGATAAACACCAGTTTATTGCCATTATGTCCCAAGGCATGCAGTGCCCATTATCCATCCTTGCCAGAAGATGTACCAAAGCATCCAACAGTCCTTCCTTTCTTTTCAACAAGAGAAGAGCCTCAGGTTTCCTGCCAAAGCACTGAGCCATGTGCAGAATTTGAAGTACACTTTTAACTGGAGGTGCACCCCTTCCCTGTCTGTGACCACCCTGGAACCCTCCCTGAGCAGGGAATGATGCCCCATTCTTCACCTGCTGTAAAGCCCCAACACAGTGGGAACTCTTGAACACTCAAATGAAAGCTGGTTGGAAACACACAGTTCTACTAATGTGAACCACACTGCAAACTGCCCACTATACAAAGGGATCCAGCAATAAGCACCTACTGATTACAGTTCTTATGGAGCATATATTTAGATGACAATGTTATCAGCTGAATGGATAACAGCATTCCAGTAGGCAAAGCTTTGATCTCTGAAGATTAAGGACACTGGATTAATAAGTAATTAGCTTTCCAAAAACTATTATCCACTTATTTTTTTGGCTGCTGTGATAAAGGGAAATCAGTGTGATAGAAACAACGCTGTCATGCAATCTGGAGCGTGGGATGGAGTTGCCATTTAAGTTTGCTGGGTCTGCCATTCACTTGTTTTTAATTTCTGGATGGCAGCCCCACCAAAATGAAGACTAGGGCACAGTAACAGAATAGCAGTGAAGGACATTATGCTACATACTAATAATTGTTCTGCAAATAGCCTGCAGCACCCTTTGGGCACCTACATGAACACAAATTGTGTAAGAGGCTCAAAGCAGGGATTTTCTGAGTGGGACCCATGGACTTTGCTTTTCCCAATGTCAGTCACTGAGGAGTTGACTTGGGCCTTGGCTCAAGCACAAGTTATTTCCTCCAAATAGTAAGCAACTGCAAAAGACAGCACTAAGAATGAGAGACAGAGGATCTTTACTAAAACCAGTAAATCTGAGAGAAGCTGCTTCTATAACTTACCAGAAACACAGTTAATTAAAGAGGATGTTAAGTCAGGATTTTCACAGCTGAAGCAGCTCTTCCCCAATACATCTGTGAGCCCCAAGACTGGACAGCTCCCATTAGCCATGTGCAGTTCAAGGAAGGGACCTGGAATAGCTGTAATTCCAGCACCCTCCAGCATTTCCCATGAAGTATAACCATACACAGATCCAAAGAGGGCACCGTTTCATTCTCTTGTTCCAGAAGGATGATCACTGCAGAGAGGTGCAGTATGTGGTACAGACCAGCTCAGACAGAAACACTTCTAGTAACAGCAGACACCAGCACTGTAACTGGAGCAGTGACGAATCCAGAAAATTAGGCCCAACATCCAAAAAAAGCATGTAATGATTTTCAGGCAACCTACTTATTAATTCCTTTTCTTCAAAGCTGGGCAAAGCAGCTGCTCCTCAGGTGACAAGTGATGGAGGATGCAGGGGAGGTGGATCACAGTTTCAGGGGGAATCTCCTGTCTCTGCTTTAAAGAATTGGTTTTTTGCTCCCAGGGTAACAAATGATGCCCGGGAAAATGAAATGGATGAGAACCTCGAGCAGGTCAGCGGCATCATTGGCAACTTACGTCACATGGCCTTGGACATGGGCAACGAGATCGACACACAGAATCGCCAGATTGACAGGATCATGGAGAAGGTAAGAGCTGACATTCCTAAGGGGACCCTGAAAGCGGCTGTGTCTTCCCTTTGGTAAGCACAGGCTTCACATGCTGCAGTTTCTTTTCAGCTTGGAGAAGGACAAGGGACAGAAATAGCTGCTAGAGCTCTTCTGTTCTCCCTCCAAATTCTTGGGCCAAAGCAGAGCTCACTGCTGTGGCTCTGCAGTAACCCCCAGTGCAGGCTGGGTTGAACCCAAGCTGTTGAATTTGCCAGACAACTGCAAGGGGAGCCCTTAGAACACATCAAGGCTCTTTCTGCAACAGCTCTGGGAAACAGGAAGTGCCCTGCGCTATCTATGCAGGACTGTGAGGTTTAGGTTGGAAAGCCCTGGCACTTACTGGAGAGTTTTAAACCTTCCTGGACTTTTCCTTCCTTTGAAACGCTATGAGCAATTCAGGATTAGATCACCTGCTTGGAGGATCAGTCCTCATAAGAGGAAAGGGTTTATTAGACAATGCTTTGCCATATGGTAAAAGTGCAGCCAGTTCTGTCATGCTGTCTGCTTACAAGAACATTTGGACAGAGATCTACCTGCTGTCTTGGGGAGTATGTGTGTATATATGTATTTATATATAATTGTGCCTCACTGAAGTACAGAAGTTCAGCATTACTACTGCAGAATCACCACCTCCATAGATAGAGCACCATTCCAGTGCCAGACCTGCACTGCAGAGTTCTGAAGCAGAGAGCAGCCCGCTCCAAACCCGGCTGGGAGCTCAGTGCCATCCTCAGATCCCGAGATCTGCAAGCCATCTGCATCCGTGCTGGCAGAGCTCCAGGCACAGGCACAGCCAGGCTGAAGTGGCATAAGAGGCTTGGTCTTCATCTGGTGTAAAATCAACACAACACTCGACTTCCGCTGAGATTTGCACGACCTGAGGATCTAACCCAAGGACTTCCATGTGGTGCTTAGAGTTAATTCTGACCTTAAGTGGTAGAGCTTGTACTCTTGAGCCTTTTTACACACACAGGCATCCTCACATGAGCCATGTCTATTTTTCATGTCAATTAACTACATCAGAGCCTGGTGAAAAAAATTAAAGAAAATGCTGCACTGAGGGATTCACTCCAAGAGCTCTGCTTATTGGAGTTTGATTCCAGAGAGGTGTGGGCAAAGCATACATTGTCTTAAAGGTGGGAAGTTCATGCCTGACAAAGAGACAGTCACATGACACCATAGAGCACATGGCTTTGCAACAGTCAAAAGTTTTCTTTTATAAAGCTACATCTGTTTTTTTCATTGTATTGGAAAATGCATAGTATTACTGGGATGCCATCTGCACCACTTCATATTTCTTGGAAAAGTAGGAGCATGGGGGGAAGGATTTTCTGCTGTTATTCATATGAAAAGCACTAGAAAGCAGCACATGGCATAACTCTGTGGCAAGAGACGTGCCCTGGGGATGGAAATCAGTGGTGCCCTACCTGTGCCTGCAGGATACTGTCCCAAACTACAGCAAGCCTGACAGGTCACTGTTCTCCCACCAACTCAGGCTTGCAAACATCTGGATTTTAAAGACATTGACCAAGCCCTTTGTGCGTATTAAGCACATGGGCCAAACTCCAGGCAGCACATGCTGAGAGCAATCAGCTCACTGAGGGACCGGCCTTGAACGTCTGCGTGTTCTTACAGAGTTTTCCATGTCATAATAACGTTGGCAGCTAATGGGATTCATTAAATCCAGCCTCTCAGGAAGGCCTCGTCACCCAGGGCCCTTGGCTAAGGAACAGTGGCACATTTGTGAAGGATGGATTTGCATTGTACACAGAGGAGCTGTCATGAAAACAGCACAAAAATAAGACAGTCTTCAGTCTTAGTGAAAATCTGCCAAATTTCTCAGAGTAAGAAGACAGTAATGAGATACTAGAAAAAGAAACACAATATATTAGGAAAAAACCTCTATAAAAGACAGAAATGATGGTTAGCTGAAACCCCAAATGCACACACAGACATTCTGCAATGAAATATGCCAATAGACCATCATCCCCAGCTGGTGGTGGGTGTACAGCATTACTAGAGTTGTTTTCTTCTCCTGACCAGCTGGAGCGCTGTGTTTGGGATCCATTATGGCCATTAGAAAGAACCTTGGCTGGCACTCTTTGCAAAAGCTGGGATGTATCACAAAGCTGACCCAAATGCTCCTGAAGGATTTATGTTAACTGGATTCATGTATCCAAACCACAGCAATCTCATAATGCAGAGATGAAATCTGATCTACCCACAGTAATCAGGATAGCAATGAATAAAAGGCTTTACCTTTTCCTCAGATCAGAGAGAAAGGGACACAAACCAAAATGATGACATAATGAGTAGGTCACATGGCACAGACATCACCACCAAAAGAGCCTGGCCCTAAAATAAGCCAGGCACTCAGCAATAGGACAAGGGGGCACAGGCTTAAGCTCTGCCAGGGGAAATTTAAGTTGGATGTCAGAAAAAAATTCTTTCCAGAGAGAGTAATCAGACATTGGAATGGCCTGCCCAGAGAGGGGGTGGATTCACCATTCCTGGAGGTTTTTAAACTGAGATTGGCCGTGGCACTGAATGGTAAATGATCTGGTAAATGGACTGGAGTTGGACCAAGGTTTGGACTTGATGATCTCGGAGGTCTTTTCCAATCCAATCAATTCTAAGATTCTATGATAAATAGGAGGCTGGGAGGAAAGTAGGAAGGGCTCAAAGCCCTCTGTCTTGACCTGGGTGGGAAGGTCTGACAAAGACTCCCACTGCTTTCCATGGAACTTCGTCTAACAGATACTAAAGTCTAGACATCATTAGGAGCATGAGGTTTCATCAATATTGAGTGAATATCCATGCATTTCATGACAAATGAAGCTGCTTCCAAAACCATCAACTTCTTAGGTAGCCTTTTGGCAAAAGCACACAAGACTGTCCTGTGGTAGACAAGGTCAAACTCATGGCTACAATAAAGGAGTGTGGCTTGCAATGAGTAGCTTTGCTGATTTACACTTGTTGAGGATCTGGCACGTGCTACTGCACTATAAATACCCATCTATATAACATTTTCCAAAACAATTATGGAGAAAACTCCAAGATATTTCAGAATGATTTATTTTGCATCAGTGTAAACATTTTTAAAGGATTTTAAATGCATATGGGAAAACTGCTTCACCATTCTGTTGTTTCAAAATGGAGATTTAAAATAAATCTGTACAATTTGGATACACCCCAGAGATGTGGGAACAATCAAAGCTAACAAAATGCAGCCATCAAACCACAGAAAAGAGTTTGCTATTTGAGCTCATGCTTTTAAAGCAGCAACACAACTCTCACCTTTCCCACAGGTCTGATTTTAAAAATTGAAACTATTTTCTATCTAGTCCCTCTGCTAGAGTAAGTCAGCATGGCAATGTGGGCTTGGAATGGAGCTCTGCCAGTTTTTGTCAGCTAAAACAATGTCTTTAGTTTCCAAAACCAAAACCAGCTTCTGCAGAGCTACAGAAAGTCCTGGCCAAAGTGTCTTCCCACTCAGAGAGAACACCCAAATCTCCCAAGTGGTGCCATTTTGTTAACAGCATTTTATATTGAAACCTATAAAGAGACCTTTAAGATCATCCAGTCCAACCATCAAAATTCCAGTTTGATTGCTTGAAACAATAGCAGAGAATCCCTGCTTTGTCTTAATTCCTGCTTGTGCTGCTGCCCAATGAGACAGTTTAGTGTGTCTTGCACCTATACTGGTGAACTTGGTTGGAGCACTGGCATCACTCTGCCTATCCCCTTCCTTCCACAAGTAAAGATATCCAGGATGATCTTTTCAAAGAATTTTATCTTTGCCTACATGAGATGATCATGGATCTCTGTTCCAGAGATTCTCTGCACTGGGCAAAATTTTAGTTTTGACTGCAGGGCTGGTGATCTAATTAGAACAGAGTCCAGGCCCACTGAATCTTAGGGGGTACTGAAGTTTCTCAGCAGCAAAATCCACATGCACACCACCATCAATGCCAGGCCACCAACAGCACCAGCCAAAGATCTGGCACAGGAGTTCAGTGAAGATGAGGACAAACATACAAGCTCTGCTCAAAGGCTACATGAAGTGTCACAAAATCAGTGAATCTGGAATTTCCTTTTAGGTCCCTAATACCACTATAAAAAGCAGTTCTCTGGTACTGTCAGGCTTCTATTTTTGTTTGTTTTTTTTTTTTTACTCTGACCCAGCCAAAATGACAAAAGTATCTATCCTCTTTCTTCCCTACACTCATCTGTTTCTTTCCTTTGTGTTTCCCCAGGCTGATTCCAACAAAACCAGGATTGATGAAGCCAACCAGCGTGCAACAAAGATGCTGGGCAGCGGTTAAATGCAGTGAAGTGCATTTCCTTTTACTGCTGCCCAACAGGGCAGCACCTTCATGCTTTTATCATGGTATTTATCTACTAGGTTTGCACACATGCACATATCAGCCCCATTGTAAATGTTGTCCTGTGTAGTTTGTCAGCTTTCCAAAAATGATACTTGTAATTATTTTTTTCTAGATATCTTTCTTTCCAAAGGTTGTACATAGTGCTGATTTGATGGCTATAGCTCACTATGATGTTTTTTGGGGTTTTTCCTTTCCTTGTTTCTGTTTTGGATTCCTTTCCTTTTTTTTTCTCTCTCCTCATTTTTTTAATGATGTTTGCTGAATGACAACACTGTTGGAATGCTAAACGTGCTGTTAACCTTTAAATATACAGTATTGTTCTTGTAAAACTGTGACATTCCACAGAGCTACTGCCATGCTCCTGTCTTTGGGTATCATGATGTTTAAGCACTTAAACCTGCTGTCTTCAGTTCTTCATTGCCATTATCTGTTGTTATGATTTCATGATTAGACAATGTGGAATTATATTACTATAACAAGCATTGCACTAAAAAGTGATGTGATTTATGCATTTATGCATGAGGAATAAATAGACTTTTAGACTCCTACTTAAACAAGAACTTTCCCATGGCAGTAGCACACCAACAATGACAACAAAAGCATGCTCAGTATTCGGACTCTTTTGGGACTATGTTATACCAGCAAGTTTGCAGTTGTGCCACTTTTTTCTTGTTGATATATATATAGTTATTAATCATGATCATTTTTTTTAATTATGAAAAAAGAGGGATTTGGCAATCACCATTTAGCCATTGCCAGCAAATAAAAGCTTGGCTGAAAATATGTCAAAGACAAAAAGAATAAGTGTAATATATTGGGTTTGTCTGCTGCTTTTGAAGACTATCTTTTGGAGGAAACAACTACCATATGAAATGGTGCAAAGAAATGTAATTTTTATAAGGCTCTCTCTTACTAGTCGCTATCCCCATGTGGTTTGTTATCAGTACAGTTCTCTGTTGCTTACCTAGAGCTATGCACACCAAATCGCTGAGATGTTTAGTAGCTGACAATTAAAAAAATAATTAAAAAACCTAAATGAATGAACTCTAGATAAACTGTGAGATAAATATCATTTACAGCATGTAATATGAAAATTCCTTATGTCTCCTGTCAGTTTGTGAAGTGATTGACATTTTGTAGCTAGTTTAAAAATTATTAAAAATTATAGATCTCAGAATCCGTGCTCGCTCTATCCATTTGTTGCCCTGCGTGTCAGTGACAACGAATTATGTGCCACTTACCTGGGAAAAAGAGAAGTGCAAAGTCTGAAGACTCCTTACAAACTGGTTCTATCACACGTGGGAAACTAAAGATTTTGGTCTGCAATACTGTAGAACAGTAACTATTCTAAACCCAGCATTTTACACTCGGTACATTCCAAGAGAGTATTATTTTAAAGAACCTGGCTTGGATTGCCAAACACTGAATCAAAATATTTTCTCTTCTTCAAGGGAAAGAAAAAGAGAGTGAAATAAGTGTTATGGTACAGAAGGATACAGTTCCTTAGTTGTTCAAATCTATTCCTGTAGTGGATGTAGCCATGTGCTAATACACCTCTTTTTAGGGAACACTTTGAACTACAAAATTTCTATAGTCTGCTAAGAATAATTTTCTCAAATGACTAAGAACAACTAGAGTTTGCTGCCAATGAAAAGTGTTATCATATTTTCCCAGGGTTTTTTCCCCTATATGGACAAATTATAATTAATTCTGCATGAGTGACAGTTCACTCATGTGTCTCACATGGCCGCAAGTCAAAATACACAAAGAACATAAATGCTTGCATAATTAAAATTGCATGATGAGGCAGACAAGCTACATTTTCTTTAGCAGCTTTTTATTTTTAGTATCTATTAAAAATTCATTTATGCAAATATTTCCCCCCACTGCTTCAAACCAAAGAATAAACTTCAAGCAAACATTTTTAATCTGCTGACCATTTCCAATCCTGTCCTTTTGGGGATTCCAGTATTTGTGACAGCACAATCCTTCAGCAATGTCAAAGCCCACTGAGGGAGGGCAATAATCACACTGGAAAATGCCTCAGAATGGGAACATACAAATACAATGGCAAAGGATAATGGCAAAGGGCAGGAAATATATAAGAAAGTAATGAGGATATTATTGGAGATATTATTTTCATGTTTGACAAGAATGCACCGTATCTGAAGATCACAATTCCATTAAAGCTGATCAAAAATACAACTGTGTCTGTGAAGGAACATGTTCTGGCATCTGTTTTTGTTTTGAGCAAAGATCAAACCCCGAACTATTGGAACTTTTTGCCAAATGGAAAGCTTAAAGCATAGAAATATTGAAATGTTTCCTTGCATCTCTCTTTGTATTCTCCTCCACTGCATGCAGGGTCTCCAAGGAGTTGGCTGAAAATTACTTGAGTGAAGAAGTTTAATATATTGCATTTCTCTGATGCTTTCAGAAATTGACTTTTGTAGGCTTAATTATTCTTGAAATAATTCAAGGAGAGGCTCAGTCTTGTGCAGATTGTCATTGGAACAATCCATTTCTGTTTGTTAAGTTTGTTGCTCATCAAATCCCTGATGTAGAACATTGCCTCAAACGTGGCATTTCCCTTTCTATCCCCCTTTTCTCTCTGGCTGGCTCCTGTTTCCCTGATAATTGCAGGCTTTCCCTGAGGCTGAGCAGGGACAGCAAAGAGTCCCCCCTGAGGGGCAAACTCATCAGAAGAAAAGGGACACAGGAGCTGGAATTGCAACTCCCATAAGATAAAAGGGCCATATTGATCACAGAAACAAAAACAACCAGGTTTTTCTGAATGCAAAACCTTCTTTCTGGTAAGAAATTTCCCTTGGAGCACATTATATTTTTCCATCAGTAATTTCTGCTGTCCCTGTAGCAGTGCCATCTGGAAATCCAGGTTTGAGAGGGAAGGAAAAAAAAGAGGGTGCTCAGACACAGAAAGTTTGATAAATATCTCTTATTTCTGGACTTTGAATGCAATTTCACCAACAGTTTGTAAAAGGGCAAGATCCTCATATTGTTTTGGTTTGAGGTGGTCATAAGAAAAAGCTTTTTTAATGTTCTCAATTGCTATTGCTGAATAAACCACCCAGCTGTATCACTTCAAATGTTGCTTAAAAACTGAAGTCAAACTAACAGACAAACTTCTGTTGAGCTCTAAAAACCCACAATTAATGACTTCTTTCTTATCAAGCACTGTCCTCCTTTCCTAGTCTAGGCTAGAGATGGAAATATCAAAATAACCCCAAGGAAAGATATTTGAATGTTATTCCTCAACAGAACAAAATTCATATGTAATGTAATAATTCCTGAAAAAAGAAAAAAAATCACCTTAATTAAACACCTTGTCTGATTTCAGCAGTGAGAAACTTAGGGGGAAAATTGGAAAAGCTAAGAAAAAAATCAGACACCCTAAAACATTTAAGATGTTAATGATTCCCAACCTTAGCACCAATACACAAGATGAACTCAAAAGAGTGTGGCACAGCTTTCTGGACTGAAATAAATGCAAGAAAAGAAACTACGGATCATATACAGGACCTTGAGGTTTGATACAGCACATCCTATGAAGAGCAGATGGATTTGATGCAAAGGTAAAGTGAAAAATAATTGATTAGTATTCTTGAAGGCTTGTGGTATTACTGTATATAGCAAAAGCTTATGAGTAGAAAACAATGATGCTTGGTTGTTTGGGGTTTTTTTCAGAAAATATAAATTTTGAATTAGATACAATGCATCCTTCATTCCTGAAGAAAACTAAACATGGCAGAGTTTGCATGGCAAGCTGTAAAGCACTCCCTTACAGAGATGCCATGTGACACATTTACTGCAGGTATACTTTAAATCTAGAAATACAGATGATAATTACTATGCAAAATATTCTCTGTGCCACACTAACTGGTAACCTCCACAGGCTTTGGATTTGGATCTGCACCGGGAGAGACCAATCCAGATTTTGATTTAAGGGATCTACAGGCAAACAAACCAATTCTCATACATTTTTTTTGTTGTTTTCCTCCCTCTTCCTTCTCCTGTGTGTACCTATGAACATATAAATCTTTTATTTTAAAGGCATTGAAAAGGGAAGAGGTGAGTACTTGGAAATAAGGAAAATTATGTGTGTTAGAGACAGCTGAAGTACATGCCTGGCTGCTGTGTGTGCCTGTGGGTGTGGGTGTGTGGGATGGGACTGCTGTCTGCTGAGCCATTTCGTTGCCTTTCCAGAGAGGACAGTTTGTTTGGAAGCTAGTGGAACACTGAGTATTTTTAAACCTGCAAATGGCTCCAAGAAATGCAGACATAGGAGAGAAACCCTTCTGAGAAGTCATGGCCTTGGGCTGGTTGGATGGGGTGAGGAGGGCAGGTTCTGGATGATTTATTTTGCAAAGCACTTGCCAAATAGTGTTGCATCCCATCTGGAACAGTGTGAAGAGAGATTATGTTTTTGTAAAATACCAAGCAGTTTTGAATTTTACTTTGTAATTAAAAACCACTGATTCCCCTTCAAAAAAGAAAATATAAAAACCCCCAAAAAATCCCAACCAAATCCCACAACATGGCGGGGAGGGAAATCAAAATAAATCATTATGTGGGACTACGCTGAGTTCCACACATTTGGGATCTATTCTGAGATCACTGATCCCTATGCAAAGTCTGTACCTATGGGATCACCAATTTTTTTGATAGCCTATCCATAAGGTTCTAAAAAGTCTCCATAGGCTGCTGTTTGCACAGTTAGGACAGACAGGTAAGCACTGGGAAGGTATTTCACAGGAGGACAAGAACCGAGAGCTCCATCAGCTACTGAATTCCATGTCTGGTGCACAGCACTAACAGGGCTTCTCCATGAGATTGCTGGAGAATCTTTCCCAACAGAGGCAAAACAACTCACCCTTATTCCACAAATTTCATTCTTTAAACTACCAAGATTTTGCTTTTGGTTTGGGTTATTTACTCTAAAATCCAGAGCACCTCAAGCTGGCATTAGAAAAAAGTGAAAATTAAATACTGTATCAGAATTAGTTTAGCAAAATTTCCTCCAGGTTGTCAAGTTAATTTGCTGAATGTTAACTTGAATACAGGCAGCTGTAAGCTCCACTTACAGCACAGTTGGTTTTCCATCTAAATTTTGATCAAAAGTTCATTAAAAGGAACAAAATGGTTGTTTCCCACATTCATGGGACCTGATTAGACATCCAAAGCATGAATGTATGCAAATCCCTCTTTGATATCTTTGGGTATCAAAACCAACAGTACAAAACCTGAGCAAAAATTTTTTTAGGAAATCTTTCCTACTCTGACTTTACTGTACAGGATTCCCAGATTTATTTTATCAGCAATAATAATTCCAGCTGATGACAGTATTTGATTCACTGCTGATGCTCTGCAGCACCACAAAAGCCTGTGTGGCTCTAGAATCAGTTTATAAACTCCATGAAAACACATGCTGAAAAGTTAATTTTGAAGAAACAGCATCTGTAATTCTGACATTCAGCCTTAAGCCCTTATCTTAAACCATATTTTCAGTGCCCACTGCACATTTCTGTTTCTTGGATTAATTAGAATATGAGGAGAAGTTAACCAGAAACATAAAATTTAATGAACTGCTGCTTCTTTTGGGCAATCCTTACAGCCTTACCCTCAGAAGCCAACCCATATTTACTGACTCTTGCTGGGCCTGGAGGTGAAAAAGAGTGAAGGGAATAAAAAAAAAAGATGAGTTTGCCCTCAAACTAATGTATAATTAGGTTTGAAACCCCTAAACACACACCAGAAGCACTGGTAAGCCAGACAGCTGGAGAAGGGAAAAGGGCTGAGGCCAGAGGAGGGTGCAGAGGATGAGAAATCAGAGCTGCACATGGACACAGTGAGACACAGGCTGGGAAGCTGCTGTGGTGGATGTGAGGACACGGTGGGAACTCAGGGCACAGCCACGTGATTTCATTCTGCTCCGCAGTGACCTCATTTAGAGGCACAGAGAGAGAACAGACAGCTGGGATTTGACTGCAGAGACCACTGTAAACACAGAATCACAAGATGGTTTGGGTTGGAAGGGACCTTAAAGATCATCCAGTTCCAACCTCTCTGCCATGGGCAGGGACACCTTCCACTGGAAGACCATGGACAGTTTCTTGACTGAGCAAAGACTTGAGTAAGATCCTCTATGTGGGCCATTGACTTAAGAGTTGGACTTGATGATCCTTGTGGGTCCCTTCCAACTCAGAATAGTCTATGAGTCAGATCAGGGGCTGAGTTGATGCAAAGTTGGAAACCTGTGCAGATTACTGTATTATGAAACTATTCTGTAATAACTGCTGATTATGCTCAATAGTAAAAGCTAAACCAAGACAAGCAAACCGAGAGGAGGGAGAAAACTCTACCCAAATATTTTGGTAACCTATTAAAAGTATTTGCTTCTAATTCCCTTTCAAATAGTCCTGTTTACAGCTAATCAAGAGAACTAAAAAGCCCTAGTTCCACTTCAGTCAGTAGTAGTTTATTGCAGGGAAGGGCCTGACTTGTTCAGCATTAGGTGCCAGCCAGATGTTCTCCCTGCCCATCAAACCCTCCTTGGCAGCAGTGCCTGTGCCACAGCAGCACCTCAGGGCTGCTCCCAAGCTCAGCATCCTGTTCCACAGGCACAGACAGCCCAGTGCTGCCCCAGCGAGCTCCAGCCTCGGCAGACAAGACAGGCGAAGCTGTGGGAGAGAAAAGGAACTGTGGCTAGGCAGGTTTGCTCCAGTCAATATCCCTGCATCACAGGGAGAAACTGAAGTGGCACAGGAATACCTGCTAAGGAACAAGGTTCATCTTAGTTGAGGCTGGATGGCAAATGTGTTGACAGTGCAGAAGTCTGAGTGAACTCAGTTCCTTTTCTCATGGCTATCTAGAGACTCTGCCATGATACAAGTCGTCCTACGCTAATCAAAACCCACCAGCTATTTATGGTCCAACACACAGAGAATGTTTCTGCAGAGTTTTAGAAGTGAGAATGGCTGCTGAGAATTGAGCTCATTACTAAAGGAGTGACATACATAAAAATATACCATTGCTGTGCAGCAGCTTTGATTTTCATCCCTTATTTAACTTTCCAAAGCAACTATGAGTCATTTAGAGTTCCAGTCCAACAAAATACTAAGGAAACCCTGAGAAATGATAAGTGGAGGTTCAGCCACCACAAAATATTTGAGGTGTACTTTATCTCTTGCTGGCCCCTGTGCAGCACTGCCTAGAAATGAATCAGTTCAACTGGCACAGCAAACCAGCCAATTTCAAAACCAAGTCTGAAATTGGATTGCTCAATCTTATTTTGCTTTAGGGGACTGGGACATGGCACTTCAGTGAATGAAGTGTGCAGGTAACAGTAAAATTAATCTGAAAAGCTAAGAAGGTGCAGGCCCATACCAGAATTTCCTCAAACAAAAACACTCTCAACGACTGTCACTGTTCTGAGAAAGCTCTCTAGGATTAAGATTCCACTTTATGTGTTGTATAACACTGTGATACAATCAGCTCTTTATGAACTAGTGATTCACAAAGCACACAGAGCCAATGCATCATGCAAGTTACAAAAATTAAATATGATGGCAATGTACAAGTAAGTGGTTGTGGGATACATGAGGACACTGACTTGCTGCCAGTGAGTTACACAAACATGGAAAATGGCAGCCAGTGAGGCAAGGCAAAAAATAAGAAAGGCAGAAGCTCAGGTGAGGAAGGGACAGCTTTCTAAACAAGCCCTGTCCATCCTTTCACTGAGCAGTGGTTGCCAGAACTTCAGCCTGAAATGATCACTGAAATGACAACACAAAAACCACCACATCTCTTGGGCCTGGTGTAGTCTTTGGGTTTGGCCAACCTCTTACAGAATATTCTACCCTACTCTCTAAGGGGTCTTTCTACTTACTTGAATCGTCAGCCAAATGAAATCTATTTTTACACTAAAGAAATTAAGACCTTTGAGTTGTTATTCTTCTTGTAAGAGTTTTTCCCCATGAAGAATGTTCATTGTTTTATTAAAACAAACAACAAAACCTCAAACCCAACAGTTTATTTAGACAAGCCTAAAACGAAGTCTAGTGATTTCAAAACTTAAAAGTACCACCCCTGGTTCTTGTTCTTTTGTCTGAGCTGAATTTCAGTGCTGACAGGGGATTTAACACAGAGTTGGTGCAATCATAAGTAATAGGAAGTACTGCAGGATAAAAAAGCAAGCTTATCCTCAGGGAGAGGTGGGGAATGAGGATGTGGTAATGCACAAACCAAAAACCAAACCAAACCCAACCAAACAAAACCCTCCCCAAAACCAAGACCCCAGCCAAGCCCCAAATCCAGAAAGTGCCCAGAAGACCTGGACAGCAATTTCCATGGAGCAAAACTGCCACATTTCTGGATCAAACACTGCTGCAAATTTTACCTTGGTTTCTAGTGGAACTACACCTTTTTTTCTTTTAAACTCAAATTTTGGGATTTGGGGAAGGAAAAGAAGATTTTTTTGCTAAGTGTCCCTCTGTTTTTCAACCATCTCTGTCTCTTTCAAGGAACGCCCAACACCTGCAAAGGCATTTACTGCAGGATCAGGTGCTCACAAATACCTTTAGCAAAAATGTTATTTTGCAGCTCAGAGTAAAGAAAATATGTTGTCAAGACAAACTACAGCTGTTTAAATCACTCCTCTGTGAAGCAATAGTTTCCCGCAGGGAGAAGTCCCAGAAGTGTATTTTTGCATCTGCAAATGCCTTTGCTGCTCCTCTGCCCAGCACAGCGTGGAGAAAACTGAGAGGATGAAGTCGTGATCCCACAGCTTGTGGTTGGGGTTGTTTGTTGTCGCTGTTCTTTGAACAAATACTTCAGAAGAGGAAAGAATATTTCTCCCAGTCTCAAGCAGCCCAAATAAAATCAGTGTATTTTAA
>JAWWLZ010000118.1:436494-450628 GCA_035041345.1 Poliocrania exsul | reverse complement strand
TGTTTAATGGTAATGTCTATTTGAAATAGAACATAATAATATACATAAAGATCCTTAAGTTAATCAGCATTTTCAGGTCTTCACTTTGAAGTTTTCAATATCTAATGGGAACTGAAATATCAAACACTGAATTGAGGAGCGACTATATTAAACTGGCATCTTGCTTAAATATGCTGACCTGAGTGATCACAATATCAGCACTTCTTTTTCCCTCCTCCTTGGCCTGGAGCACTAACACAGCTGAGAAGGCTGGAGAGGAATTTTCTTACTTCTTGTGCATTATCAGTAGAATTATTAAAGTTTAAATTAATAGCCTCTGAGCAATCTGTGGAAATCAGACATGACCAAGGTCGTGATCAGAAAACATTTGTCTCTTAATAATACTTGTATAATACTCATTTTTCCCACTAAGCAAACTTTAAATGCCAAGGGGAACAGGAATAAAACCATAGTGGCTTCTTAGAGGCCTTGCAACTGAGCATATCTCATTTTGTCAACTTCAAAACACAGGGGGAAACCCTTCCAAATGTGGAAGTTCAACAGTTGCTGTTGAATTGAGAGTCAAAATTCTATTTACTTGCATTTTAAACAGTATCTGAGGTTGTATTACATGTTTCCATTAAAGATGAGGCAATACTCACCCTAAAGGCTCAAGAGACACAGTTGAGAACAGAGCCTGAGCTGTACAGGAGCAGCCAAGCTGCTGCTGCTTATTTATCCTTTTCAGTCAGTGGGAGACAAAAATTCATTGCTATTAAAATTGTCTATATATGAAACAATCTTTACTTTAGGTATAAATTTTCAGCTACTTACCAAAAATCAAATTTAATTCTTTTGTAGTTTTCTACTCTGGGATTTTCTTTAGGGGAGAATAAAAACCATTGTCAGCTCTGATTCAAGAGCTGTGAACTGGCCTTCAGATACCAAGACAAAAGAACACTCACAACTTCTACTCAAATATTGTTTTAATTTTCACTTCACAGCTGTAGCCACTAAACCCAACATTTTTAAATGCATAACAAGCTGCTATTATAGGAAGTAAAATACTCTAAATCAGCACTATGAGTTAGAGACTCATAATTAGATGAAGCATTACCAAGCTTCTTCTGTGCCTGAAGATATACACCATCATTTGGCTTCATTATTCCTGATCTTTTCATATGGTTCATGGTATATTGGGAGGATCAAGATATGAAAGCAGCCTTTTTATTAATCAGCTTTGAACAGCCTCCATTCTCAACCCTTGTAACATTCCTTCACAAGTTCTCCAAGGATGCCTTATAGCACCAAAGCAACCATTTCAGGTCATAAAAACATAAAGAACTTAAAATAACTTTTCAATTTTTTCCCAGTGAGAAAATGATTATTTTACGCTCTTAAAATTAAAAGGACTTTGTACAAAAGGTCTAGAAAGATCTGGTTTTAATTATATATTTCAAAACTGAGCTATACAAAACAATTCTACTGCTTATACTCAGTAAATATATTAAAGACTTAAGAGACCAGGAAACAAATCAGCAGACTAGACTATAAGTGCCTTGGATGTTTCCTGGAGAAGCACATCATGAACAATTTGTCCCTTGTGACTGGAAACAAAAAGGGAGAAGAAAAGTGGCAAAGAAAATGAGTGGAAGCAAGAAACTGTAATATCCCTTTTGATCTTGCATGCAAGCTAAGAATGAGAAAAAGTTTTGATCCTTCAGTCTACAGTCTTATTTAAAGATCAAAACAAGCCTGAGCAGCTTAAAGCTTTACTTCATTAAAGGAAGCCATGCACAGTCAAAGAGTTAATTGAATGGTAAGTGGGACATTCTTTGCTGAAGCTTTGCCTAAATGATAGAAACTTCACTGCAGACTGTCCTGTGTCCCACAGAAGACAATCAAGGTCCAATTTACAAAAGTTTTTTCCACCCAGTCTGCTATTTCTTTTCAAATCTTCTATTACCTACCTTAAAAGCTCCAGGTTAAGGTTTTATAACTTGCTAAATAAATTACACACATGAACTAAAATATTTAAGCCATTGAGAAACAGAATCTGTACATAGTACACAGTGACAAGAACTTGAGAAAATGAATTAAAAATAAGTGGTTTACAATATGTAAGAAAAGCCCTTTTTACCTGCAAAATTAAAACTACCAGTGAAAGTTCTGCATTACAAAAGTCTGTTTGAATGTGTAAAGCTTTTACTGAGACTACATGAATTCTAATCCATAGCATGTTTTCTCAGCAAGTGAATCCTTTTTTCCCATTCCTTTGAAGCTGCCACAGAGCTAACAAACATCCAAAACTTGCCTTTGTGCAGAGGGAACATGTTAAACCTTTGAGAATGCTTGAGAGCACAGCAGATTAACAATGAGAAGAGCAATGGCCAGCTGTTCAATTCAAAATTTCTGTTGTCCATATTCTAACACATTACACACTGCCCTGCTTTCAATGGAGCACCTTGCTGGGCAACACAAATCACGTGAGATCAGAGCTAATTTTGATCTTCAACTACACATGAGAGATCCAGAATCAGGTTGGCTGTCTCCACAGCTACTTGTAGGCCACTACACTTTGCAGCAAAGCAGTCCAGTGTCAGAAAGTCAGTCACCTTTAGTGAGGGCTCTTTAGGGCAGCCCTGCACAACAGCAGAGCAAGAATAGCCTTGCAAAATCCTCCAGTTGAGGTTCTCTGTGTTACCATGAATCCCACATCCACATTTGGAAACTACATCTGACCAGTCTGAGACAGAGGGAAAACCTGATGGAACAAACCAACAGTGTCCATAAACCATGTCTGTAAGAATTTCAACTTCATCATGATTCAGAGACAGAGCTACAGACTCCAGGGAACAGCAAAACCCATCAGCAACCAACTGGTATTGTGTCTGAGAACAACCCAGGTCTTTAAAAGTGCTGGTGGACAGACTAGAACGCTAAAAAAAAGAAACCAAAACCAAAAGTTAGAACACTGTTTTACAGCAATGATTTTACACATGTGTCATACTGCTGCATTTTTTCCCAAACCAGATGGTTCAGTTCTAACTAAAAAACATTTATGTCATGATTATTCCACAATAGGGAAGATTCCTAGACAAGTGAAAGGGGAGTGCTGCATTATCATCTTTCAGTACAAAAACTCTACACATTTTAACACTTCAAACCACGCACTTTCTGTAACAAATACTTGAGGATTCACAAGTACAAATACAGCATTAACAAGTCTGAAAGATGTAATTAACACTTTTAAATAGACCCCTTTGTTATACAGTAATAGTTACACAGCAAAAATCCTACATTCATCCAGAAGAGCAACTGTTTTAACTGCAGCAGTGATTCTATTTGGATTCTTGTATATTAAACAGCTTTAAAAAACCTTATGTCTTACATACCTTGTGTCTTATGTATGAAGCCAGGTGAGTTTCTGTACAGCCCCCTCCTAATAATGCCAAAGGTTCCTTCATTGTTAACTGCAACACATGTTCTGCAGTTTCACAGACACGCTGAAAACCATGTAAAATTCTTGTTAGATATGTCATGATTAATAGGATTTGCCCCACCAAAAAAATGATTGAACTAAAGTTTTCAGTAATTTCTGGTACAGATTCCATAAACTTGAATTACATGTGGATATAAAGCTGCTTAGTGTTTTCCAAAACCATATTCACTTAATGAGAAATTATCTTTATTTGTCCATACTACAGAAAATCAGAAATCAAAAAATCTGCATTTTATCCCTTCTTTTTGCAAAACAAGGTTATATATTAAAAAAGTCAAACAGTATCAATGACATTTCTAGAGCAACTCTTTAATGCAAAACTATGTTTGACTACTATTTCAAGAGTTCCTGCTGGCCTTTTGCTGGCACTTTTTATTTTCATGCTCTTGTAGACCAAGTAAAGAGAATGAAAATACTAATCCAGCACTGGCCTCAAGAACAGGTGAAAAGTGTTTCTGTCTCTAAACACCTTTCTGTATTAAAACAGAGGCATGAAATGAATGTGAGGATTTTGAAGTTCTGGAAAAGAGTAAACTGCATTTCTGCACTGAAAAATCATCTTTCTAAACTCACTATATTCCTATTTCTCATCACTTATTTGTTAAAAACGTGACTTCTCAAGTAAAGATTTCAGGAAAATTTACCTACCTTCAACTCATCCCATGCTGTTTCACTCCTGTTACAGAGTACTAAGCTGCAGATAACGGTGTCCTCAGGAACCAGATGCACAAAATGCTTGGAACCAAAACTCTCAATCCTCACATCTTTCAAACTGCCATAACAACCAGGAGATGACAAATGTAGGGAAGCCACAGGCTTTGAGCCTGCCAATTAGGAAAAGCAGAGAACAGTATGTAGTGGCATCATTTCATAAAGTATGAACCTTTTCCACCTTGGCTTTTTACATTCTTCAATACCTGACATTTTAATCCACACAGGAAATCACAAACACAAACCAACAGGTTCTAAGTGCAAGGCTTGGTGACAGTTTGAGAAAAAACTCCCAAAACAGTAATTGTTTCATTAAGTAAGTTTGAAAATAAATAGTTCCTGTACTTGGGTATCCCTCATGCAGTAAGCAGTAATCACCTGTAGTATGCCATTGTCAGAGCCTGCAAAGGACCAATCTCACCTTAAAAATGGTTTTCAGACTGGGAAAAAACAACTCTGGCTCAGCTCCTCAGGTAGGATCCGGACAGAACTAAGAACCCTTACTCTGCAATGATGCCACTCCAGATAATGTTCATCTCCTGATGAAAACTTGAGGACAACTTGACAACTGTTTAGTACAGGAAACTCCTCTTACCTGTCATCTGGCTCAGGGGGTCCATCAGAGACAGCCCAGCTCTGTCCACAGCCAGGACATGGTTCTCCTTCAGGTACTGTTTTAAGGATGGATGCATCACTTTCTGGCACACTACAAGGCCAACCTCATCATCAACCAGCTGCTTCCCTACATTCAGCAACTGGTTCAGCTCTGCCATTTCTAGAGAAATTCCATGATGGACTGCTATAGTTCCTTCCTCAGGACTGAAGCCATCTCCTGACATGGACACACAGAAAAGGGCAATCTTGATCACATTTGAACCAGTCCTTTTGACAGCAAGTGGTTTTCCCAATTCAATTTCTGGTGTTTCTATCAGCAGTCCAGGAAGAACAGCAGAATCCAAAACTCTTCTACCTTTCACAGGTACTATTACACACTTCCCTAAAACAGCATTAGTCTCAACATGACATGGAACAGTAAATAAAAAAGCCTTTAAAACCAGCGTGGTGAGATGATCAACTTCTGTTTTATTAAGCATGCAAGCAGGTTTGCTCGTTAAAACACTACGTACCAAACAAACAAGGGTCTCAACGCTGCCAAAATCCACGGACACTCGGCAACCACAAGCCTCAGATTTAAGGTAGTCCATGCTCAAACTCAAGAGATGCCTGGTTATTTTAATGACAGTGCAAGATGCAACATTCAGGCTTCTAAAGCTTTCAATCAAGCTACAGCACAGAATGGCAGTAAACAAGCCACAGTCGCTGAAGCGCGAGAGGTGGTTCTGTACCGAGGCTGTCAGAACACGCAGCACGGGGTCGCTGATGGAGAGGTGCCTGAGGAGAGCTGAGGACTGGGAAGTTGTACAAACACAGCCCCCCACACCGTTGTGGAGCTGTTTGAGCCTACCAGCAGGACCATAGCAAGACTTAAATATTCTGCTAAGCAGAGAGAGAGACTGACACAATGTATCTTTAGTTAAAGGTTCACTAATAAATAACGGAGGCTTTTTAGCTTCAAGACGGGACATTGTCAATTTAATTCCAGCCAACAAACCAATTCATTTTCACTTGGATTTATAATTCATATCACTTTTAAAACTTAAAAGTGGTACATTTTAACTAAGGATTATTGTTTTCGGTGTGAAACAGTACATACAATAACCAACATTCCTGTGACTGCTCATGATCTCTCAGAATGAGGCTTAAATCACGTTGCAACATTGATGCATAATAACAGCAAGGAGCCATTTCACTCAGGACGATCTCTCTTAACTTCTGAGTGTGATTGAGCAGATTTTTTTGCAACGAAGTTTACGAGCATGCTTCCGAAATGGACTCCTATCACTGACAGTCCTACTACAAGCAGCAGGTTCTTTCTATTCCAGGTAGTTTTCTTCATCTTTTCTGGCAACAGTCACAGATGAAAAGCTGCAAGGTTAGTTATATCTACAATAAAAAACAAAAGAGTATTAGGATAATATTGCATAGCTTGAACTGCTATTTGATTTTTCACAAAAGAGAAAAAAAAAGTCATGTAAGGACAATACTGCACCACAGAATCATTTAGATCGGAAAAGACCTTTAAGGTCAAGTCCAACTGTTGGCTCAGCACTGCCAAGCCCACCACTGACTCACATTCCCAAGTGCCACATCTATTCAATACCCCTGGGGATGGTGACGCAGCCACTTCCCTGGGCAGCCTGTTCCTGTGCCTGACAAGCCTTTCTGTGAAGAGAACTTCCCCAATACCCAACCTAAAACCCCTTAGCACACTTGAGGCCATTTGCTCTTGTCCTATCATTTGTTACTTGGGAAAAGAGACTGACTCCCATCTCATTACAACCTCCTTTCATTTCAGGTGGTTATGGAGAGCAGTGAGGTCCATCCCAAGCCTCCTTCTCTCCAGGATAAACACCCCCAGCTCCCTTGGCTGCTCCTCATCAGATTTGTGCTCCAGACCCTTCCCCAGTTTCACTGCCCTTCTCTGGACATGCTCCAGAAGCTCAACGTCCTTTTTGAAGGGAGGGGCTCAGAACTGAACCCGTAATTTGATGAGTAGTCTCACCAGTGCCAAGGACAGAGTGACAATCACTTCCCTGGTCCTGCTGACACCATTCCTGACCCAAGCCAGGTGTCACTGGCCTTCTTGCCCACATGGGCACCTGAATGCTTTTCGATTGAGAAAGTCTACTACTCTGATAATTACTACAGGCACCCAGTAAACACAGATACAAGCATACAGTACACCAGTTACACTAATATTATATTGTTAATACCTTCAATTCTGACCACCAGTCCATACTGTTTTACCTGTAGGCCTGTAACAGGCCACTACAAACTACACTGAATTGCACTGTAGTGTCAGAACTACAATGACAGTTTTGTGTGACAGTTTAGAGCAACAGTAAAGACAAAAGAGCTGAACTACTCAACGTTGCTTGCCAGGCAACCACCTCAGAAACAAAAGTTTTGATGTTCCAACAACTTCTAAGAAATCTGATTCAAAGAAAAGATTCTTACTTCAAGCTGCCTAACAGGAATTTTCTTCAGTTCTTAAAACACTTTCAAACTTCAAGGGAATTTATTTACACTTCTATGCAACCTCCACAGTAGCTGAACTTTCTTCATACTTAATTTTGTTTAGTTTTCTACTGTAATTACTATCCCTAGAGAATATGTTACTAGGTAAAGTCACAATTGTTTCTGGGCAGGACACTGTTACAGACCCAGCCACCAGGGCTGGACTTTGCCTTGAAGTTACTGGAGTTTGTTTTTAAAGACACATAACACCATCACTTAATTGATTATATCACGTGGGGTTCAATTCTATCATAAGGGGTTCAGCAATAGTTTTTGAGTTTTATCATGCACTTTTTGGGTCCATGTAACTACAAGATTAACTCAGCTGCAAAAAAAGAATAAAAATCTGGAAGACTCAGAGCAGCAAGGCTGCATCTGTTAGAAAATATTCATTTAGTTGACTCATCTCCTCTCTCTAAGATACAGATACAACTCATCAGGCAACTTACCCACAACACAAAGTACCAATGCTATTTTTCTTTATTTTTTTGTTCGCTTTGCATCACGTATGTCACAATCCCAGGTTCTGGAACACCAAAGTCCTCTCTCTTCACTTGGAAAATAGGACTGGACTTGATGTGAAACCATCCCCAGTGTACCAGCCCAAGGCCAGTTCCCATAACAATCAGAACTTTGTAGTCCTTCCAGATGGTTTTAAGACCCATTGCAAACTGGCATCTACCTAGGCAAAGATAATTTATTATTTTAAATATATTCTAGAAATCCTTTTTTTTACTCTATAATAATAGCACTGAACAGACGAAGCTGAATACTAATATCTTTAATTACAGTGCAGCAGATGACTAAAACACAAAACAACACAAGAAAGTCTTACTTTGTGACCTTAAAAAAAAAGGCACAAAAATAACCTCAATTCAGGCATTTTGAAATGTTAATTGCTGCATTTGCTTCGAGCTTTG
Source organism: Poliocrania exsul (assembly GCA_035041345.1). Lineage (NCBI taxonomy): Eukaryota > Metazoa > Chordata > Aves > Passeriformes > Thamnophilidae > Poliocrania > Poliocrania exsul. The sequence continues at coordinate 442,378 of JAWWLZ010000118.1, read as the reverse complement.
ACATGCTAAATCTTAAACACACCAAAGCTTTATCTAATTACAAACGTTACTGCTCAGATGGTAAATATTTGAAGCCATAAAACTGTTGCAAAATACACCTTTTCTAGACCACCCCCCGCCTCCATAGTTAATACAACTCGATGACTAACAGAGCTCGTAAGAGAATACAGAGCTTTTAACCTGCAGGCAAAGAAAGCAGCGATGCTTCTGACACCACTTTACTTTACCCAAGGGGCAGCTCTGCTTGACCACCTCATGTATTCAGAAGCTACAACAGCACAAACACAATAATTTAACCCTTACATAACAAAAAGATGGAAAACACTGCTCTCCGTGTGATTTCACTAAGAACCACCAACTTCAAGGAGAAAACGCGCGTATACTCGGGTTTTATACCAAAACACCTCACTGGTTTGAACATCTGCAGAGTTACGACTCGGGGAGTAAATGCTCCTACGCCTGCCCAAATCCATCAACCTGAAAGGTGTAAAGGACCTACTAACCACCCCTTCATCGCGATGTGGAGCCCTCACAACGCCCTGCTCCTTCCTCCTCGCGTCCCAGCGACCTTGAAGGGCGGGCGGCCCAGGGGCAGCGTCTCCCTCAGGGCAGAGGGCGCGGGCACGGCGCGCCAGGGGTTCCTCTCCACGTCATGAGGGAGCGAGGAAGGTGCTGCCCGGGAACTCTCCCGGGAAGACAAGAACTCACCCACCCCCCGCACGTTCAAACGCGCCCCGGCAGGAAGAAGAAGGAGAAGCAGCACGACCCGGACGTTCCGCCCCAGCCGCGCCTCCCCCCTCGCCATTAGCCGAGCGCCGCGTCACTCGGGCCCGGGCCCGCCTCAGCCCTGGCGGCCATTTTGCGTGCGGGCAGCGCGGGGCGGGCGACGGCGACGACGGGCGCGGCCATTTTGGGTAGGGCAGGTTGAGGCGGGCGGCGGGCGCGGCGCGGGGAGAGGCACGGCCGCTTATCCCGCCCGGCCATCCCGGGAGAGGCGCGGCCCTCTTGTGCCGCCCGGCCGTCCCGGGAGAGGCGCGGCCCCCTTGTGCCGCCCGGCCGTCCCGGGAGAGGCGCGGCCCCCTTGTGCCGCCCGGCCGCCCCGGGAGAGGTGCGGCCGCCCTCCAGGCTCCAGTCTGTGTTTCCTCCTTAGTTAAACGTGTGAGGGGCTGCCTGCGAAGAATCGGTGCTGTGGCGGCTCCCCGTGCCGCTCCGCTCCCGCCGCGCCTCCCTCAGGCGCCGCCCCGGTGGGTTCGCTCCGGCTCCGCCCCCTGCACCTCAGTCCTGCCCGGCCCTGCCGTGCTTAAAAATATATATCTATATATCTCTCAGAATTGTCTTCCTTGCTTACCTCCTGCTGCAGTCACGCCGCGTTAAGCGAGCGCACACCGGTCTGAGCTTTCCTGTGGGCGGGCAGAGATTCTCTGGCCAGAACAAGAGCAAAAGAACTTCGTTCCCTGACCTCAGTTTTTCCTTAGCTCTTCTACTTCACTATATTCGCTTTTCCTGAATTCACTCCTATGACTACTGGGATATTTTTCCTGTATTTACTGTTCTCCTTGCTATACTCACTGCAGTTGGCAGGAATTTCTCGTTTTATATTCACACGTTAGTGGATGAATTGGTTTTCAATTTCGTTTACAGTTCCAGAGTTTATAACTGTAGCCAAATGACAAGTATTTAATGCCTAATCTCCACACAAAAAGGAGTACAATGATTTTTTTCATTGTATAATCATTTATTATTGTTCATTGCATTCAGCTGTTTCACAAAAGTTAAAAAGAAAAGGTGTTTCTCAGTGCAAAAAGATAATAGCCAGCACTTGTCTGTGACAGCCCTCTGATGTCCCTCAGAACCTCTCCTTCCTCTAGTTCTACACAGTTGTGTGGCGAGTGGGAAATGTTTTTGAAAGTGAATTGTTGAACTAAAGGTAAATGGGCAGATCATGACCAAAGGAGGGGGATAACAATGAGGTAAAAAGACACTGATTTGGTGCCAGAGTAGTTTTCAATGGTTAAGTGGAGTAATTGGCAACACCAGATATAAAAATCCTGAAATGGCAAATGGGGAAGATTGTGATGCATCTTTTATAGAACTGCAAGTGTTTTAGTAGATGTGTGAGTAGCTGAGCATTGCACTGCTCTTCCCAAGCTTGGGATCTGCTCCCAGAAACTGAGCAGTGCTGGACAGCGTTTGACTCCAATACCAAAGAACTCAGGAAAACTTCCTCTTTTATGTTGTGACAGTTCATCTTGAACTATAAAAATAGTTAATATTAACTTATTCTGCAGACTTCTTTAAATCAGCATTTGTGTGTTTGTTCTGTTTTCAGGCAGCCACCTCTCCCCACTGAAGGTAAAGGCACCCAGAGCAGAGATGGGCAGTGTGTGAACAGTTTGCTGCCATATCGTCAAGAGTGTGCCACGAATTTTCAGTTCCTCACTCCCTCTGAGTTTCAAATTCCATCACCACAGGAAGCTACTTCTTTGCTAAGGTAAGATGCTGTTCCTCAGCTGGCAGAGAACACTTCCACTCTTCCTGGGAGGCCACATTTTTGGCCTCTCCTGAGTGTCTACCATTCAATTTGACATCAAATTTGGGAAAGAAAGATACTCTGCCACATTATTTTCTAAGTGTGTCTCACTCTAACTATAAGCAATCTATGTGTTTAATTCTAAATCATGTTTTCTTATACAGACTATCAAAATTTTAGGTGTTGAAATACTACAAATACCATATCAATACTTAAGATACAGTTTCTGAGGGGAGTTTTTCTGCTTTTTTTCCTTATCTTTACATTTCCTTATGTGGAGTTTCTAGAGATTTGTAACAGAACTGGTATTCCATGAAACAGTAGCAGGTGTAATAGATCTGTAGGTTTGGTGGGTTTTTTCAACAAAGAAAATGGCAAAGTGTTTTTGGTCTAATTGGCTTTTTCTTGTACAATTGCTGGATGTTTTTGCTCATTATCTGATGTCTTAGTATTGGATATTTTTTTCATCTCTGTCACTCCAGTGCCTTTCCTGCTGGCTCCCATATCAGGTGTATTCTATTTTGTTTCCTGTTGATTTGTTTATGTTTATTCTTTCTGCTGTATTTCCTTTCCCTTATCTATATGGTCAGTGCAAAGAAGGGGTAGTTGGCAAACTCACAAAGTCAGCTTACTTCCAGGAAGAGCAAACTGAACCAAAGGTAACTGTTTTTTTGCTTTTCCTTTTGATGTTTTTCTTCTATTATTTTGTAAACTGGGTTTGGAGGGTGTTTCAGCCTACCAGAAGTTCTTCTCCAGTCAGTAGCAACAGGCTTGTTGCAACAGAATTATTCTGGAAATTGTTACAAAAAAGGAATTGGTGCTCTCAGGGTAAGTTCACCTGCTTTGTTTGTTCTCAGGCAGAACAGGAGCATTTGGGTAAGAGGTGATGCTCTGGTATGTTTTGTTGCAACTCTGCTTCATATTTTTGCTACTGTAAGGATTGATGAGAAAACACTACCAGGCCAAATACTGTTTTTCAAGAGCATGTTATAAGGAACTGAGAAGCTCAGATGGTTTTCACTTAGGGGCTGCCATTTTTCTTCAGCATCTCTTCTGAACTGGCTCTACCAGCTGCTGTTTCAATGATTTCTGAGTTTCCTCTCCTACTGAGATTCTTCTTCTGGTTTCTCTATGTTCACTTCTATAGAGTGGCCCTTACTACCTGGCTGAACTAAATATGATGTCTCAAGTGATCCAGAGCACTGTTCCTTGAGCTTCTCAAAATCAGTAAAGTTGTCAGGATTTACTCTGATAAGACTGAAAAGTTTCCAGGACTGTTTTGTGCAAGGGAGAATCACAGGATGGTGTGGCACAAGCCATGATGGTGTTCCAGCTTCTGTCTGCAGAACTGTTATTTTAAATTTATATATCATTCTGCTTGCTATTACTGTGCAGCTGATAAAAAGCTCTGAGCTTTTTCAGAGCAGAGTTGAAACATTTTATTAACTATATTAGAGTATATTTTCAGTAGTTACTTGGAGAGTGGTTCTCAGTTTGAACTCATTTTAGCCTGGTTACTGTAAAAGCCATTTTACTTCTCACTGTTTGCAATGCTTTTACTGTTTTTGTGTCTTACTGCTTGGCTATTGATGAGATATTCAGAAACAAAAATCATTTAAATAATTGGGAGTTTTCTTCAGGCAGTGCATGGAATTGTGCCCTCGTTGCTTTCACTTTTTCTCACAGTTATTTTGAAATCCTCAGCATTTGAATATTTGGGATGGAAGCCTTGTGCTTATTTAGTTTAAAATGATTACTGTAAATTATCTGTACTTATGCTGTGTGTTTGTAAAGGGGATGTTTATCTTGTTTTGCATTTTTTTGAAGTCAAACAATGATAACAACTGCTTTTTGAAACACTGAAGTGGAGTGCCTGACAGACACACACGTGCCCAACCTGCCTTGTGTCCTGAAATTCTCACAGCTCTGTTGCAGTGCTTTGCAATGACTCGAAGTGTGCAGTGACAAACGTGTGGGGCTTCCTCAATTTTTAATATTTTCCTATACCATCTTCTACAAAATTGACCAGATTTGTCCATCTCAAGAGAATAATCCTTTAGAAAATTTCAGAATATAAAAGGCAGCTCTCAGTGTGGTTTCTGTTGCAGTCTGTCTGTTGCAGACAGCAGCTACTGACACTCACTTGCTTATTTTGATTTTATATTGTTTTTGTTTTTATTTTGTTTTGATTTTGCATTGTTTGGGTACTCTGTCTCCTGCCATTACAGGACCCCATTTCACCTGGTTTTCTGCCCAATCCAAGTCTCTTTTTTTGTCTGTTGCCTCTCTTCCTATCCTGTGTAAAAATAGAAATGTATCTTTATTTTATTTATTTTATTTTAGATATTCATTTGGTCCCATAGGGCCCATTGCATGTCTTCTGAATCCCAACATTCTGGGATTATCTGGAAAGACTTTCATGAGTTTAACCCAATTTTCTACTTTTGACAAACGAATGTCTGGCTCCTGTTTATGTGGAGGATGATGAACTTCCCAAGGAGCTTTGGTGCTTTGACAATTCTTATTGTCAGTTTGGAAAAAAATCTTAGCAATTAGTTAAAAGTTTCTTATTGAGCCCAGGAGAGCTTGTGTTTAACTTCCAGCATGAATTGATGCTTCCTGAGTCACTTGGAATGGTCTGAGGGAGGGTCAGGGCTGTGCAGCTCGATGCACTTCACTCAGGATCCCACATTAAGCAATCCAGATCCTGTTTGGGATAAGCAAGAGAAAAGAGTGTCTAAAGTTCACTTTGTGCAATCACAAGAAGGCTCAGGTTGCTTAAGTATGTCATAGTCTAAAATTACAAGCATACATGATGTATATGTGTATATATATTTTTATATATATATATGCATCCTCTGTGCACCAAAGCTGTAGTTTTCTACTTAAGAAGTCTAACTTTTTATTCCATACATTGGATGTGAAGTGCCCAAACAGTTATGATGTTCACTAAAAGAAACCAATAGAGGTAGCAAAGTTATTCTCCTTTAAATAGCTCTTTTCCTTGGATTCCTTAAAGCAAAGGGTTTGAAGACCAGCTGTACTGAAAAAAATGAGTAATAGATATAAAAATGCTTCTTGATTGGTGTAGAGATGTGAGTGTTTCTCTAGTGCTTATCACTTTTAATTGGTATTTTTATAGGACCAGCTCACACTGACCTATCATGGCATCCAACAAATTTGTCATTAAGGTAAGTAGAATGTCACAACTTTAAAAAGAAATATTTGTCATACTCCTTAGAATGTGTATGTTGATTTTAGAAGTTAATGATGAAAAGGTGCAGGCTTCAGTTTTCAGGTCATAGTAACATACTTGGTATCAGCTTTTCCCTCTGGAAGCAAACTTTGAATCGT
>JAWWLZ010000118.1:407036-417042 GCA_035041345.1 Poliocrania exsul | reverse complement strand
TATTATTATATTATTTGTTTTTGTTGGTTTGTGCTCTGCACTGGAAGAAGTAAACAGAAAGCAGATTTTAGGGTATGTGAGAATAATAAAGTTTGGCACATGTTGCTCTTGTTAAACTGCCCATGTATGTGTGAATGCCTTATGTGATAGGACTAGAAGGTTGTCAGGTCAGTTCTAGTGTCTCTGTTGGGCAAATTCACACAGACTCCATTGGGGCAGAATGAGTGGATATCTGGATTTGTGTAGAACAGTGGGGAAAAGTCGAAATACCCCTTGTAAGAAGTCATGCAGTGAGGCCTTCTGGTGTCTTTACAGGTGTTAGTGACTGTAAGGAACTGGGAAATCTGGTGGCTATAACCCATTTATATTCTCCACAAGGACTGACAGTGCTTCACCAGAGGCTCTTTAAATGAACTGAGAAAGAACATCCTTACACACATTCCATGGCTGAAGGAAAAAGGTGGATGGAGGCAGTAGTGGAGTTGGACAGGGAACTCTGGGGCAAACACTGTGTTTGTAAAGGACCTGAGTAACAAACCTTGCTGCATAACAACTGAAGTGAAACCATCACTGGTAAACCCCTGGTACAAGTGGAGGGCACAACCACTTTTCAGACACTCTGTATGATGATAGTTCTCCATAGTGGAATTAAGAGAATTAGTGAGAGGTGGGGAACTTCTTCAGTATAAGGAAAAATTTAACACTCTTAGGCCTGGAAGAGAGAAAGCTGGAGGTGGGTGGGTGGGGAATAACAAAGGTCTATTAGATCAGGGATGGAAGAAAGAGATAAATAAGCAATGACTGCTCTAATTTAACAAGCCAGAGTATTTAATTAAACCAACATGAGGGTTTGAAATGAACTAGAACATACAATTCCGAATGACTGTGTGATTGCTTTGGAGGATTTCTTGGCACAGGATTTTGTGGAGGCAAAAATTCAAGCAGTTTTATAAACCAGTTTAACAAATTCTGGGAGAAAACAATCACTGATGAGTTCCAAGTACAGATGCAGCCTATGGGATATAAAACCTCAGAATCTCATGCTGACAAATGTCTAATACATCTAGCAAGAAAAGTATCATTATTTCCTTATTTTTTTAAATCATTTCCTGTGGATTTCTTCTACTAGTTGCTGGCAGAGCATATGGGTCGTTATGGACCTTTGTATTGACTCAATATAACTTTTTAATATATTTAACATCTACATTTTGTTGCATAAAATCAACACTATTTATCATTTTCAGGGGTTTTAATGTTTCCCACGTGTGTTAGGTTTGCTGCTAATTATCACAGGAATTTTTATAAACATAATTGTGGGAAATATTTCCCACATATTTCCAATTAGTAATATAATCCACGGGAAATTTGAAAAAAATAAAAAAGGCTTTGAAATGTAAAACTTCTCTGAAATCTTGGGAGCCTGTTGTTTCTATTATTCTCCATAATAGGTGAAAATGTGCAATGTGTCACCCATAGTGTCTGTAGATTGTGTTTTTCACAAGTGCTTTCATTCAGTGTGAAAACATTGTAGAAACCCACAAAGCCAGTTATAGATTAAACTGTGCTTACGTAAAGTACTGAATTTGTTTCCTTCAATGTTTGTGTCATGTTAGAAACAATCACAGTTAGTTTGGATTATCTTTATTGGAAGACACTGGAGTCAATTAACTAATTTTTATAACTCTTTAGAAGAAGAATGGTTGGTACTTCCCCTTCCCAGCCTGAGAAACTGAGTTGCAGGAAGAGGAGTATTTGCAGAAGAAATCATGTTTTTTGTGTTACAAATGTTGGCAGTGCCTGCTGTGTTGCATGTAAGTGCTGATGAATGTGTGCTATCTAATGCTGTGCACACCTGCCTGCCTTGTGGGTCAGGGATGGGCTCCTGGTGCCTCCTGAGGGCCTCGAGCTGGAACAGAGTCAGGGGCACTTTTTCAGCTGCATCTCATTTCGGTCAAGGTCTTGTCATCCCCACCTGCTTTTCATTGCCCTGTTCTCCTCCCAGAGGTTACCACTTACCTTTGCTAGCAGAGATAGATGAATAGTCACTTCCTATTGATTTCTGACAAACTCAGTAGTTTTAGAATGCATTTTAAAATAGATATTTGAATCAAAACTGCTTTAGGTGGAGGACAGTTATACTTGTTCAGTCTGGAAGAAGTAAGATGGAGGCAGAATGGGGCAAGGACAGACAAATGGGGAAGTAACTTCCCTAACAGGTTAAGTTTTAGTCCAAGCAGCCTTTCTGGTGGCAAACACACCACCAGAAATCAGTGGTGCTTTTCACAACTTGTTCTTGCTTGTTGCCAACTCTTCAGCATTCAACTATGTTAATATTTTACATATTTTTACAAATGGCTCGTTTCTCCTATTCCTTTTGTATCCATTTTTCTTTATGCACAAAGTCCATTTATTATGTACTCTATTCAATGCCAGATGAAAAGAATTCTTTTCCTTGGATATTAAAAAAAATTATATTCCTTTGCTTGCCAGCTGGTAATTCCTTGAGGTTTGTGCTGGTCTGTTTCCATTTCGAAATACGATGTATTCTCCATCATCTGATTCTGCTTTTTCAGCAGTAAGATTTACAGCATTACTTGTTCACTTGAAAGACTTATCTGTTTTGTACCTTTGCAGATAAAGCATTGAATGTTTTGCTGAACTTTCCTCTCCCCTGCCCTGTGTTGACATATATACTCCCACTTAATAGAAGGATTTTATCCAAAGGGTGTCACTTTTGCAATGTGCCTTTTTCAGCAGTGAATCACTTTTTTCTTACGTTATTTCCGAAAAAGCTTTCTTGCAGTTCTGAAACTTTCCTGGCTTAGCTTAGATAAATTAATTAAATCACAGAGTTTAAAAAGTACTTCTTTTATGTACTTGCAAAATGCAACATTTCAACCACTTGAACAAGTTTAACAATATTAGAAGTTTGGCTTGCTAGTACTCTCTTTGAAAATAAAAAATACTTTTTATGTATTTGTCTTAAAGTCTGAGCATGTGTGATCAATGTATCTTTAATCTGTTCAATTATTTTGGCATAAAGATTTAGCATCTGCAAGTATTTTATATTGAAGCATGTGCTGCAGATGTCGGGTTTGGTGCTCAGTGGCTCCCACTGCAGGAGCTGCGTGCGGTAGGTAACGATTCCACGAGAGGGAGGGAAGGAAGTGAATTGCAGAGCAGGTGAGACCTTGTCTCTTAGAATAAAAAACAATCTGAAATAACTGCAAAGTTGGGGAACGTGGAGCAGTTTCCTGCATGGGACCTGCCCTCGCTTCCCAGTTCTGGTTTCGGGAGAGAGAAGTTGGCCCTTCCCTGCAGCTGTTGTACAATAACTGGGGAATCTCTTCTGGTGCTGCAGAGCTGCTGCTCCCATCAGCTTTGCAGTGTGCATGGTACCTTAGGAGACAAACAGTGTGCTTTGCCTCTGCTTCACTTTGGGAGAAGTTTGGAAATTGTGTTTTCATCAGATGGCTGCATTTATTTCCTCTGACAGAGTTTACATCAGAAGATACTGAGGGTGGTGTGTTTTTACCTTATTTTTTATTGCACTTTATTTTCTAATCATGACTAGTATATGCAGAAACACATAAAATCAGGTAGTACATTACTAAGCTGTTCAGCCCTTCTGTATGGTGATTCTTTACATACTGAACATGTCCCTCAGTAGCTTCCAATACATGCTTGGTGCCCTTTTGTTGATACTTTAAATTTGACTCATTAATATATAGCATGTAGAACATGTATGTGAAAACCTGTGGAAATCATTTATCAAATTAAAGGTCTGAAAAAGGCCCTCAGACTTTTTATTGCTGGCTGTGATTTCTTCAGAAAATTATATTGCCATGTTACTGTTGGTGATCTTTGGGGGTTTTTGGAAGCTTTAGTCATCACTGCTGTTATTTAGCAGGCCTCAAGCAAGCCCTTTTTGTATTATGAACCTGTAATCATTCTAATTGTTTTGATACCCACTACAGCAGTATCTGGTAATTACCAAACAAATAATGCAGACATGCAGAGTGTTTTGTAAAGGGTACATACTCGTTCCTTTGTCTTTCTACCTGGACAAGAAATTAATCCCAGCACTGACTTTCTGGAACCACAGACAACGTCCCACATTCCAGTTTAGTACAGCACCAACAAGGCAATTCTCCTCATGAATCACTTTCATAATACCAAACTTTTACTGTTGGTAGCTCAGGGTAAGGGCTAGGTAAGGCAATAATCTCCATCTGCACCCACTGACCAGTGATCAGGTGAGACACAATAATGTGTTATCCCATGGCACTCTTGTCATGTCTAAGCCCTAGGAAATGTACAATTTAGAATTAAAATTTACAATTAAGAATTAATAGCATTTAGGTAGATTGTGAATATGCTCAGCTACCCAGTTAATATGGCTGCTCACCCTTCCCAACATGAAGTGTCATAAAAGCAGGTTGCTGCAGAGATGGGTATTTCATCATTGATGCTAACTATGATTTAAAAAATATGATAGTTTTTAGAATAATATTTTACAACAAAAGGGTGAAAGCAGCTTGTTGGAATCTCACCTTATCTTTTTTATTATCTTGAGCAAACGCTGTGCTGCTCTTTCTGGTTTTCTGGATCGGTCCTGACGCAGGCAGGGACATGGTGTATATCCTTTCAAAACAATGGGGAGATTGCACTGTTACTTGGAGACTTTGCCCCAAGGAAAAACTTGCTTTTTGCAATTGTTGGAGCTCCAGCTACGTGGCTCCTTTCAGTATGTGGGCTACAAAGCCTCCTACGGAACTGGGATCAGACCAGCACAGATTGACAACCTAAATTAAGCTTAATTCTCTCATGCAATTTAGGCCTCTTTTTCAACATTGTACTTGATAGAGCAGTTCTCCAAGCCCAGTTCAGATGTTTAGATTAAGTAATTACTGCTTAGCCTGACTGTGGGTGATGAACTGAAGGGCTCTGTTTTGCACTGCAGTGTTCTTATGTTGCTAAAAACAGTGAGATCCTTTACCTCGGCAGATACTTGGGGTTTTCTGAAGGAGTTGTCTTCATTAATTTATTTTAATCTGTTGATTTGGGTGGATCTCTCACAATTATGTGCTTTAACAACAGCATATTAGTCCTTAATTTGGAAGTCTCCAGTATCATACACAGCTCCATCAGATTTGAAGCTCCTTAGATTTTTTTTTTAATGTTTTCCTAAGGGTTGAATCATTCACAAGTATTTCTTGTTTTCTTTTTCCCATCATTTCTTAAGTTTAATATCCTGTCCATCTGCATCTGTTATGAGTCTAAAATGCTGCCTTGATGTTGCATCTTAGTTTCATGTGTTGTCAGACCACATTTATCAAAGGTTTGTTCTAAAGGCTTGTTCTCTGCTTGCACCTCTTTGCTTGGCATGGGAACCTCTCAGTGTGATCTTAATGTGCCTATAGCTTATTGATTCAATTTTCAGATAACTCCTCTTTTCTTCCACTAAGACACTGGAAAATTAAACACTCCTCCCTTTAGGAATTTCTCACACATAAACTATACTCCTAAAAAAAGCAAGCCAACCACTTGTGAAAGATGGCTTAGATAGAACTCGTATTCAGGTTATAAAAGGGGGAATTTCCTCCCTACTTTTGGAAAGTCTGAATGCATTTTATGTTGTCCAATTCCTGCTGTATCTCTGTATAATTTATACAGCTATGTTTGAAGATAGATATTCCAGTTAGACCTTTTTATAGCATTGCCCTTGATCTGCTGCTCCCTCTTTACATTGCAGAGTGACCCCATAGATCTTTTAGGGCAGGGAATTTAAAAGATCTAGGTGATGTTAACTGATGGCTATAACCCTTCTTTAACAAGAAGAATTTATTTGTCAAAACTGTTCTCCATCTTTAGTAAATAAATTTATTATGAAGTACAAGCTTTGTACAATTTCCAGAGCCAAGCAGTTCTTATCCAGAAAAGAGAAAAGGTCAAAAGTGGAATATACCTTTTTTCTCCTGACATTTGCATCATATTTCTTGAGCATGCTGAAGAATGAGCTTGTCATAAATTGCTGGAGGGATCTTGCTTGTGGGTCCTTCTGTACCCTTCTCTCTGCTCTGTTGTGCCCTGATTCTGAATCAGCTGGTGAGGGATCCTGTTATAAATTAAACCTCCTGATTAATCTCATTACAGTAAAACCAGCCACTGGTGAGGTGACCTGTTGGTTTCTAAACACCCCTGAAATAAAGTGTTAAAAAATCACTTGGTTTGAGCAACAACTAGGGGAACACTATTTCTGTGCAACTTGACTGCATAGTGGAAAAAATGCAGTAATTTTTCCCCCTTGTCCTCCTTTTTTCTTTTTTTTTTTCCCCTAGAAGGAACTTCTCAGCCCTCCCAAAAAACCAAACCTTGATGATTCTGGAATGTAAGTGGGAAAGTTATGCACATATCAAATCACAACTTTACCTATTTAAAAGGATGAGAAATGGTCAGTGGTAGCTGTCCCTGGAGTTCCTGTGCCATGTGCAGTGGTGGTGCATGAATAGCCATCCTGCCTCCTGTGTTTGTGCAGGATGAGGCACTGAAGGACTGGGACAGTGGCCTCAGTTTGGGAAGGGGTGCATTGCCTCAAACCACAGGGCTCCTGGGCATGCTTGTAAATGAAAGGGAAATTCATGTAATGACAAATACAAGTCCTGTGCTTGATGCTCACTCAAGTGATTTTTGCCTCCTGCTGTTGCTGTAGAAGTCAAAATATTGAAAGTCATGGTTGTTAAAGGTGTAAACAGACTGAAGACACATAATTTTGTTTGGGGTCAGAAAGATAAAAGAGGAGAACAAACTTTTGCTTCTAAAAAGCCCAGAAAAAGTGAACTTTGTCATAAGATAGTTGGCACAGTGTATAGGCCAATGACAATACATGATTATACTTAATGCTGTGGGTGTTTGAACTTGCTTGATTCAATGTCAAACATTTACTGATTTTCAGAAAGAACTTACAAAGCATGGAATATATTTAAATGTTCCTCTTAAAACAAGGTATTTCACATGAGCTCCTTATTTATGATTTATTTTATTTTTTCCCCCAAAATCTCTTGGCAGTGCTTTAGTCACCTGGGGACTAATGATACCTCCTATCAGTTATCTCACAGTTCCAAAAAGGGCTTCCAAAGAGGTTTTTGAGTGGTCACTGGGACCTAGTCTAATTTTTTTCAACTATTGACATCATCTGAGACTGTAAAAATTATCACTGTAATTAATTAGCACACTTCTCAGGGAAGAGATAACAGTAGAAAGAAACAGTCCCTGCATGTTTATCCTGGAGAACTGAAGTTGTGCCTTGTAGGACGTGCTGCTCTCCCAATGGAACTGGGAAATGTGGTTCAAAATTGCCCTTAATTCAAATTGATTGCAGGCAAAGCAAGGCTTATAGGGGAAGGTATTGTCCTTGTACAGGCCAGTTAATATCACAAACTCCCCAAGCTGTTGGTACCACAGAGACCATTCTGACATGAGGCAGAGGTGACAAATGTCCAGCCACCTCCTGCAGCCACACTGGGGCTGTCACCTGTGTTGGCAGCTGGAAAGTGAACATGGGTGTGACAGTTCCAGCTCTGCTCCTTCCCACCCGTCCCCAAACTCAGCCAAACCATCACATGTTTCTGTTTCAGCCAAGCTGCAATTAATGCTGACCCTGCAGCCACATCCGTAGGGTAATCACAGAAATGGGAAACACTAATGGGTGTCATGGGAGGCTGGCTCTCCCCTCCTGTCTGCTTTAATGATACAGCACATTTGGAGCAGTGTCACTGAGTGCAAACTCACCATGTTTATCCCCAGCATCCCAAGGGTTGTATTTTTTTTATAAGGACTGTTTTTATGCTATTTGAAGTGATACAGTTTAAAGAAATAAGAGTACCATGTAGGAGCCCACTGATTGTAAAAGTCAGTGTTTCAATAAGTAGTATTTATTTGGATTTATCTGCTCTCTGAGGGATTTGCAGTAATAGTTCACCATCTGATATTTGCTTATTTCAAAGTTTCAACAGGTTATGAGCAGATGACTTCCCTTGACTGATTTACCACTGCTTTGGTTTTTGTTCTGTTTATGTTACATGTCTGGTTATCCTTTCAATTTGCAGAATCTATGAAGTGTTTGATGTATTTGTACAAACAATTTGATTTCTGAAAATATGTTCTGAATTAGATGCCATTACTGAACAACAATACACTAAAAACATTCTGAGATCATTTAAAGCCTTTTGTTTAGTAGCACAATGAATGTCACTAGATTGTTTCAGTAAGAATGTGAACATTAAAAACAGCTTGTAAAAATGCAGAGTTTTTGAATTCTAGAATTATGGGGGATTTCAAATTGGTGCATCTGTTTCTGTATTTAATTTTTCAGTGAAATACTTTGCTATTGATTTTTGACAAATGCATTTCCCATCAAATCAGGCATTCAGGTTTCAGTTTTGACAATCACACCTCTAAAAACTTCAGTGCAAATTTTGAGATTGATGTTGAAAGCATGAAATTAGAAGTTGCTGTTCTTTTTGTTTGCCTTTCAGTTATGGTACTTAAGAATCACGAGTTGCTTTTTGCAGCCATACTGACTGGAAACACTTCATTTCCTCTAAAATAAAAGCTAGTATTTTCATGGAATAAAATGTGATCAAAATAAAAATAAAAATTGCTTAGAAACTTGTATAAGATCATCAAATCTGTTAATACAAACAGTGTACATTTTTCTTCCACTTCCTTTTGTTCCCCTCAATTATTTGTTTTGGCATTTAGTCTGTATTGAGAACTCTTCCTTTGCTGCTGGAGCAGCTGAAGTTGTGTTGGGCTGCTCAGTGTAATGTGATGATAAAGCTGGACCATGTGAAGGCACAGAAATGCCAGAAATACCATGGCCTGTGCAGTTCCAGAGTGCACAGTATGACAAGTGTTTCGTGTGTTTGTAGTATTTTACAGGTAGTTTTACCTGTTCCATTATATAGTTTCAAATATGGTTCGTTATTTTCCTTCTTCCATTTGTTTCAAGATTGGCAACCAAGACAAACGTTGCCATTCAGCAGAAAATATTTGCAAACATTATCTCTTCTTGCAAAACAGGTCTATACTTTGCATCTGTATCTATATATGAAGTTTCTGCAGTCAATGGAAAATTAACATGCAGCATTTGATAATTTGAATTTTCTTGATGTATCAAATACTTGTTCATTGTTATAAGTGCTGAGCCATGAATAATTTACTGCCTTTCACTTTATAATCTGCAGTGTCTGCTAACTTTGAAGTTCAGTAGTCAACCTAAAGTTTGCTGGAGCTGACTAATGATTCACCAGAGATTTCTGAGAGATATTTTGTCATCCATTTAAAGCTTGGAAAGGTTTGCTCTTGCAGCCATCTGGTAATTCTTGGTTCTCTGGAGGAAAGAGAAGCCTTTTGATACAATAGATCAAAGCATTCTGCTCTTTCAGGGACTGATACCTATAAGTGACTTAGAAATTTCTCAGAATGTTTTCACAATGCCTGTCTCAATTGTCAAACTTTTGTGTTCTGCTACAATACAATATTGGTCATGAATTAGATTTTAACTATATTTGAATCATTGTTTTAATACTTTTGTTTGTGGTCAGTTTACAGATCTAAGTGTTTTGTAAACCCAGAGGTTTTTGATTTACCAACTATGCTGTCATGGTTAATGAAATTGATGCTAAATCTTGTTGTTCTTTGTACCAATTGTATGGGTGAGGGTGCTCTAAACAGCTGCACTTGTGCTAGGCCTGAGATAAAGATGTGCCTTGGACTGTTGGAGATGTACACCTGGAGCCTAAAGCTGTATATCCCACTGTTTCTAGAGCTGATTGTGTTGGCAGCTGGAATTCTGAGGTTGGGGTTTGCAGGTGTTTGGCAGTGAAGAGCAAGTGTGGGGAGATGGAGTGAGGGCAGGAAGTGAACCCTTGAAAGGAGACCCCTCTCACACTGGATGGTTCCTGCACTTCTGAGGTCTGCCTGGGATCAGGATGTTGTTCCT
>JAWWLZ010000118.1:318008-364941 GCA_035041345.1 Poliocrania exsul | reverse complement strand
AGATCTGGCAGGCTCCATTAGCTGTAGGTAGAGCAAAGCTGAGAGTGCTAAAGGGAGTAATTTTATTTTATTTTATTATTTTATTTTAAAGTGCCTGTGTTTAACTGGCAGCTCAGGAAACAGGTATTTTTCAGGTCTTAGATGGAGAAGAACAAACACCCATTAGCAGTGAGAAACTTCTCCTAACTGAACAGAATGTGTCTTCCCTGACTAGTAAAGCGTGAACTGGCAAAGTATGATTTCCACAGAAATAAATGTGCTTTGATATTCTACTGGGGAAGCCTTAAACTTCATGTTTCTGTTTGTTTTCATGGCAACGGAAACCACTTCATAGACCAGCCCCCAGCTTGGTGGTGGATCTGGGCTTTGTTACATTCACCAGTGTAACTTTTGGAGCCACCACTGAGATAGGAGGATTAATAAATAAATACCATTATGCACAGAATTTTCTTCCTTCCCTCTGCACAACTTGTGCAGTTCTAATTTTCCAACACCACGAGGGAGCGATGAAATGAGTCCTGTGGGAAAACCAAGTTGTGTGTGGAGGAGCTCTGCAGTAACAAAGCCTCAGCATGGTCCATCCAGCACTTTGGAGCACAGGAAAGGCTGGAAGTAAATAAATGAACACTGTGCTCAGGGCTCTGACATTTTGAAGCTTGAGGGACTCAGTTCATGGTTTTTTTTCACTGAGTCTTCAGAGACCTAAACAGCTTTTTCACTATGTGAAATGATTAAATCTATAATTAGAATTTGGCTTAGTAGGTTTTGAAGAAGCCTGGCAAAATATATGTTCCAAGGAACTGCAAATGCCCTATTTTTAAAAATTATTTTTTGCTTAATAGAAGGCAGACTCAAGTTCCTGCAAATTCAGGTGGTTTCAGCCGTTTGGGAGAAGTAGTTGCTTCTGTATCATTGAATTTGAGACCCACATGAGCAGTAGCCATGGGGATGATGATGAATTCAACATCAGAAATACAGGAAAGCATCCAGTGAATAGCCTGGCTTTGCACTTGGAGGCAGGTGGAAGTTTCTATTATCTTTAAGTGGCTTTTTTAGACATGCCGTGTTTGCTTTGTTGCAGATTTAGAAGTCAGGGAACAAAGGGAAATAAATACTCGTGGGATTTGTTTGATGAGGAATTATTGAAGTGGCCAGATGAAGCTAATCTTGTTGACTTCCCATTCAGCAGGCACTAAACTGACAAGGCTCCAGGCATGTGATTGGGAAGAGTAAGATCAGACCCACCAAGGTAGCACAGCCACACTGGAAATCTTGCAAAGTGAGTTTAAAATAAAAAGTAACACTGCTTAGATTTTATCATTTTCTTTAGACAGCTGTAAAGAAGGTACAGAACAAAGTATTTCTCACTCTCAGATTTTGTCAGCATTCATTTACATCGCAGCAATCTGTATATAAAATATCTATTTTTTTACTACAAACAAATATGGATGCAAAGGCCTAACCTTGCAGCAGGTTTGTTTTACTGTTTTTTGGTTAATTTGTTACACAGTTAATTGTTCCTTCAGCTTTCCAGTGGCCCCTTACCAAAACAACTTTGCAGCTTCATCAGAACATGCTAAAATCAGAGCCAGCCACCCCCTCCATGTCCCCAGGCGTCCCCTGGAGGTGGGAGGGGCGGCATCAGTTCAGCATTCAAAGCCGTCATGTTGAATATTTTAAGAGTTTATTTTATGCTTTACCAAGCGCTTTTTGCCCATCAGAAATCAGCATGATCTGTGGATCCCTTCCCATCCAGGTCAGCACTTTGGATCTTGCCTAGCTACTTAGATTTGGTTCCATCTGGGGGCAGCCCATTGGCCCGTGCAGAGTCAACTCGTTGCACAATTCCAGTGGCACCATCATCTTCTGTGGAGTACACGGAGTGACACAGCCAAGAGACAGTGAGAACAAGGGACATGCTGCCTTCAAACCCCTCCAGTCCCACTGGGGAGCCAGAGGGGAACGTGTCATCATCCAACAGAAAACTGACTCCACCAAAGGCAGGGGCAGGTCTTGGAAACCTCCGGCAGCACCGGCCCCTGAGTGGCCGGGAGCACCTCCGAGCTCAATAATCTCCACGCTCTTTTATGTTTTCATACAAAAAATTTAATAAATATTACTTTTCAAGATTTATTGCCAGGAACAACACATCAAAGATGCATTTTCATATAACACTAATATCACAATACAAGGTATCTTCATGATCTCAATGGTTAACCACCGAGATGACTATGTTTATAAGCCTTTTGATCTTAAACATCGTAATAGCACTTTGATTTCCTCACTTGTTAAGGCGGGCAGTGTAATCTATGGCAAACCTACACAGTGATCTTACTGGACATTCTACTGTTCAAGTATTCAACAACTAGCTTATTAGAATACTCCCTAAATGCAGTAGATTACAAAAAAAGTCAAATCTACAAGTGGTTCAGTATTACATATTCATGGTGAGAAAAAAATAATTAGAATTTACAAAATAAGATTGCTGTGTTTCCAACTTCACGCGCTAATTTGATATTTTTAATTACATGCAACCACTCACATTTCATCTACATAAAGTAATAGCTCAGTTTTGTTCCCTTAAACTGCTTCTTAGCAGATTATCTGCCTGTCACTCGGTTTTCAAGTCTAAAGCAGCAAAAAAAATTTTCTAGTCTAATTCTCTAAACTGCCTCAGTCAGTACTTACAAATAGTCTTAAAGTGATACTATGGAAGGTGTTTCAAACGTTTGACATTGTACAAAAACCAGCATCAAGGCATGAAAGCCCATCCTATTAAAAATAAACTATTTTAGAACACCTTAGTTTTGGCATATAGGCAACATGTAACAAGAAAATAAATTCAAAATAAAGAAGCCACGAGCTTACAATGCTATCAAAAACCTTCAACTCTAAACACATACATATAAATAAAAAGGAATGATATTTTAAGGCTCTTGATTATTAAGTTAATAAATCAAATATACACAGTGATTAATAAAAAAAGAATTATTTACATATCTATACAAACTTCTATTTTTGACACATTTTCCTCTTTAAATTCTTCATTTACCAGCAACTGCTGACAAGTTCCCCCCACCCACCCCCAACAAAAATACAATAAAAAAATAAATAATAAACTTATTTTTGATAGTTGCTGTGGTTCCGAGCTGCAAAGGCACTTTCAAATACAGAACTAGTTGTATACGTCACCATAAAACCAATATACAAAAAACTCAAATTCAATAAATATAAATAAAATGTATTATTCTAGAGAAACTGTATAAATCGGAACATCTGGCAGAAAACAAAAAAAAATGAACACTAAGGAAGAGTAATAAGGCTATGTAATACCTTATGGAACATGTCCGTGATGGATCAGCTGCAGCTGAATTTACAGGAGGGCACTTTTGACTAGTTTTGCATAGATGTGAAATGCAGCACTTGGTATTCCAGCCAACCACAGCAACTATCATTGCCAGTGTAAGCCAGCTTGTCCAAACTTAAATTAACACAGGGATTCTAAGTAAATAATAGCCTTAGACTCAAATATTACACAACAGTTTAAGAACTACAAGCTCTTGAGTGCCTTTATAATGGTACTTAAAGGCCCTGCATGGCAGCACCCCACCGTCTGCTATACGATGTATTCCATCCGATTTAGGCTTTGTGCACTTTCCAAGTCTCTGTTGTCCTGTTTATTTGTCCAGTTTGGGTGTTTTGTGGGGGTGCTGTTGGGGGGCTTTTCCTCTCTGTCTACCAAAGTGTACGCTGGCTGCTTGGCAAACCGGGCCTTCTGCTGGTGTTTGTCCATGTCGTCCTCCTCCACCTCGGAGTTGTGTGTCCTTATTTTGGCGATTTTGGAGTTTTTGTTTTCGTAGTCTTTAATGGGGACAGTATTTGCTCCGTGTTTCTCAATGGGGTTTTTGATCTGATTCAGCTGCTCCCGCACGTTGTTGGTGGTGTTGTCGTCGGAGGCCGTGTGAGTGTGGCTGCTCTGCTTTCGGCGCTTGCGGATGCACCAGTAGAACACGGTGACCAGGCAGCAGATCCAGGCGACTGTGAGGACCGAGCTCAGTAACGGCACCAGGAAATCTGGAAGAGACAGGAGGGCAGTCAGTCCTGCTGTGAACCCAGGGGGCCACTCCAGGCTTTCTACAGAGGAAACAAATCCCAGTTCTTAAGCCTTGTTTTTCTAAATATTTCTCCATGTGGAGCACAGAAGAGTACCAGCCCTTTTACCAGGTTAGACCACTGTTTTACAGCATTTTCAAAACTTCTGGGGGTTTTTTGAAGTAGAAAGACCCTTGTGCAAACCCTCCCCGCATTGTTCCCAGTGAACAGGACCAAGAGGCAGAGATTGCAGACATGCTACAAATCTCAAAGTGAGGAAAGCCTCAGCCCCTTGGAAGGGCTGTCCTAGTCAGGACAAGGGTAGAGGAGTGTGGGGCCAAGGCCCAGCTCACCTGTTTTGCTCTTGGCCGGCCGCCGCTGCACCCGGACTTCGGCCACTGCCGCAATGAGGGTGTTGTTCCCGTCGCGCTTACTGACGAGGTCGATGATCTTATCTGTGATGTCTTTGATTGGGTTTTCATCTTCCCCGATATCTTCTGCAGACTGCAGGAGAAGGCACACAATTAACAACGAACATCAGATCAGATGCACACAGCAATCTGCTATTTATAAACTTGCACAGTCAGTTCAGGCTCTTGCTACTTTTAAACCCCAAATCAGAAACAAAACAAGAAGGACAAGTAAGGGCAGAAAGTAAAAGTGCAGGATTTTTGTCCCTATCCTTAAAAAGACCAAACCCACCCCCCAAGAGCAAGAATGTAGCACAGAAATATTTTACACCCCTACTACAGTTGCCCCCAGATGGCAGCTTTCAGGTATGCACATGTAACCAGGATTCCTTCCCTGTTCTTAAAGGGAATCAGGATGGAAACTAAACCACAAGAAGTGCTGACAAAGCCAGGAATTAAGATTTTTATGAAATCCACATGTTGTGCACGTATCCAGACAATTAACTACTAAGACATTTATAAATATTCCAGGAATACTTACAATAGCAACATGGATTTCATTATTTGCCAAGTGGGAAGGCTCACAGGTAATATAGATGGAATATTCAACAGAAACATTCTTCAGAATATTCAGATTCCTCAATTCACTGCAAACATGCTCTGTGGTAAGGCCCTGGAGGACACAAAAAAGGTGTTGGGTTTTTTAAATACGTATGCACACAAACACACAGATATAATACTAATTTAGGGGGGGTTTTTTGCCCTGAAGTCAGAGTTCTCAAGGGAAAAGGAGGTAGAATTCCTTTTAAACCAACTTTTGTTCTTCTGTAGACAAGAAAGCATTTATAGTGGAAGGCTGTATTAATCCTTCTCTGCTTTCTGTTTACTTTGATAAAAAGGCAGTGTCAGCTTTAAGAGCACTTTTCCCTATGAAAAAGTCATTCCATGCTCTGGGAAGCGAATCCACATGTGCCAAAGCACAGCAAGCTGCAACTACTTACCGGTGCCATCATGTCTTTGTTGAAGGTGAAGGTGATGTTGGCACAGTTGTCCTGGTAGTAGGAATCCGAGTTGCACTTGGTCCTCACGGGCTGCTGGTTGGAGGGCCAGCACTCGCCCACGGCGGCGCAGGGCTGGGTGAAGCAGTGGTCGTCCCGCACGGGCACACAGGCGTGGCCAGCGGGGCACTCGCTGTGGCCTTTGCCGTGCAGCACACAGGGCCGAGGGCCACACCACACCTGGGAGAGAGGAAACACTGGTAAGAATCCACTGGCTAGAGGACAGGAAACAGGGTAAGCTGAACCACAGCACAGCTGTACCTTAGAACAGGTGACCTTTCCATTCAGACACTGACAGGTATTGCAGTCATCGTCCCACTTAGCCCCATCTGGCATCACTCGAACGCTGGTAATGCAAGGCCTTCCTGTAACTGAAGAGTGAACAGGATTGTAAGCTTAAAATAGGAAAAAAGCAGATAAAAGCCCCAAACTTACAAAACCCTTTCCTAAGTTAAAGTTACCACTAAGTTTTCTTCTTCAATAAAGATACTTGCTTTAAACAACAGCAACACTCCCTAAAAACCACCCCACACAACCACAAGCCCAGCAAGATGTAATTACACAGATGTTGCTACAAGTATTAGGACCAGCTCTGGCATCTGGAATACCTTCCTGGCATCCTGGACCACTGCGACCCGGTGGGCAAATGCAACGGTACCCGTTAATTTCATCTACACATGTAGCTCCAAAGGCACAGGGCGAGGACTGGCATTCGTTGATATCTGTGATGGGAAGGAGAGGAAATAGAACAGTTACTCCATAGTATCCTTTTGTTTTGCAAGAAAAAGCAAACACAGGATAGATTTGCCTACTGGAGCTTTATGTTCATTTTCTAGTGTCCACTGAGAGATAGGATTCCTGCTGGGAGCACCGGTGTAACCTCGGAGCAAGCCCTTTGACAGTTCTGCTGTGTGGCACTAGCAAAGATCAAAACCTGACCCCTGTGGCTCCTTGAGCTTTCCAAGGGCAAGGACACATTCCTTCTCACACAGACATACTTCCTCTCCTCTGACATGCTCCAGTTTTGCCCCCCACTAGATTGTTAAACTGATGACAATGCTAAACCCCTTCCCAGTTGTGTTGCTGCTGTGAGACTTCCACTTCCATGGCTGTTATTAAAAAAAAGTGTCCTCCTACCTGTAATTATTATTAAATTACAGGGAAGCACATACATCACCTCAGGGCTTGGAGGTGCACTATTAATTGACAAGGTTTTTGGCTGGCACACTTTCATCTCAAGCAGAAGCCTGGGCCACACAAACACACGGGAACTGAGACAACTATCCCAAAAGGCATTCAGCCCACTCAGCTGTACAAGAGGTTTCAGCTCCAACTGAGATGACTTCAAAATTTCTTTCCTTTTCAGTGTGATTCCTGCCCTCCCCAAATCTGCTATGGATCCAGGGACAGATAGAGAAAACACAGGACATTTATCACTCATCTGATCTACCACTTAACCCAATTAAGATGGTTGTCTTGCAACAAGATTCAAGGGAGACAAAAATGCAGGTGGAGCAGCACTGAACACTCACTGATCCTGCAGTCGGGGCCAGCGAAGCCTGGAGCACACTCACAGCGGTACCAGTTCTCCCCATCCACACACGTGCCACTGTTGTAACTGCAGGGAAAAGACATTACAGACATTAAAAAACTGCTACAGAGAATCCAGAATTCTAAAACAACAAAAAAAGCCAAGGATAAACATAGCAAACTTACCAAGGATGAGGACTGCAGTCGTTTGTGTCTGCAAAGCAAAGACAGATAGCATTAAACATGCAGCCTTTGGCTCTACAGGCAGTAAAGAATGATCAAACTTCCCCCAATGCCCAAGCTTTACTTAGCTCAACTTTTACAAAAATATGCTGAAATTCTCTACTAAATTGGTTCCAGGCTTCTACCACAAAATTTGTTAACTACATTATGGAACACATGTACACAGGAAGAGATCCTTGTAAAGAATCTAACAGGGGCAAAAAAAAGTGGAAGCAGACAGAGCTGCTGGTAGAAAAAGAATGCAGGAGAAAACAAGACAGCATCTGTCTCCACTTAGCTGATTTGCAACTTTCTCATGCCCAGGTCAAGGCTCTATCACATAAAGTCATTAAAAACAAAGATTCAGGTGATGCTAAAGCCTACATCAAACAAGCTTTCCCTTCTGGTTTCAATCTTGACTCCAAGGGCGACAGGATGAGCTCATGTTCTCATCAAGCAACACTCTGGAAAAGTTCAAGCAGAGCTGACTTACTCTGAGTACACGTGGGTCCTTCCCAGCCCTCCTTGCAGACACAAGTGAAAGAATCCCCGCTGACTACACAGGTACCACCGTTGTGACAGGGGTTTGGCAGGCAGCTGCTGTTCCTCGCTGCAACACAAACAACATTGCCCGCGAAGTTGTTAGAAAGGCGTCAGATCCGAGCCAAGAGGAAAAACTGAGGTCACAGATCCACTGCTGCATCTGCTTCCTGGTGATTATGTGGGGTATTTACCTATGTTACAAGTGGCCCCTTCCCATCCTGCAGGACACATGCACTTGAAAGTGTCCCCCTCGTCGTAACACGTTCCTCCGTTGTTGCACGTCGCCTCATCGCACTGGCTGTCACCTGTGGGAAACCCAAACCATCCTCAGTGCTGGTGCTCTCCTAATGCAGCAAGGCCAAGCAGCCTATCACAGCACAGCTATTATGTTTTGGAAATGCTGAACTTACGGGAGTGGCAAGTTTTTCCTTTCCACCCATTTTTACATTCACAGAAGAAGTCGTTGACCAAGTCTCGGCAAGTTCCTCCATTGTGGCAGGGGTTTTTGCTGCAGTCATTAATATCTGGATATGTTAAAGAGAGAAAACAGGCTTAGTGGTGTTTACAGAATTGACAAACAATGCTTGAAAGGATCAGCCCATCCCTGATTATGGCCTGTGTTTCAATCGTGGATTAAACACTTCAGTATGTATTTTAAAGCTTTAAGCACTGTCACAGAGATGAAGACTGTTTCAACACATTCCTCCAGCTTGTTTTCATTTTGTTTGTAATCTTGTTTCAGTAAACAAGCAGTGAAAAGGCCTGTTACATAAACTGCCCTGTTAGGCAGGGGATGGGAGCCCAGTGCTCCCTCCTCCTCTGCTCCAGAGACTGAAAAAACACAGGCATGATATGCAGACAGGCCATTCCTGAAGTGGTGTCTACTAATGCAAAGGGTTTCTTCCTGCAAGTTATCCAAAGGGTAGAGCAGGAAACCAAACAGTGCGAGAGACAGGTTCTATTTCCAGTCCAGCTTCATAATTTGGGATTAGTTCCAATACAAAAGCCTGGGACTTGGTGGAAAGAAGAGGACACCTTGTCCTTCATGC
Organism: Poliocrania exsul; assembly: GCA_035041345.1. Classification (NCBI taxonomy): domain Eukaryota; kingdom Metazoa; phylum Chordata; class Aves; order Passeriformes; family Thamnophilidae; genus Poliocrania; species Poliocrania exsul. The sequence goes on along the minus strand of JAWWLZ010000118.1, from coordinate 356,037 downwards.
CCTCTGAGGCAGAGTTTACTGAATTGGCACAGGTCACAACAGTGTTCAAAACAGTACCAGCCATTCCCTCCCAATGTTTTCCCAAGAGATCTTTCTGTGTGCTTAAGAAAGGATAACTTACTTGTTTCACAATATATTCCTTCCCATCCGTCACTGCAAATACACTTGTAGGAGTTGATGCCATCGATGCAAGTGCCACCATTTTTACAGGGGTTGCTCTCGCAGTCATTGATATCTGCAACAGTTGGGAGGAGGAAAAAAGAGGAAAAATACTCAGACTAGGAAGTACAGCTACAGGAAGGCATCATCTTACTGCAGACTGGTGCTACTTTCATTTCTAAGACCCTCCTGAGGGGAAGGGTTATAAGCAAGATGAGAAATGGGTGAAAAAATGGACGAAGTGATGAACTTGCCACTCAATAATCACTATTAAAAACAACAAAAAATAACTGAGGAATCCTTAAGATCCATGTCAAACCCCACTAACTCCCTCAGACCTTGTATCCATAAGGTTTTCAAAAACATACAATTCACAGCCAGAGGGTTCATTACTGTGAACTTTCCCCAAGGCCCAGCAAATTCCACTCCGCCTCGCCCAAGCTATGAACACTTCAGGCAGTTCCAATAAAGAACCCTTCAAGTTGCCTGGGAAGGAAGGATGGAGCTCTTACTCTCATGGCAGTAGGTGCCGGTGAATCCTTTGTTGCATTCACAGGTGAATTTCCCACCCGCTTGGCTCTTGCACTTCCCGTGAGGGCCACAGACGTTGGAGGAGATGTAGCGAACCCCCTCGGGCGTGCTGTTGGAAGCCACTGCCACGGTGCAGCTGTCAATTACTGGGAAAAAGCAGAACCTGCATGAGCATTGCCCATTCGACCTGATTTCTTAAGCTAACAGCACTATTTTGATTTCCAGTGATGAATGTTTAGAAGATACAAAACTGGAAAAGACCTTTAAAGATCAAGTCCAACCACAAACCTAACACTGCCACATATGTTTGCTGCTTTAAATTAAAAGGACCTTGCCAACTGCACATAAAATAATCACAGCATCTTATCTGACGATTGCTGGACCACGTCCATGGCCTGGAATAAATGCAGCAGGCTGTTGGCTACCTGTGCTTTGTGTCCACATTGACATAGCTGATATTTACAAATATTACTCATCTGCTCATACAAACAGAAGCCTAAGGCAGAGGGTAAAAATCAGCCTTTCTGCAAGAGCTACTCCAGTGACTCCTCCACTGTAGCTGCATTAGGGCACCAGCCAGGGGAGGGGCAGGAACTATTGCCAGACATTCCCATTCCCCCGTGAGGCAACACAAACCTTCACACGGCGTTGTGCGGCAGTGATCCTTCAGGTGGGAGCAGTTCTTGCCTTCATAGTCCTCAGGGCAGTTACAGAAATAGTCCATGGCAAGATTGAAGCACTGGGCGCCGTTCTGGCAAGGGTTGGGCTCGCAGTAATCTATGTCCAGCTGTAAGTAGTGCAGAGAGAGGGAAGGGGAATAGAAAGGGGAGGGGAAAAGGAGTGAGGGAAGGCTGAGTGGAACAGAAGGTTTTATCACAGCGTTCCCTCACCATGACAGGCCGACACTGTGGAATCTGACCTTTTTATCTGCTCTCTCAAAGAATCATTCATAGCACAGAGTTTAGTTCGACTCGCGACTGTTTGGGCAGACAGCACTCCTGATACTGAGCAGCCAAAATTAATAGAGCGCAAAGCCTGACATGCAAACCCTTGCAGTCTGTTTAACAAAAAGAATCCTCCACAGCCCGTCAGGGGTTTTGTTGGTTTCTTTCCCCCCTCCCAATATATATTAATCAAGCAGTTTCTTGGCAGACTGACAGCAATATCAAGTACAACTTTATCCTATGGTTCACTGGACTCCAGGCATTCCGCGCACAGATCCGGAGTGCCGGTACGAGCGGCACTGGCTGAGGGCCTGCCTTTCACCCAGCCTTCTTACCTGACAGAGGTTTCCTGAGAAACCAGCGGGACACAGACATTGGAATCCATTGATTTCATCCTGGCAATGACCCCCATTCATGCAAGGGTTACTTGCACATTCATTGATGTCTTTCTCACAGTGATCTCCTGCATAGCCAGGTGAACAGATACACCGATAACCATTAACCAAGTCCTGGGAAAGAACAAAAAAGTTTAGAGTTAAAGGCCTTTCCTCCCTCTTGAGATAGTCTTATTAAGGGGGAAAAAAAAAAAAAAAGAGGTGGCCCAAAAAAAACCCCAACATCTTACTATGTCCTAACAAGGCAAAAATCTTTAGGGAGGGAAAAAAACTACACACAGACCCAGATGTGGCTTACGTTGTTAATTTTCACACAAGATACATTAATCCACATTTTGAAGTGGTGTGCTTACATTTACAGAAGGCAGTTTGCACAACCACCAGCCCATTCACTGGTGACACTGGCAGTGAAAACGAGTCATTCATTGCAGTTGTATTTTTTGCCTTTACTGTTCTACAGACATATCTCAACATGCTGTAGCATGACACAGGCCTCCCCCTCACCTTAAGAAATGACAATTTATACCTCATTGATGTTTTTCAAACTACTTTTGCTTAGACTCAAATGTTTTAGTCACTGTTGCAAGTATTTGGGAAACCGAAGTAAAACAAGAATGGCTTACCCGACAGGATCCTCCATTCTGACATTGTCCACGACAGTCATTAATATCTGTAATAAAATTAGTGTGGTTAGAAGGCAAAAATATATTTACACTAGATAGAGAGTTCAGGTCTCTCTAGAACTGCAGCTAGATAAACCTTTTGTCAAGTTTCCTGCATGCCTTCCTTGAGATAAGGTTATTATAATGGGTGGGAAACCTTTCGTGATTTTTCTATGAGAGGCAGTGAAACTTCACATCATTGTTTTAGCCATTTTATCAGAATATAGCTATGGTACAGGCAAATGACTTTGATAAAATTGTGTATTTTCATGCTGCACCAACTACTCCCTTTCTAAAAACATCGACTGCTGGGGCTCTGCCCGATGTTTAAATCCCAGCCTAGAGCTCAGTGGCACACGGACATACCCACAGAACTGGCCTTCAATAAACCCAAGGATGTGGACACTTACTGATATCACAGTTGTGGCCAGACCAGCCAGTAATGCAGTCACAGTAGTAGCTGCCAATCAGGTTCCTGCAGGAGTTGGCATTGACACAGGGTTTGCCCTCACATTCATTCGCATCTGAAAGACCAAGGGAACAGCCCCATGCAGGGTTTGCAGGGCAGGGGAAAGGAAAAAGCCCCCACCAGCTCTCCCAGCCATCAGCAGCTCCTTCGGAGCTAAAAGGAGCTTGTACAACATGGATTAGTGTGACTGGAATGAACAGAAGTCAATCATACATCAGCCTCTGAAGGCTCTTTCAGTTTCTCTGCAATTAGAACATACAGGCTACACTAATTATTTGATAATTACCCAGCCACTCATTAAGAGCAACTTCTTCCCAACACACACATCTCAGCTGAGCGTTTTGAAGGAGAAAGGCTGCAGCCTGGTCACTGGGATGAGTGTGTTGTGTAAGGAATGCAGCCAGCTCATTCTCCATGAGATCATCCACATTTTGGAGCCCAGCTGTGAAATCCTTGGTCTGGAGGAGTTGACATGGCTGAAGAGATACAGCAACTTTCTCACAGGCTAAAGGGAGAAACACATGTGGGGGTGGGACTGGGAGGCACAACATGCACGGGCCCCACTTCAGGGCAGCTCTGGTTTGCAGGATGGCTCAGTTAACCATTTCCTTCAGCTGCCAGCACAGCAGCAACAAGAGGGTGAAAGCCACACTACACCTGGGGACTGTCCCAGACCCCAGTCCTGCAAACAGACACTGAATGTTCTCAATGGGCCAGAATACAGCCATAGGCTTGGGAAACATGAACTTGCCCAGTGCAAAGGGCACGGCTGCCCTTGCCTGGCTGGACTGTGACACCTTTTGCATTTCTCTCTCCCCACTCCAGAACAGCATTGCATGAAGGGAAAAGCAGTTCTCACCTAGCTGGCACGTTTTGCCAGTCCACTGAGGTGGGCAAATACACTTAAATCCATCGACTAGATCTTGGCAAGTTCCTCCATGACCACAGGGATTTGGAGAACAATCATCAATATCTGTAAAGCAGAGTAAGGAGAGGCTTAGCTTCGCTACCAAACAGGCAATGGCAGTAACTGACAAAGTTGATGAATGGTTGCTGCTACTTGGGTTTTCCCCCAGGATCAGAAGGACAACAGGACTTCTACTTGGAATTTCTAGGTTGTTTCTGATTTCAGCAAAAGCCTCCCTTTTAAAATAAGAGTAGCATGAAAGGGGGTGCAAAGCACAGGGGAAGGAGTTTACCCTTATGGCCTTTCTGCAAGTGGAAGTCATCTTGTGATCCAGCAAGTCTACCTAAACAGCATTTTAAACCACTTGCCAGAATGCTACAAAACTTGAGCATTCTGCTTCTTTCAAGAAGCCTTTGGCCACTCTTTCCCCTGGCAGTTAACTAACAAAAACCTCGGCACCAGCAAAGGGAGGAGAGTGAGTGCACGGAGTGTAAATGCCTGCCAGGAACCAATGCTCAGGCTGGGAAAGGTTAAGCAGGCTGCCCTCTAAGTTTATCAGTGATCACAAAGAGCGATCTAAACTGGCTAACTAGCACTTTTTTCACATCAATTTGAAAGAACTCACTATCAGTGCAAGTTGGTCCAGCCCAGCCAGGCGCACAGACGCATTCGAAGCCCGTGGCTGTCTCCAGGCAGCTTCCCCCGTTGTGGCAGGGATCGGAGAGGCAGGCGTGCTCCGCTGCTCGGGGACAGAGGGACACCATGGCACAAGGTACGGCAGCACCACTACAGCCACCCCCTGCACCCAGCACCATTCTGCTCTGGACACATCATCATTACTCTTGCTGCACTGCTCTCCTGCAGGAACCAGGAGGCTGATGTTCAAAGACACCAAAAGCTCATGATAAAGCACGAACAGGCAAGGCTGGATCTTTGTACCCAGCTCTGACTAGGTACACCAGCAATTGAGTTTTCCTCAACCTCAGAGTGTGTCCAAACCCAGCCTCTAAAAGCTGGCAAGAATTACCTGTCAAGTGGCAGCTCAGGAGCTGCATCGAACACTCACCAATTTCACAGTTCTGTCCCGAGTAGCCCTCGGGGCAGGAACACTGGTATTTGTCAGGGCCGGTGTTGCTGCAGGTGCCACCATTCAAACACGGCGGGTGCGTTCCACAGTAGTTCAGATCTGCGGGAGGGGAGGAGCGTTAAAGCCATGGCCAGAAAGCAACAGAAACACCACCACGTGCGTGCTTTGTTCTGTGATTCCAGAGCCTTTACAAAATGCATCTGCACAGCAGAGTATGGCAGGGCAGGGCAAAGTTAAGGACACAGGCTGGCCACGCCAGGACAGCAGCGGGGACAGCGCCAAGCAGCCCAAGGACAGGACACTCCCAGCACGTCTCAGGAGGCTCTCCCAGCCTCACGTGCAGAGCCTGCCAGCGTTAACATTCAAGTGTTCCATCGGCTCCCGTGGGATTAGCATACCTTTGTCACAGAGCTGACCACCCCAGTTGGTTTCACAGAGGCATTGCCATGGTTCAATGCAAGTGCCATGGACACATCCCGGGTGTGGAATGCACTTATCACAGTACTGGCCTTGCCATCCATACTGACACCTTTGGTTAAAGAGAGGGGGGGAAAAGAAGGAAAAAAAAGTCAGAACAGGGAAAGAAACCAAAAGCCAGTCAGAACTGCACTGTGTGGATGCGAGCGTGGAACTCCAAAGCCTGGAGAAAGGCTGGGGAAGTGGGGGAGAAGGGCAGGATGAGGGGAGGGGAGAAGCTATTCAAGGATTGTTTGATGGTTTCTTGTAAACAAACATTTTGGTAGTTTTGCCAAGGTCTCTGTAGTCGGCCTCCTGACAAAAGAATAACTGTTCTGAGAGAACCAGCATGAGGCCATTCAGCACAATAATACTCTTTTGGAGCCTCATATAAATGTGGCAGAGAGGGTGGGTGTGCAGTACAAATCAATCTCTGGACTTTGACAGGGTGCTTTATAAATTGAGGGGGGGAGAAAAAGTCAGTGGGAACAATAGTTATCCAGAGCTCCTCATGAATCCAAGGTTCCAGGCGTTTCTGCCATGCTGGGGCCGCAGGAAGACAAACAAAGCCATAACCACCAACCCTGAGTCCTTGGCAAGGCAGCAGCAGTGCCTGAGGAGCTCCCTGCTCCATCACAAGCCTGATTCCAAATGAGGAGACACACACAGCCTGCATGGACCAGGCCACAGGCAGGGATGAAAGAAAACAGCACATGTGAGGATTTTACACGTGCTCAAAGTTGAGCTGTTGGTGTGTCTCAGTTTGATTTATACCAATAACCTCTTTGCAGGGAAAAACTAAAACACATCCAATTCTGAGGAACTTTACTGTCTGAAGAAGAAATTATTATTATTTAAATTATTTATTGCCACTACCAATGAGCTACCTGAACTCTCTACTTAAAAGGAAGATGTTCTTTTAAAGTAAAGCCCCCTTCCTTAAGGGAAAGCTCATTTTGGCATTCATTCAGTTCTCACTAGCAAGACAGACCAAAGATTCTTCAAATTAAAGTGGATCTATAGATAGAAACAAGCAAAACAAGTTGAAAATGAAAAGCAAGGGTTTGTTGATGTACTGTATTTCATTAACAGGTCCTGAGAGTAATTGATCAGCAGCAATTATGCACTAAGCTGTCACTAAATTATGAAAACAAACCTCAGCTCTACAGAAGTCAGCTAAGCTTTCTATTTGTAAAACCCCCCACCATTCTTCTGCTGGCAATTTCTTCTCATGGGAAAAAGCCAGAAGGATCAATCCAGTGGGTAATCACACAGAGCCAGCGGTAAGTCTGACTTCCCTTCTAAAAATCTCAGGTGACAAGCTGCATCCTAATTAACTTTTTTCCTTTAACAGCTATTTCAATAGCAGCCCATTCAGAGTCAATGGGAAATTCTTATTAGTTTGTGTGTTAAAAAAAAAAGCCAGCCCAACTTATGTGTCTCTGTGTGACGAGAACATGAAAGAAAACCAGATAAGGCAAAACAACCTCTCTTAAGTGCCTAAATCCTTCTGTAGAGGGAATGTAATAACAATGCACAAAGATCAAAATTAGGAACATACCCTTTTAATTTGTATTGCTTTCAAAGCAACTTGCCTATGAGCTTGCAAACAAGCCAAACTAAGGGACCTCACCTGCAAAAACAGGTGTCCAAACTGAGAACTTTACTCTTTCTGTCAATTCAAAGTGGTGGTAGGATTTTTTTCTTTAAAGCAAGTGTAAAGAGAAACAAAATAATTTTTAAAGAAACCACACACATACAGGAAAAAAATCCTTGAGTTTTAGAGCCAAAGATATTACTTTCTTCAAACATCAGCTTCAAAACATAAACAAAATGGGTTAAGGCTATGGGCATTTAGAAAAAAAGGTAGATAGCAATTCCAGAAAAAGATTCACAGTAATAATTCTTGTTTAATAATATGTATGCAGCAGTTTCTCATGAGAAATTTAAAGTTAACCTTCCTTGTGTAGTGATTCATGAGTAAAAATGGTTTTGCTGGCTGAGCTGCATTGAAGAAAGTGACTCGCACCGAAAGGGAAAAGGATATTTTAGGAATGTTTGGAGTTGTCTGTTGCACCAGAACGCAGAGCACTTTCTGCTGGGATGTTATTTTTAAACCCTGTTGCATTTGTAACATACAGGCTATATGACTCATCAAAACTTGAAAGAGAATAAAATCTTGTTTCTGTGTTCACTTTAAAGATAGTGGTCTGACTTGGCAAGCAGAAGTTATCTGAAAGCACCAGAAGGACAGCATTGTTTCAAGACTATGCAAATCAAGTGTGGGAAAGTTGCACCTTAAGTAAATAAGAGCACTAGTGCATGTCTGGGCAGTGAGTGGGAGGCAAGAGACTTAGAAAGAGAAAGGAAAGGGGAAAAAAATCTGGAAACAAAGCCTGTTGTTCTGACTAGGAGACAGCAACCCCTACAAGGCATGTTTATTCTGATGACAGAAGCACAAATCACTGGTAGCCCTGACTGATTCACTCCTCTCACCATCTGGCCCCCCAATACTTCCTACTACTTGCTAGACTTTTTTTTTTAATTAAAAAAGGTTTAGATTTGGTGTTCTGGGGGTTAACCAGCTCATATCAGTGCTGCTAAACAGTAAAATCACTGAAGGTCTGACAACAGTCCATCCTGCAGCTCGACTTTCACTTTGCCACAGATCTGGTGAGGATGAAAAGTTACTTCCTACCTCACTGTCAGATTATTCCTTGATGATTTTGTTTGTTTGTTTTGAAGCATAAGTTACAGGGACAGAAAGAACAGATTAACCACTGTGGCTACCTAGGCTGAATTCTATCATAGTCTGTCACATACACCACAGATGTAATTCCTGTTTGAACTCCAGCTCATCAAACAGGTCACTTCATGCAAAAATTTCCAGCAACAGAGAATACACCAACATGTTTGGCAGGCAGAAAAATTACCTTCTATTCCTTCCGACTTCTGAGTCTTATTCCTGAATACCCAAACTTTACTTTTAACCCTTCCTACACAGGATTAATATCAACCTTTTGTAGCCTCAGCTCTCAGTTGCAAGCAGATGTGATAAGGGGTTACATGCAGCAGCTTGGAACTATTTGTTGATAAACAATATCCACATTTAATATCTACTAACTCTCTAAGGGTAAGGGAGAAAATTTCCCTGTGCTGTAAATACATGCTGCACATTTTAAGGCATTCCAAATATTTAGTTGTTGGGTTATGGATCAAAACTGCTTTTCATTGTCTCCTTGCCAGGACAGAATGGACTTCAAAGCGTGGCAGCAAAATTCAGCATTCATGGGAGCCTCCTGACAAGATTTCATCCCAGCCATTAACCTCTCAGCACTCGGAGCCGGCTCACAATGGTAAAGGAACCGAGAGATTTCACTAATCCCATTCTAAAGAATGCTTGACTTTTGCCTACTGATGGGAGAAACCAGGGGGTGGGAGGGAAGAAGGGGGAAACAGTGAAAGGGAGAAGGGGAGAGAAAAGCCACACTGTACTTCAAGCTTGGGGTTGGAAAAAGCCTGTTAATCAGGCTGGTGGAAAAAACATACCCAGAAAACATTCGCACTATTTATGCAGAAACAATTAGTTAGTGCTCATTAGGCAGCATTCTCAGCACGATTTATCCCATACCCCCCTCCCCTCTCAGTGCCACCATTTCACAAACCAAAAGCTTCTTAAAATTATCAGTGCATTAAAAGCCTGCTCTCCTCTTATTCTGGGCTAGTCAGCATGAATAATGTGCCTTGGTCACAAATACAACTCCCCAAACACCCTCCCTCCCCAATCCCATTGTGTTTAGCATCACTTGTTTAATTAGTTGGGAAGGAGTGTGTGGGGGGAAGCAAGGAGGGATAGGAAGCATTTACCTGCACTCTCCTGGAATTGTGCAAGAGCCGTGCTTGGGGCTACATCCCTGACGACAAATAGCTGGTAAAACAACAAAAACACAAGAGTATCAGCACGCTGCTGCTTCCGGCACCTTCACACTCGTGGGAATGTTTTAATCTCTAACCACCACTGTAATCCTACTAAAGCCAAGGTTTTAACAAGTCTCTCCTATCAATGCTACAGGAAGGAACACAAGGTGGGTGACTCTCTGTGATAGGAAATATATCAGCTTTTTCTTTTTATAGGAAACCCAAGTCTCTGGCTTTGCAGAGCAATCGTACCCAGTGCTGCTCAAAGAGCTGTTTCTGTGCAGGAGGAACCAACCCAACCCAGGAGAGCTCAGGTCACTCAGTCTACAGGGCTCCTTTCTCTGTCTTCTGCAGGTGAACTGGCCCACTCTTTCTGACTCTACATCTAATTCAGAACAGCTTTTAACTACTCTGGATTTAGTTTTGGCCATATTTCTGAACATGCAGGATATTAAGATGAGCATTGATTCAAACTGGAGGTAAAACTCAGTCAGCAAGACATGCTGATAAGTCTGTTTGTAACTTCTGCTTTCTCCTTCTGAAATTACCTAGGAAGTTGCCATTCCCTAATAAACATGTTCAACATGATCTCAGGTAGAACAAACTGCCTGGGACTTTTCAAACACCAAAGCTTTACACTTGCCAGGTCAGCTCTAAAACAAGTCTCTCCTTCCTGCTTGTCTTGAAGTTCTGCACCAAAGGGGAAATCCTTTTTGAAGTCAGCAGCAGAACTCCCATTGAAGTCAGTGGGCTGGGTTTTCTTCCCAAGGGCAAAGATGTGGGTAATCAGGGAAAGAACACATCTGCTGAGTGCCCAGTACTTGTCAGACCTCTGGGAGATTTTAACACAAAGCAGAAACTCATCTTCTCCTGCCCCTGGCTCTGTGTGTGAAGAGCTGGTCGCTGCCCTGTCAGTCCTTGTCCCACTGTCTGCACTCACTGACCACTGAATGCACCCTGGATGTGTTGCCCTCAAATCCTACCCACGGGTCACCTGGGGCTGAGCAGCTGGCACAAACCTTTGTTGCACTCTGGTCCCATCCAGCCTTCCAAGCAGGTCTTGTTGCCGTTCTGGTCGCAGGTGTGGTGAGTGAAGAAGTCATCCCTTGGTCGACAGAACTTGTTGCAGCCAAAGCCATAGTAATGCTCTGCACAAGTCACACGGATTTGATACTCAAAGTGGGCAACTCCCGCGTTGTGTTTCAGAGTCTGCCACTGCCGGCTCGGGTTGATCATGCCAGAGTGCGATGCCTTCTCAATAATGCGGTCGGGATCTACAGTCAGGAGAGATGTCAGAGTTAAAGCCTCGTCTGGGTATCATCAACTCCCACATCACAGCTCCCCAGCTTCACAGGCAAGACTCTCTGAGGCAGCCACTTGTTTTATTAATTTTCTGTTTTAGCGAGTAAGATAAGGCTGCCCTGGAGCTACAAACCATTAACTGAAACACGCATGCAGCGTTATCAAACTGCACAAAGCTTGAAATCAAAAGAGACTGTTCAGTTACTGCCAATCATTCATCCCATTTGCAGTGTAAGGGCATCCAATGACAATCATACAGTTGTGACTAAAGAAAATTCAGCTGCTTTTGCTTCCAGCTCCAATAGGTTGGTACAAAATGTGGTTCTCCCTGCTTCTCCATTAATGGCTCTAGTTTTGTTTTCAACTGGAATATTTACAAATACATCACACCACAATAGCCTAATAAAGCCATGTCTACACACTGAAGGTTTGCAGCCTTCTGTGCAAACACTAAATTGAAAACTGGCAACTCCAGCATTCAGATGACATCAGCAATCTCACCAGGTTTTGGCTGAGGAATACCATGGAAGGTCTCTCCTGAGGTATCAGCTGACAGTAAAAATTCAAGACTACCAGGGCTCAAAGCAGAAAATCGAACTACTGTATCTATGTGCTATAGATTCCCTTTCTCTCTACAGAGCATTTCAGAGTTTATGCTTTGTACTTGACATTTAGTTCCAGCAAGTCTTCTGGCTTTCAGAGTCCTGCAATGGTCTAAATTATGGCCTGAAGTAATAATATTTCACCTTAGCTCAGAACATTGTATATATCTGTGGTATTTCACTTTGTAGTCCAGGTCTTGTGACTTAAACGATCTGACACTGCCTTACGACCTGTTGTGAGCCAGCACTTGACTGCTGAGGGATAGTTTATCATAAAACAGCCAAAATATCCTCACAGACATAGTACAAACCCAACAATAAGCACACGGGAGCATAATCCAGCAATGGAAGGATTTTAGGTAGAAGGGCAGTTTGCCAATGATGTGTTAGAAAGCAGTGTGTGAAGTACTGGCACATCTGAGTGTTAAGAATTAAAATGTACTGGTGTGCAGCTTGTTCTTCCAACAACTACAAAAGAACACTTGGGAATTTTACACAAGGCAGAGCTGAAGACTAAATAAGTTGCTACATAAACCTTAAGATGACACATGGACAAGTTTTAATCTAAAACTTGTTCTAAATGTATTGCTAAGGACCTTTGATTTGCAGCTTTCCAAAAAGAATTTCCCAACAGGCTTCTCAACCCTCAGATGCCCCACTAGATCCTGCTTGTCTGCAGCTTTGAATGACAGTAGGTCACAGCACAGCCCCAGAAGAGTGTCCATACACAGACATTGGGAGCATTTACCCATTTTGGGGGGCATTCATGGCTTGAGACTACAGCATTCATCAAGTGTTTACAGTGTGAAATTAAGGGCAACAACTTCTTATTCACCTTCTGGTATTTCTGGTTCTCTAATATTTTGTATTTAAATCAGTTTTTATTATTCACTGGCACTAAGCCCCCAACCCCACATCTGTGTGTCAGACTTTCAAATGCAGGCAGGCCTTTATTAATTTACATCCCGTTCACAAGTAATGTAGATGCCTAAGGACTTTTCCATACTGGTACATCCAGAGCAGTATCATGTCCTGCATGTGCAGGTGTAAAGCTCTGAGATCTCATCAGCAAGATTATTGACTAATTCTAAGAGGCACTTAAGCAGATACATATCTACTCGTCTTGAATGGGGCCAGTCTGGCAATTAGAGCTCCACTCCTGCGTGCTGGGGATGGCTCTGCTGCTCTTGCCAGGACACAGCCCCTCCACAGCACAGCTGGAGAGCAAAGGCACCTCCCCAAATACTGACTGTGCACAAAGACATCCTGCTTCTTGGGAGTAAAACAACGCTCTCCTTCTCTCCCGTAAGTGGCAGAAATAAAAAGGAATGACACTCAGTCCTGCAAACCCCAACACACACCACCACTCACACTCTCACTTCTCCTTTTCCAGTCTTTTCCTGCTCCCCATTGGGAACATACCACTGACAGCTATTTCAGTCCTCGGCACCAGAGAGGCAGTTGCCTTGAAAGAGGGATCTTTGCTCTTGTCTCTGCTCTACCATTCTTCTCCTATCTGCCGGCTCATTAGGGAGCTTGTCCTTGCTATATGTGTATGACATCTCACCCCAGCCAGTCTCTTTGGAGACCTTAACCACAGGCTGAACTCAAAAGGAAACACCCCTGTAAGTCAACTGGATTTCATTTTTTCATAAGGGCTCAGATGAAACCCAGCTGCGATTTCACTTTGGGTCATGGATAAAATGCCTTCCCTTTGATACGCACGACAAATACACATCCATCCAAATTCAAGTGAGGTCTCCCAGGTGTCAGATCCCTTTCCATTAGCCATCACCCAGAGTTTTCACAATGAAGCCTTGGCATGTTCCTTCTTGTACAAAAACCTTCTCCACCCTTGCCTATTCCCACCCGTCGGTGAGCACTTACACAAGGAGCTGACCCAGACTCCAGGGGAGGCATTGCAACAACCCTGCCCTTCTCAGCCCGCACCAACCACTGTTTAAGCTTTATAGGAAGCAATCCCAACACAGCAGACTGCTTAAGTAAATAAAAAGCAGCAGCCAGGCAGGCTTGAGAGAAAGGGATCTTCTGAACTGCCCTGCCATCATCTGACTCAGAACTCCACGCTTTGATAGAAAGGTTAGAGGAAGCATTAACCCATTAGGAATTGATGAAGTGGAAGAGAGAGGCTTTCTGTACATCCTGAGCTGCTGCTCTGCACTGTCAGAGAGTCTGGTGGTTTCATTCACTTCTTGTTGCTACACTTCAAAGCTATTAATCTCTCTTTTTATTCAGTGGGCAACTGTATCAAAGGTTTTAGGCACAAGGAAATGAGATTTTCACTGCCCACCTTTGCTTTCCAGTGCTCCACTGTCTGACAATTTGAACTTTGCAGCATCAGGAAGCAAAAACAACAACAAAAAAAACAACCCAGCCCAGACTCCTCTGAGCAGTTTGGGTGGCCAAGGACACCACAGTTATTTTTGAGTCTTTCTTTCAGACAACTTCCAGCTATGGCTTGGTTTACATTGTGCTGAAGTCTCTTATGCCCGACTGGAATTCACATGCAACTGATACCAGTAATTTACAATAGCTCTTTGACATAGTTTCAGATGCAATGTCAGCCCCATTAGCTTTGTGTATGAAGCAACAGTAGCAAGATGGCAACTAGACAAGAAGCAGAGTAAGAAAAACCATTTGAGTTGAATCTTGGCTCCAACAAAGCACAATTCTCATCAGCTTCAACAGGGCCAGAATTTAACTGCAAGCCACTCTTGGAAGTGAGACAAGAGAGAGTATGTGGTAAAGGGAACGTAGGAGGAGTGGAATGTAGAGGGGGGAAGGAAGCATCCACTACAGGATCTCCTAACAACTGCACTGATCAGAGGATGCTAGAGCTATTGAGAGGTTACACAAAGCTTACTAAACCCACTGTTCTTGTTGAGAGCTCTCACAGGGTCCTTACAATTCAGGGGTAATTATGGTAAAAGAAAATTCTGGACATCAAAAAACCACTCACCACATTATATGATGACAACTGTTTAGTTCTAATCATTTTCTTAACTAGTTCTTCAAAACTTACTCTTCAGCTCTGAGAAATCTGCCTGTAAGTCAAGCAATGTGGCACAAAGGAAAAGCTTTGTGCAGTGCAGTGACTGAAGTGGCCTACAGATGGATAAGTGACAGCAAAGCCAGAGCAGGAATGCAGGCCAGGAACATATGCAAGAACATGTCTGCACTCGGTCAATGCACTGCTGAGAAATGAGGCAGTTTCGTCTGAAGACAATTGTACTTCCAGAACATGAAAGCAAAGAAAGGGTTCATTGTGCAGCTTTGGAAATGCAGTTTTTTCATGAAAAAAGATGAGCTCTAATAATAGTAAAGTGGCAGAGACCCAGTCTGAAAAAATTCTCAGATCCTACTATAAACACGACTTTCATTTTGAATTCAGGCGTCTTCCATCTGTAACACAATGCTGCTGCTGCAGCATTTATTTTCTTCTCCTCCATAAAACACTCCATAGAAGTCTCCAAGAAATCTCCCAGCCCCTGCTCCATGACTGGGGCAGAGCATGGAATCAAAGGTACTCCAACAGTGCTGAATGTGGCTGGTTGAGGCCACTCCTGACAGGCCACATTTATCAACTGCAATGGACAACTGCTCTTCAGGAACTAACAGAACATCCCATGTATGTTTAAACAAATAGTAAATATAAAGAACAGATGTGCACAGAAAGGTTCCCAGACTCAAAGGCCACTCCAAGCTGTGCACTCCTCACCAACTGAAAGATGAAGAGCACAGCACTGGGCACATTTGTACAAGGCCTTCCTCTTCAGAGCTGTGCAGCCCATTTCATTCCTGCCTGGCTGTCACGTGGCACTCCCAAGTGGACTACAAGGAGCTGCTGTGAGATGGGCCATAGTGCTGCTGCTTCCTCGTCTAGGGAAAAGGCTTTATGAGTTCAGATTCATACTCTCTCCTGTGGCTTTTACCACACACACTCTTAAAGCCTGAGACTGAAACTACAGCTAATTTTGCCCATCTCCTTCAGTAACATGAGGCAAAAAGCAGAACAGCTCCTTTGCCAAGAGACTCTGTGCAGCTTCCTTTGGTCAACAGGAAAAGCTTTGCAGAACATTTCTGAAAACAACCAAAGCCATTGCAGGTGAAAGATTCCCACCCTTGATTTCCACTCAAGCTCTACCAGGTACTGCTTGGTAAATATTTTTCAGCCCCTGAATATAAATCCCTTGACATCCAATTCCCAAGGAAGACCTGGTAGTCACTCCTATTTGTCATCTACAGTCATTAGATGGACATTTGTACCAAGTCTTACAGAGATTTTACATTTTTCTATTTTTTTAAAGCAGTACATTCAGTTTTCAAAGTACACAGTTTATAGAGAGGTCTCATGTGAAAACAAGACTTAGGCTTCTGAATATTACTCCTAATTAAAAAAAAAAAATCCAAACAAAGAAACCTGAATAAATCCCTTGGCTTTTATTCCCCCTAAGGAGAAAGAAGGAATCAACAGCATCTATTTTTAGGCATCAAACTGTTGGTGCCCAGGTGAGTGAGCCACTCACCCTCTGCAGGCAAAAAGGGAGACAGGCTGCTGCAGAGCCTGGAGGAACTGCTCCAGTTTGTTTAGGGGAGAACTTTTCCCTCTCCCCATGCTCTGATTCACAGCAAGCTGGTTAAACTACCAGGGGCCTTTCAATGCGTGGGAAACAGAGGTGTCCAACTAAGGAAACCAGTGGAATGAATACTTACTCGTGGAGTTATCATTGTAATCCCATGCCTCAACAAGCAATGTGTAGGATCTCTGCAAGAGAGAAATAAGAGTTAATTTCAATGCCACACATGACTAAGATAAAAAAAAAGCAAAAAAACCCCCAACAATTTTAATTAAAACGAAAAATTCTGGTCTCTGCCCCAAAGTGAAATATATAAATAGGTAAAAGATTATACTTGAGACAAAAATGATCTTCTTGGAAGCCTGTAAGCTACCTTATCCAGTCTGACTTAGAAGACCTTTCACCTTGGATAGCTCATCTCTGTCATCATTAAAGCATCTTATGTACTTAACCAGGAAGCACAGCCTTTGACACGGCACTGTGGCTGCAGTAACACGAGCGTGGCAGAATTGCACATGGAAGACACGAAGCACTGGGACAGCACAGCAGCTCCAAAAAAACCCAAATCAACCCCCACTCTCAAAAATCTGCTTCAAAAGAATTTCAGTTTCAGAGCAGCAGTCTTGATGTCCCTTCCCCCAGCCATCCTGAAAGCAAGAAGTGTTGCTAAGATTACTGTGCCCTGCCTTGACAGCGCAATCCCCGGGGACTTTGCTTTTCAGCATCCCCTTTGAAAGCTTTGTCTGCATGGGGGTCATCGCAGCTCCCACAAGTATCAGGTAACTGAGGGAAGGCCTGATGGATGTGGGAAGGGGGTGGGGTGAGAGAGAAGCATTGTAAAACAAAGGCTAAGATCAGACTCTCTGGAAGGGCAGGGAAAGGGAAGCCGCGCTATCCACCCCGTGTCACAGTCACAGATGCTCCGAGCTGCCAATGAGCTCTCCAGCACTCCAGTAATAATAATCATAAGCATAAACTGACTGAAGTGACTCCACGGGTTGGAAAGACTCCAGCTATTACATCTAAGCCACCTTTATCTTCAATCCTAACTTGAGAACAAGAGCCATTAAAACATCTTCTCCTCCTCCAGCTCTACTCTGAGATATTATTATCCAAGCTGTATCTTTCAAAATTGCCATTTAGCCAGCCATGTCCAAACTTACACAATGACTCAAAACCAAAACAAAACACCTCCCTTCCAAAAAAAAAAAAAAAAAAAAAAAAAGCTGAAGATAAACATATGTGACTCAAAAAGTAAAAAGTACAATAATAACTACAGATAATAAGGCAATAAATGTAACATCTTTTTGGAGAGTAGAACAATAAGAGAACAAAAACTCTCTGTGAAGGGTCTGGATGCTCTGCCATAGCAGCTGTGCATCTTAAGGTTTATTTCTTCTTAATTGTACGTGTGCTC
Source organism: Poliocrania exsul (assembly GCA_035041345.1). Classification (NCBI taxonomy): domain Eukaryota; kingdom Metazoa; phylum Chordata; class Aves; order Passeriformes; family Thamnophilidae; genus Poliocrania; species Poliocrania exsul. The sequence continues at coordinate 338,590 of JAWWLZ010000118.1, read as the reverse complement.
AGTCCCAGCCTGCTCATTTGTGCCTGCAGTGCTGAGCACCTTCTCTGGAACAGGAACCAAAGTGCAGTTGTGAGAGTGAGCTGAGCTGCTACAAGGTGCAAGGGCAAGGCAGCCCTCAGATTCCCTGAGAGGAGAGGAAACAAAAAGAAGGGGCGGGGGGAAGAAGAGAAGGCGCAGAGCAGACGGCTTTCTCACGGCTGGACACAGCATGCAGCCTCTGAATGAAACCCTAGTTTGGGACAGACACCGGCCTGCAATATAGCCTAAATATGTTCCATATTCAAAGCAGACTGGATTCCATTCTGTTCACTGATAACTGTGGGAAAATGCTTCCAAAAGTAAGCAAAGCTGGGCAAGCCAAGACATGCTCCCAAACTTCTATGCAAAGGCTCCACTGGCCCAAATCATTTTTGGTTAATATTTCATGAAAAGTGATTTGTTACTATCCTAGACCAAGCCTGGCAACCTGAAAGGAACTCTGAAAATAAAATAAAACACAACAGGATCATCTAACACTGTTTAAAACAGATTTAAGAAGTCCTTACACAGGTCAGTGGTAAAAAAAAAAAACCAAACCAACCAAACCAAACCAGAATAGAACTCCCGAGCCATATTACAGATGCAGATTGCACTATCTTGGGTGCTTCCTCAGTGGTTTAATTACCAACACTAAGCAGCACAAGCACAACATGTTACTGCAAGCTTGAAAAAAATATTATGATATAGAGAATGAATTATGCCAACCAGCACTACTTCCAATAAAGTTAAGGATGTTTTCCTTTCAGCCTTGCATAATTGTTTTGGAAGATATTTTGTCTAAACTCATAGCAACAGTTCCCTGCTGGTTCTCAGGACTGTTTACCAACACACCTAGCCCTTAAGGAAAGGAAAGGCTGAATCCTCGTTCTGAGTGCTACTGTTGCTAGATACTTGTGTGACCACTTTCCAACACCACATAGGAGTTTGTTTAAAGAGAGGAGATGCTTCTGCTTATCTGGATGGAAGCAAAATGCCAGGGGAACAGACCTACCCCAGCAATTCCCTTGTTTCTATGTGCCCCCTCTCACCTCGTCTGAATATTTTAAATGAGGAATCCCTGTTCTGAAAAGGGATGATACAAAGAATGGCATTTGATCTTTTGGCTCTTTCCCTCTCAGCATGGGGAAAAAAAAAATCAAAAACCCCAAGACTTCGTGTTCCAGATGGGGCACTTTTAAACAAAAGACACACAGACACCCAGAGGCTCACAAGAGTAGCAAGCCCCCCTCAACAATCCAATTATCACATACCTCTAGCTGGTTCTCTCAGCCCCCAAAAATGCAGTTCTGTGCAAAGCTGCACTGTTGAGATTTTTCAAAAGTGCATATCATCCCCACTCTATAGATCAACGATTCAGATAGCTCAGGAATGACTGCTTACAGCATGGAGGTTTAAGTTTTCCCATGCCCATAGATGACCTCTGCCCATCTTTGAATAAATATATATATCCAGACACAAGAATTCCACATCATGCACCTTACTCCATCAAAGCAATGTCCTTGGCAACAAGGCAGCAGTGAACTTTCCAGAGTCACACCCAATTAGCCACTGTAAACCTGAGCTTGACCAGAAGGCAGGGATTGTGGCTGGAGAGGAAAGGCAGCTTCAAAGACCAGCAAGTCCATACACTTTGCAGAACATCCACAGCCTGATCAGCCCACAGGACTGCGAGTCAGCATGGCCAAATCTAAGCAAAACTCCTGTGAGTTAAGCCAGGAGAGGATGGAAATGGTCAAGTTCATACTCCAAAAAACAAAGCAAGCATCACTGTGCAAGAGCCATTTCCTTTAATGATGAAACACCATGATTTAGTCTTGAACCATTGATAATACAACTCCAAAGACTGTGAAGACTCTGAAATCCATCAGAAATCACCTCTTTTAAGGGTCTGAAAGGGCAATGTAACCTCTTTTCTGGTTATTTAAATGAAATGCTGGCAGCTCCAGGTAAGCAGAAGGTGTTTAAATCTCTCTGCTTAATTACCTTCTTCCCTCCCTTCATCCAGACATCCACCCAAAAGAGGTGCTTTTGTACTTTGCCTTCTGAAGGCACTCTGCAAGTCACTGGGACAGAGCCAGATTAAAACATGCAGCTCGTTAGCGAAAGGATGGCCTCCTTTTTAAAGAGGTTGCAACTAACTAGTCGAACTTCTTTCCCTCCTGTCCTTGTGGTTAGAGCGTGCAAGAGCTTTGCTGAGCATGTGAAACCATGACTAGACAAATGCAGTGGGAAGTTTGCCTCCAGAGTGCTGCGCCTCCTCCTCTGCCGAACAAGGAGAGCAGGTTGAGCCCCGCAGTGCTCTCTCTCCTGCACAGCTGTGAGGGCCGGTCTGAGAGCCGTGCTCACATCACACCCTGTCTGCATCCCAGCCAGGGTGGCCAGCACAGTCACTGCCAAGAGCTCTGGCAACCACTCCTCCTGCAGCTGGAAGGGGGTGAGAGCGGGAACAAGGAAACTGAGGCATGTTCCAAAGTGCCCAAGGGCGAGGGAGGAGGGCAGCTCTGGGCAGGGTTAAAGGGAGTCACAAACACACTTCTCAACACCTGCAGAACTTTCACTTGGTACCCCTGCCACCCCGTGACAAGTCAGGATGGCGCTCCACAGACACACCACAGTCACACAGGCAGCTTTGACAACAGAATATCCCTCCACAGGAGTTAAAGGCAACCGGTTCCTCATCCAGAGGACACGTGAACATATTCTGGAAAAGGAGGAAAACCACCTAACCCTCTTAACCTTTTGTCAAATGGAACATCATCAGGAAGCTGTTCTTGAGGACAGCCTACGTAAGGACAAGGCAACACCCCACAAAGATGTTGCTCCCCAGTCCCACATCTCTAAACACAGCCCATGTCACACCAAGGACTCGGCTGAACCCTGAGCAGCAGCACAGCCAGGAGCCTCATCAGAACGTGCCCACACGGGAACACAGCACATGCTGCTCCTTCAGCCTGCCTTGGAGCAGCTCCCTCGCTGCTGGCAGTGCCGGTAAACGCTGCAGTGCCACAGAAAGGGGAAGACACGAGAACAGATTTAACTGTATCAGCGGCTTCCAGGAGAGCCTTTCCCCCCATCCTGCCTTGGCACAAGTCAAGGCAGTAAAAGAAGTCAAGACCTTCACTGCAAAGCAACTGCCACCCTCCTGCCAAATGATGAAGGACACAAAAGTACCGCTATCCAAACTATGCATACGCTTAAGCATCCAGTAAACCAGGCTGATCTCTGATCTGGCAAGCCTGCTGGAATAATGAGTATCCTGTGAATACATAATGTGCTGAAGTTGCCATTGTGTGAAGTAAGTCCATGGTTTGTCTGGGAGCCGAGCAATGCTGAGTCTACTGCTGCTTCCTGTTGCTTGTCCTGTATTAGCATTATTTTTGGATAGGCCCCATTATGTTCTGTAATCCTCACTGCAGTCAGTATGGCCACTCCATTGTTCTTGGTTAATATTAGCAGTCAATGCCTCTGTCTGGGTGGCCGGACTACAATGTATTCCAATCATAAAACTAGCATGCATTAATGGAACAATGTACTGGGGCAGAGGGGGGGAGACTTGGGGTCCTCCCTCCTCCCCTCCTTTGAAAAAAAAAAAAAAAAGAAAAAAAGTAGAGCAGCACTTTCCCCCCTCCCCAATCTTTTTTTTTTCCCCTCTTCTTTTTTAAATTAACCATTTTAAGTGATCTCAGCTACCAGGGTGCTTCACACAACAGCAGCATTTTAATCAACACCTTATCTAGTTACAGAGTTATTTTCTCACGGAGCCCCACTTGTCAAAGAGCAGCAGATAGGCCAAAATGTCAATGGTTGCTTTCAAGCTTCCCCAACAAGCAGATTACCTGCTCTTATCAGTCCCCCTACCTGTTTAAAGCATCCCACTGATAATTAAATGCACCAGTTACAAAAGGGTGGCAAGGTTAATAGAGAGAATACCTAGTAGCCAGCCAAGCAAAACAGTCAGGTTCACATGGAGCAAGCCTGAACAAGAAGCCTTTCTACTTATTTACCCAAGTGCCTAAGAACTGGGTTGAGCTGGTAAAGGACTCTGGATGTTTGACTATTTACAAACCACTTTAACCACTTCTATCCACTTTTTGCAGTTTCTTCTGAATACTACAAGAATAATGGGTGTAATTTATGCTGCAGAACAGTGACCACAGAACCATGAGCTCCACAGACTGACAAAAATGAAGGCAACAGTATCTAGTTTTGACATCTTTCCCTGTGTTGAGGCATATGGGTTACCACTGAAATAATTAGAACTGAGACAATTAACATAGAAAACTTTACAGAAATTTACAGAAATTCAAAGGCAAGTTTAGTTTCAGTTTCAAAACAAATCCTGTCATTTGTATTATCTACAGGGATGCTTTATCTACAGAGAAATACTTTTAAGAACTGGAGCTTAAGGCTTTTGTTTTGCAGGGCATCAGAACTCCATTAGGAACTGAAGTTGGAATAAATAAACGCTCAGATCCACCTTCACCAGCTTCAGACCCTTCTGCCCCAGCCTCCAGCCCACAGCGAAGCAGTTTCCTTGAGTGAACTACAACTTTAAGCATAAAGCACCAATTTTATGCAATTCTTTTTCAGACATGCTGACTTCCAGCTGCATAAACAAGCTGACAGTGCTGGATGGATGTAGTCTGAGAAAGTTTAGGAATAAGCTTCGGTGCCAGGCCCAATCCAGCTGCCATTGAAGTTAAATTGGAGCAGGTCTTTATTATAACAACAAAAATTCTGGGAGCAGGCAGGATGAGGATTTATTTTTAGACATATTATGGTAATATAGTTAAATGGATTTACCAGGAAGATGAAGGTCTGAACTGGCTGGAACATAAGTAACTCCTAAGAACATGTAAGAAGTCCAAAAACTCCAAATGGATGCAACACTTCTCTGCAGTCCTGGGAAAAACCAGCCTTGTGATGCTAATGATGCTTCAGATGTCACTTAATACTCCCAGCTCCATGTTGGGTAGTAATCCAAGGCAAAACACTGCACTTTGAGTGCTGAAGATTTAATCTTAAATTATTAATTCAGTAATAAATGACAGTGTGGATTTGATTAATATGCATTTTATTATAGTAAAAGTTTCTTCTGATCTGCCCATGCTCCCAGATGACTTAACCTGCATTCTCTGAGAAAAGCTCAAACAATATCCACCATCTGCTCCTACAAGCTTTCAAAAAGTTGACTGGAGAAACAGAAAAACAAAATCAAACCCCAAATTTTAGTCTGATGACTGTGACATACTGAGTTTAAAAGGGGGGAAAAAAAGGCAGTAGAATGAAGCAATGTTTTTCTCTCAGATTCAAAAGGCTGTCCCTTTAGTATCAGCTGCAACTAGTATTTTGGAAGCCTTTTGTATCAAGACAAGGGAGAAGAAGTTCACAAAGATTAAAAAAACCTAAAACTCTTTCATTATCTCTTTCTAGCCAGAAAAAACAATGCCTACCCAGAAAACATATTTTGCATCTTCAGGAACCAGCAGCACTGAGGTCTGTCATTAAAAAGGGGAAAGGCTGACTTTTATTTTTTAGCATAAGGTTGAAACAAGATGTTCAAAACTCTTTTTAATTGTATTTTATGCTAAACTCATTTAGATGCTGGAGGGTTTTTTTCCACCTCAGTTGTTTCCTGGTGTGTTGGTACAATTGGCCCCAATATTAAATAATTACAAGGATCATAATTTCAGGATAAACAAGCTGTTTGAAATTGGAGCTATGCACACCAAAGGAATTGCCAAGTTTGACCTCCTTACTCAGTCTCGCCAAACCCCCAAAAGATCTTTCTTTACATAAAAGCCAAGTTTGGTGCTCAGTTTTGCTTAGTTAATTGATGCTCAGCTCCCTTAAGGTACAGCACACATCACACTTTGGGTTCTGGGAGAAGCCAGGAAATCTGATTGATGTCAGAGGAGAGCATGTGTCTGCCATGAAACAAAACTTGTTGAGACAGACTTTGACAAGTGGAACATGGAAACTCTTTTGTTCCATGCTTTTTTATATGGCTTCATAAAGCCAAGCTTGCCTGTCAGGAAAGTCAGTGAAGTCTCAAAATGAACACAAGAAGGAAGCCTAAGAGCCTTTTATTTTTTTTAATCATCATCACTATTGTTTCAATTTACTGAAGAATTACCAGCTACTGCAGGGGCAGCTTTCTGATCCACTCCAGTGGCTCTGCTGCCCTGTTTCCTAGCAACTTGCTCAAACCTCCCATCACTTAAATTAATTCATGGCCCACCATCTCCACACCCATTACTCACAGGGGTACATATCAAAACTGACAAGAGCAAACCACATAAGTTATTAATAAGACTCTGACACTTCAAATCTACATTACAACTACAAGCCCACTCCAACAATGCATTTAAAGCAGCCCATTCTCTCTCCTCCCTCTCCCACATGATGAATAAAGGCCTCTAATGCAACACAATAATTTTTCACAAACAACATAAGGGGGCAGCTTGACATGGGAAGAGGCTTTTTTAATTATTTTTTTAAAAGTAGCCAAGGCAACGAGACTTCTTAATGTTACTGACTCAAGCTGGAACATCCAAGAAGAGCTTCCCTCAGAGAGCAGAACACAAACAATACGTATTCAGAGTGGGCAGGAATTTTCAAGTGCAGTAAGATGAACGTTTTGGTCTTGCTCTTATTACCTTTACTATAATTTTCAGCTGAAAGCATTCAAAGACATCTCTCATGATTAGCCACATGGGTAAATGCAATGCTAACCTCAAGCTTTTACTAAAGTCCACAGTATTGGCCCACCTAAAGAATTTAAGTTCTGAAATTTCAGCATCAGATTTGAGTTGACTAATTAAGTTTCCTACTTTATCCATAAAGCTTTGAAAATGCCTAAAATTATTTGTGTACATGATTTTAGGCCAAATAAGAGCTTTGCCACATTAGATATTCTTTTGTTCAAATGCCATTGGGAAGTCACAATGGCCAGCATAAAAGCTGTGTCCTATGGAAGCTAAAGCTGGGAAGGCAGGCTTGATAATTGCAAACAGACTCTCATCAGTCTCAAAAAGTGCATTTCTGCACGGGAATAAGGAAGAGCTTATTCCAAATATTGCAGCTTTTGAACCAGGGTGTCTGAAGTTGTCAAGTTTCACACATTTCAAAGGCTGCACAGGAGTTTGGCTGCTGGCTGCTCCAGGATGCCAGTGCTGAATTAGATTCAGCAGGACAATGGGAGCATTTCTTTTACTAAGATGCAGGCAAACTCAGGGAACTTCTCCCAGGGTCCCCACCCCCCCCAAACCCACCCTCTACACAGATTCCCCTTCCTAGGCCTATGAAGAGAGTGGTTGTTAGAAGGAGCATGTTCAGTTTTCACACCGTTTTTATATACATATCTTCAGATTCAAGGCACTTGAATTACTGGGAGCAGAGCAGGGGGCTAGTTAAAAAAGAAATCCTTGATGTACCTGACTTTTCAGAAAAAAAAAAGTCAAAATCTGCAACACAAGCACTAGAGCCATTGGCAGAGCTTCAAATACCTCAGATTTTTACAAAGCCCTTTATCCCTTTGATGGCATATTTGATAACAGTTTTATCTCATTTCATGTTCAGAAAAAAAGAAAGAGAAAGAAAGAAAGGAAGGACTTGTACTTCCAACAGAGAATACTTTTGTTAACTCTGCTATTGTACTTTGTAATACTATCTCCTTAAAAACGGAGACTTAATTTCTCCCTTGTGCCTCTTCAGCCCTCGATATTCCAGAAGTGACAACTGACAGAGGAGGCAGGTAGGAGGCAGCACAGGACGTTTCAAGAACACATGGCTGCCTGCAGCACTTGGCGGCGGGACTACAAAGTGGGTGTCTACACCACAACTGCAGAAGGAATGCTTTTGGGGCGGGCTTTCCCCCCCAGATTAAAAAAGTCGGGGCCCTCCCAGCAACCAGTCCTTATCTGATTAGGAAGGGCCAAGCTTTGGAGGGAGCCGAGTCTCCCCATGCCTCCCCCTGGGCAGCAGAGATAGTGGCAGAGGATTGGAAACAAGATTCACCCCTCCCCTGGTGCAGGTCCGGGCCCTCCTCCCCTCGCAAAAATGACCTTAGGCATCCAGGTTAGGATGACTGGAGTGAAAAAACTGCTGAGCATCAACATACCCCAAGGCACTTGGTGGGAAACTGTCTACTCAGCGCCTTTGGAGAAGGGGCGTGGGGGGAAACAGTTTTGTTTCCTAGGTGATCTCTAAATATTAAAGTTTTAGGAGCAGAAATCTGGGAACTTTTGGTGTTTGTCCCGCAGCATCCCAGAGAGCCACCTCAAAAGCCAGACTGTTGTGCACGGGAGCCCCCGGATCAGTCACCCTCCGCATGCAGCACTGCCAGCCAGGCAAACAGGGCAGCTCCTGCCATCCAGGGCCATGGCACTCTTCCATGCCCACAAATCCTGCAGCCCCAGAGCTTACATGTGTGTGTGTGTGTGTGTCCCGGGTGATGGCCATTTTGGAAAGATGGTCCTCGGTTTCCTTGCAGGGAGTTGAGTGCTCCTCTGCAGGGTGGACCCTCAAAGCTTCAACCCTCCTGAGCAACCCAGAAGGAACAAGCAGCACTGGTGCCTAAGTGAGTGTTCTTTCCACAGCCAGCAACAAAGCAGGATCGATGATGAAGGATGGGGTCAGCCATCCTCCACCTCTCTGCTCTGCAGGGCTGACCAGCATTTACTAGAGCGGACAACGCTGGAAGAGTGCCTGGCAAAGAGCCCCACACCTCCGTGAGCCACAGGGTTTTGCACACAACTAGAGGGAAGCAGAATCCGTGGACCACAGAGGCAGGTAGCCAGAAAAGGTGTGCTGTGGGGAGGAATGAGCCAAGTGGATCGAAAGCTAAGGCCAGACTTTTCTCAGTTTTTACCTTCTGGAGTCTGCAAGTACCTCAAACACATCCAGCTTCCCAAGGAGCAGAAAACTACTGCACCGAGAGCAGCAACAGCAGCTCCCATCCACACTGAGCAGCGCAGGGAGATTTCATTTCCCCCTGGGAGAAGCAGGAAGCTTTCCCAAACACGCTCCAGGGAAGGAGGCCAGCTATGACACACACTTTTCACACGGGATCCCTCTACAGCCCCTAACCCACTGCTCTTTTGGCTTAAGCCCAAGACTTTACTGGTTAAGAAATAAAAAAAGAAAAAAATGAACTTCTGACCTTCTAAGTCTCAAGAGACTTATTCATGCTGTAAAGTGCAGAGATACTGGGTTTACTTCCCTGACCCATTTAGATCCCCCTCACTGCACATCTGACTTTCAAATTTAACAGGCTGTGCATTGTGAGCCCCAGGGAACAAAAACAAAAACACCACTACATTTTACTCATTTCTGTGCTGCGGATTCCCGCCACTCTTGCCAAGATGCCTGTCCCCTCCCCGGTCCCGGTCCCTCTTCCCCGGGCACCGCGAGTTAGAGCTCTAACACTAAGGACATCTCAAAGAGCACCGTCCGACAGAGGCAGAGCCAGGGCAGACCACGCAACTCACCGGCCAGGCGAAGCTGAAAGGGATAACGATCCGGTTCTTTTCATTATTCCGGTTGTACTTTAAATTGAAGGTATTTCCTCCGATGACAGGAGTGGATTTGGATCCGAAGCTGCAAGGACCGCCAGCAGTGACCCGCGATTGATACTCCTTCAGACAAACTTTAAAGTAGGTGTCACACTCGTCTCTGGTGCATTTTTTATCTCCTGGGTTTCGGGTGCCATCGCAGCAATTTCCATTTTGCAGTTCACCATTCACATTTTGCATGGATAAGATCTCCAACTCGAACTGTCCCGACGCTAAAGTCACCTGTTAATCCCAAGAAAGAACCGGAGGAAAAAAAAAGGAAAAAAAAACCCAAACAAAAAAGAAACAAGAAACAGACAGTTACCTCACTTTTTACCCCAAACACAATCTACAACAACTCTGCAGACAGAAGAAATTTTAAATGTGCTTTCAAGAAGCACACACGTAATATTAAAAATACAACAAAGCCAACCACTCTAGGCTTTTCCCTATCAGACATCCAGGAGAGGGGCTCATAAATCATGCCAACTAAACAACGCCATTAATGCTAAAAAACAACCCCAAGTGCCAACTCCGAAAAAACAGAGTGAGGATGGATTTCAAAGCGTTAGGAAATAAAACTAAAGCAAGCCAAGGGTGCATAGGCGAGGGTAAACTCAACAAAACGATGCAGCCAATGCACACCCTGGGAAGGCAACCAACAAACCCTGTGCTCCCTCCTCGGGGTGCAGCTGAGCCGGGGAAAGCCGGAGCTGCCCAGCTGGGACGCAGACCCTGCTCATTATCACCCCAGCAGTGCGGCAATTAAGTTATTAAAAAAATAAAAATATAAAAAAGGGAGAAAAATAAGTAAACTCAGGGGGGAAATCTCCGCAGCTTGCAATAATTGCATTTCTTATTCCCAGGGAATGAACCCAAGGAGCGCTCCCGCGGAGAAGTTGAGGGCAGCAGGAGCGCCTGTCCGGGACCCTCAGCACCCCTTCCCGCAACCGCGACAGAGCAGCACCAAACCCCGCACGGCCTGGCAGGTACGTACCTTGTCCCGCAGCGCCAGGAGCAGGGTGAGGGTGAGGACGGAGCTCGCCGCCCGCCGGGCCGCACGCATGCCGCCCGCCGCCGCTCGCTCCGGGTCGGCACGGGACGGGCTGGGCCAGCAGGGAGGAGGAGGAGGAGAAGAAGAAGGAGGAGGAGGTGGTGTACGAGGAGGAGGCGCCGCCGCTGCTGCCGCCGCCGCCCCGCTCTAATATACCGCGGCGCACCCGCGCCGGACAACGCCGCTTTTCAAGCGCTTTCAATAGCGCCCCGCTCTTCAATGCAAAGCAGCCCAGCCTCCTTTTATCCGCCTTATTCTCTCGCCTCCCCTCTTTTCTTTCCCTTTTCTTTTCTTTTTTTCTCGTTGTTTTTTGTTTTGCTTTATTATTGCGATTATTATCCCAATCCTTTTATTTCTTGCGGCGGAGCCCCGCGCCCCCCCGAGACACACACGCACACACACTCACACATACACACGCACATGCAGCACACGCACCGCACCGCCCCGCAGCCGCCCGCCCGTCTGCGAGCGCCGCCGCCGCTCCGCTTCATCTAGCCCAGGGCGGCGGGCGCATGCGCCCATCCATATGCATGAGGGACAGCGGGAGGAGGAGGGAGCAGAGGAGGGGAATGGCACGGGCAGGGGGAGGCAGGTACCGGCAGGAGGAGGAGGAGGGATGGCACGGGGTGAGCTGCGGGAGGCAGTGGCGGCACCTCCGCCTGAGGGAGGCGGCGCGCCCCGGCTGCCCCGCGGGCCCGTCCCTGGGGAAGCGCCGCTCCGCAGGTGCTCCCAGCGCTACCTGGGGCGGGAGGGGCCGCGCCGGGCGGGCGCTCCCTCAGAGGGTCCCTCAGGGGCGCTCGCGGCCGGCGGATCTTCCCGCCTCGCGGCTCGCTGAGGGGACGCGCACGGGGCCCGCCCGCCGCTGCCCGTGCCTGCTGTCCTCGCCCTCTCGCCTCCTCGGAGCTGAGTGAAAGAAGAATGAAGACTTTAGGGGCGCTTTTTGCTGTGTGGAAACTTCCCCCTGCCCAGGGCCGGTGGCGGCGGGCGCCCTTCCCGCCCTGCGGTGCCTGAGGTGGGCCGGGGCGGGGACGCTGCGCGGAGCGGGCCGGGGCTCCCTGAGGGAACGCTGAGGCAGCCCTGGCCAGCGGCTCTCCCGAGGGAAACCGAGGTGGCAGTCGCCACCGTGCGACTCGGTGTTCCCTCTCCTATACAAGGCAGCACCGCCGCCGGGCTTCAGGTGGGAGGAAAGATCTCAGCTGATCAGTCCCGGGAAGACCGTGATGGCGGAGGGCTCAGACTCCGTCAGGGACCCTGTTCTCCACGCCTGAGATGCTCGTCCCGGCTTCCAGGGTAGTGCTGGGGTTTTTCCACCTCACATGTCCTTTCCTTTCAGGAGCAGGGTCCGGAGCCAAACAGCCAGGAGTGAGGATTCCTTGCCACAGGGCACCGAGAAGCCCCACAGTTTGCACAGTGGCAGTAAGCGTGCAGACTGGTTCCCAGAGGAAGGACCGCTCATCAAAGGGGTATTGAACAAGTAAAGAAAACCCCAAAAACCCCACCCCTAACATTGTCTCTGTTTTGGGAAGTCCCTGGACTGCTGGTCTAGAAGTTGGGTGACTGTGCTGGGAACTTGCTGCGTCACTGTCCGTTTCTTCCTGGGGCTCTGGAGACGGGAACCTGGCCTACATGACGTTAGGTCTGACCCAGCACAGCTATTCTTATGGCCTGATCTCCTATTCCACCCTGATCTAACACAGCAGATGCGTGAATGCCAGTTTTATACATCAGAGTCAGTGGTACAGAGGAAAATAAGATTTCTGACCTAATTTTATATCCTTTGTTTTCATTTCCTATGGCAAAGGCACAGCACATGCCTCTTCTTGGCTGTGGTGAGTTCTGTCCCATTCCAGAGTGCCTCAGGCTGTGAAGCTGGTGGTGTTTGTGCCCCTCACCTTAGAACCATCCTCAGACTTCCATCAGACTTATACAGATCACTTCCCATTTGGGTTCACAAACCACATACCTGCAATTTTGGCATGGCCATGAGGTGCACAGTTGCCAAATGGTCCTTCCAGCCTCATTCAGCCCCCAAGTTCCAGCAGTACTGGTTGTTCCTTATTGGAATAATTAACTTTTCTTAGGCTGGTAAACCATTGTTTTAGCCACAATGTGGCTGCAGTTTGGCGATACAAGAACCAGTGTCTCTTCTTTTTTTCCCAGTGGGTGCTGGTTAGCTTCCACAGCCTGTTTAAATGTTACTTATTCCCAAGTACCACACATCTGCTCCTCTGGGCCTTTAAATACCCTGCTGCCTGCTGGTATGCTCTGTACCTTTAGGGCAGGTCTGGAGTTGGCCTTTCAGTTAAAGGTTACTCCACCTGTTTGACTCCAGTGCTTAGGAAATCCAGAGTTCTGGTTCCCACAGTGCTTGTGACTCAGGAGTGCAGCTGCCCTTCAACAGAATTTCTTGTCCAACAACTTAAAACGCTTTGCAAGCATTAATGAATTAAGCCTCCCAATGTCTTGAGATGGAGAGTATTACTGATAGGTAAGGCAAGGCAGAGCATGAGTCATGTGCAGAAGTGCATTGCAAACCCTGTCCTTTGCAGCCCCGAAGGAAATTTTGACCTCATGGAAGTCAGCAGTAAAATCCCCTTAACTTATTTAGTCCAGAATTTCACCCTTGAAGTCCCATCTCTTGCTATTCTTTGCTGGGCTCTCAAGGCCAGATCTTTAACCACTGCACAGCAGCACTGCAAACCAGCTGAGCATTTCATTACATACACACCAGTGTACAAATTGCTGCCCATGCACAGGGGGCCTGAATTGAGTTGCTCTGAGTGGCCTGAGGCTGGTGTATGTGCAATTCCTGCTGCAGTGCTCTCCTTGCACATCACACAAATGTGAAGCCAACACTTCTTCCTTTGTGGCTGGTGGAGAACTTTTCAACGTCTGGCACTGGGCTTTTTACATTGCGTAAAGTTACTTCCTGCTGATCTTCCTATTCTGACATAATTAGATCACATCCACCTTAGGAGCCGTTACAGACATTTAGTGTGCCAAAGTCCAGAATTACAGGCAGTGCTTTGCTTTGGGCCTGAATCAGTTCCCTAATATAGAGCTGTTCATTGAAGCCACTGGGAGATTGCCCAGGACTTTGGTGGGATGAGGATCACAGCCTTTAGAGGGAGTGCCTGGCTTACGAGGGTCAGGTGTCGTGAAGTCAATTCTTTGTGTTAGGAAAGTTGTAATTTCCTTTTAAAGCTCAGTGAGTCACTGAGCCATGGCTGTGAACAATCCCACAGGATTTCCTTAGATTTGTGATACCTGAAGGTAAGCTTGGAATGGCGCCCCTGGAAAAATGCTTCGTTCAGGGACCCGATCCATCTCATTCTGAAGTCAGTGACTAAACTTTTGTTTACTACTGTAATGCAGATCAAGACAGTTGCATAATCAAAGGGGCCTGATCCTGCATCAGCCTTCAATAAACCAGTAGAAAGGGCTACCAGAAAAAGAATCTCTTGACACATGGAACCCATAGGCATAAAGAATTCATAAAGCTTGATGACCTCATTTCACAGCAAAGAGCCTAGAGGAGCCCTTTGTTTCTGTAGATTTTTATAAAAGGACTTTTGCTCCTCAAAATTACCAATTAAATTAATTTGCTGTAGCTTTAGATATAATTCTGAACACACTTGAGTGAAAGAGTGAAAATTTCATCCACTTGGATGATCCTTTATCTCAGAGTTAAGCTCCCCTGTTGCAAGGAGGACATATCACTGCAGTCAATCACGGATGAGTGAGCTTTTAGATAAGGCCTTTCCTATAATACACCCACAACACTTTATTTTCCTCTTGCAGCACTGGAACTGACCTCCCCACTTGGCTGAGTGTCGTGGAGGCAGAGATAGGGACCGTGCCGTGCTGCTTGGCTGACACACATTTCGGAGCAACACATTCCAGCAGATGAACCCATTTGCACAGTTGAGTGATCTAAACTTAGAAAGCTAATTTCTCTAATTACAAAGTGAGACTGAACTCCTGTAAAGCTTTTCATCACCTGAGTGGAATGGGAATTGCGCTTCCATAATCATTTAATGTTTAGAAACTAATTAGGAAGCAGTTTGTGGGGAGGCCACACCCCACATTAGACTATTTCACAAATGGATCAGAAGGGAAAACTACCTCTGCTGAGAAAGTTGAGCAAGTGGCAGAGGTTAGGAGAAACAGCACAGTTTCCCCAATGCTGAGCACTGCATTCCTACTTCCATGAAAGCTTCAGTTCTTCTGAGTCAGGCAATTTCTTAAAGCTGTGTCTCCAGGCAAGCTTTTCAAATGTGTCAAAAGATTTTGGAGAAGATGCTGTAGTGACCACAGCCCCAAATTCAGTTTGCTGCTACAAGCATTTGCTTTCCTCTTTCCGTGGAACATGTTGCTTGAACAAAAATTTTGAAGCTGTGTTATGTTTATTGAGCACATGTGTTTTGTCCCTTTGAAATTCCCTCCTTAGTTTTTCTGTGTATTAGCTCCCCAGGATTAAAGCGAGGCATTAAATCTATTTGAGAAGATACTCTGAGAACAATAAAAAATAAGGACTCTTGGGTATGCAGAAATTATTGCAGTAAGAACCAGCACAGTCCCTGAAAGAGTTAAAGATGTAGAGCCAAAAAATATGTCTATTGTAGACCCTTTATGTTTTATCCAGCTGTAATTAAGTGAATCCATAACATTATTGCTTTCTGTCACAGCTTAAAATTGAGTGCTTACTTTGTTCCAGAGAATAGTACTGTTTCTCCTTCAGTTTCTTTTATTTGTATGCACATAAAACCTACTTTCTGGTTGTTTGTCTGTTAACCCTTCCAAGGATTGGATGCCTCCACATTAACCTGTGAACCAGTTCCTTTGTCCTTCAATTATCCTCCCCAGTGCTGGGATTCCTGTGCACCAGTGACTGGATCTCAAATCCCTGCTTTCTAAAAACAGGGGAGAGCTGAGACTACAGTTTAAGGTCTGAGTAGGGGTACAGCTTATCAAGCTGGAGTAGCTTCCAGTAGGTGCAAAGACTGTGACACTGAGCAGTGCTGGCACGTCTGTCACAGACAAGATGACACTTTCCTCTGATAAGCAGCAACCTCAGCTATTCCTGTTGGTCATAGAAGAGGCTGCAGTGAAACCTGGGCTGAGCCCTGTCTCCAGTGAACAACGGGTGCTTCCAGCGGAGCTCCAAACCTCTAGCAGGGTTTCCCTCACAGCTTTCTGCAAAGGTGCTTTCTCTAAGTCAATTTGCTTTAAGTGCCTCAGACCAAGTTTTGTTTTCCTGTTATGACAGCATCACAATGCCTGAAGTCTCTGTTTCACACAGGTTGTTTTAATTGTTAATTGCATATGAGAGTACGTGTTCAATACATTCTCAGTCACAAACTGTCCTGAGGGTGCAAGGCTGAAGTACACAGTGGTGTCATTTAGCCAAGGAAATTACTGAAGAGAGCAGTGAGTAGCACATTTAAATTTGAGTGTGCAGTGTATGACTTCTTGCCTTTGCCTGCCATTGTTCCATGGCTGATCTAACATTCCAGGCCTTGTTTTACTTATTCCTATGGGGGAATATAAAGGGAGTTGCTTCATTTGGCCTGAAGAAACATTCAGAGACATTAATATTGCTGAAATCCAGATTCAGCCCAAAGTATTAATGTGCCTAAATGGAGGAACAAAAACCTTAAAGTTAGGGATGTGCTTAAGTAACTTGCTGGAGTGACCAGTGAGTTTGGCCACAAAGCGGGGCACGTGGGAATGATGCTGCTGTTCTACAGGGAAAATGTTTCTCCAGGGAATTAGGGGTATACACATTGGCCTGCTTTTACTTGGTCCCTTGGCACTGCCTGGCCCCCAGCAGAAGGAACCTTTTTGTGTCAGCTAAATGTTTTTAGATAAAGCACAGAGGGTGGCTGCCACCCTTGGTGCTACAGATAAAGACAAGGTCCTAAAGGAGCTAAAAATGGCTTTCTCTATGTTCATCCTTTACACAAGAATTAAAAAATAAAACCCTTGACCATTCTGCATGTCACAGCAGTGCCACAGGCATGTAGATGTTACCTGGATATGCACTGAGGGCTTTTTTATCACTGATCATGCAGTGGGAGCTGTGACAGGACTGTATGTCAGAGACAGCAGCATTTGGAAGAGTCTGAGTGTGCACTGACCTGGGAGTTTTGGTGTTGAAAACTCTGCATTTTGAACAAAGTCTGTATCAGCTCCCACAGTTAATGACTTGAGACTCTCCCAGTCCCACCCTGGAGGGAGCTGTGGTAAAAGTGCCTGCAAGCTTCTAGCAGGGTAGTGGGAACAAGGGTAAGTGAGAAAGAATGCAATAGGAACAAGCCCCATGGAGAGATGGCAAGCAGAGGGGCTTACTTTTGGTGGTATGAGTATGATACCCTGTCACCCTGCCTCGCTGGCTAAAGGTTTGTCTTTGCTCTTTCCACAGTACCTCGAAGCTTTTACATTCCTTCCCCCCAGACAGCTATTTAGTCTCACAACTTTTTCAAACACAGAGGAGATGATTTTCTCTTCAGTTGCTTCTGATCTCAGCCCTGAGTCATGGACCACTCCAAGGGTGCTGAAGGACATCCCAGATTTGTGACACTGGGGCAGCTTGGGGAAGACCTGACAAAAAAAAGAGCCTGGCTGAAGAATTGGACCCCTAACACCAATTAATTTCTTTGAAGGTAATGGCATTACCCAGTGTGCATCAGCTTTATGTCTGAAAGGAGCCACAGACTCTTGCAGATCCACAATCTGTGTGTTGCCCTGAATTGTTGGGGGGTTTTATGTATATAATGATGATTTTTATTTACTGCGGCAGAGGGGAACGAATGAGGATCTGCCACAACTTGAATAGGAGCAATTCCGCACCTGTCCCTTTAACTGCACGTTTGTGGTTGGCTGCCTTTTATTGTCCTCCCTGCTCTGGGGCTGCAGGGCAGTGTGTGTGTATGTGTGGAAGGATTTCCCAGCCTAGTGGGTGACCCCTCATCTTGCTGCTCCAGGCAGTGGCTTCCCTCCCCTTCTTTCTTTCCAATATTTATTGGAAGCACGTGCTAAGGAATCTGTGAGCCTGGGATGTTAATGAGTGCGTGGCACAGAGCAGAGCAGGGCAGCAGATGCAAAGGGACAGGCACGTTTCCTAATGAGGGAGTCTCAAGACCCATCTGTTGAGTCTCGTGGGCCCTCAATGAAGTTTGCTGCACAAGGTTGCCAGTGGAGGTTTTTTTCCCTCTAATGCTTTTAGTTCTCAACAAGTGCAATCCTGTATAGAGCAGCATGTCATGGGGTTAGGTTTTGTTGTTATTAGCAGATAATGTGACTTTGAAAAGAACGCCCCTGCCCCAGCTGAAAGGAGGATAACCCTCCTCTACCCCCTTCCTTCCCATCCTTCTTGCTCGGATCAATAACAGGTCCCCAGGCACAAAGCCTGCATTCTTTTATTCTCAAATTAGAGCAGCTGCAGCAGCAACACCACAGCTCATTGGAAACCTATTAGCTTTTGAAAGACTTAATCCAGTTTGAAAATAACTAGTGTTTCTCAATCCTTCACGCACTCACTCCTGTAAGAGGCAATATTCTTAGGCTGCATTGAGAGTGGACTGGGCTTATAATAACCTGCATCTCTCTTGGTGTCCCAAAGGGGCAACAAAGAAGGCAAAATGTCAGTTTCCCAGCTTCACAGGGCCTAAGAACATTGGATTTACTCTGCCATATCACACCCTATCACTGAGCTATGCCGCCTACCATCCTGCCTTCAATAGTGACCGAAAATCTTGTGATTCACTCTCCAATTTCATAGTTTTTAAGGCCAGAAGGGACTATTATGATAATCTATTTGACCTCCTGCACAACACAGACATTAGAATTTCATCCTAGGTGGGATAAAAGCTGGGAGCAGCTGGATTCTTTGATGCTGCTCTACTGGGAAACAGTGGAAATGTGGGCGATTTTTGGGTGTACTTTTTCTATATGGGGAATTTGTTCTTTTTAAGCACATGAAGCACAGAGCTTTGAGTATGAGAGCCTTGTACATACTCAGCAAATCCCTTGCTTTGGAATTAGGGAATCTGATTTTAGGTAGAAAGGGTTTGCTCCTCTGTCTTGGTTTCTTGTGTAGCTTTTCTATCACCCCTTTACTGAGGCTTTCCCTGGAGCAGCCCTGTGAGCTGACTACTCCCATTTTAAAGGTGAGGGTCTGAACTTCACCAATTGCTCTGCCCTTCAGAGACTTTTAGGCCATAAATGCCTTGAAAAGACCTTAGCAATGAGGAAATAAAGTTTTCTTGAACAGGATCCTCAGTCTCATGCCCCAAATCACACTGGAAATCTGTAGATGATCAGGGAGCTTGTTTTCTCATTTTTTTTCCTGAGTCCCAGCCTAGTGTGTTTGCTGGGACTCTTCCTCTGCCTGGACTTTTCCTGTACTGTGCCAGTCCTAAACCTTTCCTACAAGTGCTGCCAACTGTTATATTGTTAGTTTTGGTACAAATATTTTGCCAGAGGTAAGTGGGGTAGGACCACCAACTGACTTCCCAAAGGCCACTGAACAGCAACAGCTTTTGATTTCTACTGACCTGGACCAGATTCAGTGTGGTGACCTAGAGCTAAGGGGCTCAGTATCTCATTACTAATCCCTTGAGCTAGCCAATTCCTTCCACCAAGTCAATGTTTTCTAAAGTGTTAAAAGACTTTTCCTGCCTGCCTGCCCATTAAATCCTGCTCTCCTGTCCGTGTCCTTGGATCAGCCTAATCACTGAAGCGGATCAGTTTCAAGTCTTAAGGATGCAAGCTGTGGTCCTGACAATGCAGAAGGTGGCAGGGCAGGCACCACAGCTGAGGCAGACACTGCTCTGAAGGGTCTGCTCTGGGGTAACCCTGATGTGCTGCTTTTGGGATGCATTGACAGCTGGGTATGGGGTGTTACTTGCTTTCAGCTAATTTATCTGAGATTTACAATTTATATATGTTTCTACATACTTTAAATCTAGGACAAAAAAAAAGAAACCAAGTATTTTCCCGGATCATCCATTGGCTTTGCTTTTTGGATTTCTCAAGTAATAAATTCTCTTCTGTGTTATTTTAATCTCACTGTCTTAGATGGGGAGTTTGGCTTCGCAGAAAGAACCACACAGAACACCATCACTGTGCTCTAATATATCTTTATTATTAAAATCTTGTAAAGATACAGAGAAATGTGTTTCAAGAGAACATGTAGAGAAAATCTGTATGTTTTATATTAAAATCTGCAATAGCCTCATCCATACACTTTGCAGGAAATGACTTCCATTTGCTTTATTTTAGATTGAATACAGAGCACTTTACAAGTTCTATATGTCTGTTTCTTCCAGCAAAGCTTCTTCATAATTAATAGAGGCTTGCAAGGGTGGGAATATACATTGCACATACACATACATTGCTCCAGGTATTTGCTTTTTCCCCCCTTACACACACACACACACACACACACACACACACACACACACACACACACACACACATGTATGTATGTGTATTTGTTTGTTTGTTTGTTTATTTATATATATATATGTTTAAATGAAAAAAGGAAGTTATTTTCAGCTATTTCAGTTACTCATCCTTGATGAGTTTTCCTAATGAATGAAAAAAGGAAGTTATTTTCAGCTATTTCAGTTACTCATCCTTGATGAGTTTTCCTAATCTTTGCTCTGGTGAAGTGGCCCTGGCTGTGTTTATGTGAGGAATGTTTTTCTCCTTGCAAAGTAGGAACACTTTCCCTCACTTCTTATGCAGCTCTATGTGTGATGGTACCTGTGTGCCCACATGCACTGGAATACAAATTTCCCTCATCGGTTTTTCCTTAAAACAAAACTATTCACAGGGAGCACATCTGCCTTGGACTGCATTTAATACACTGGGCTGCAGATGAAAGGAACATGAAGCTTCTGCACTTGCTCTTATAAAAGGAGTTGAGT
>JAWWLZ010000118.1:250334-317908 GCA_035041345.1 Poliocrania exsul | reverse complement strand
GACTGCATTTAATACACTGGGCTGCAGATGAAAGGAACATGAAGCTTCTGCACTTGCTCTTATAAAAGGAGTTGAGTTGACTAAGCACATTTGCCCTTATTTTTGGTCAGTGGATGAGGATGTTCTGATTCTAGGCTATCTCATTAGGAATTTTCTCACAATCATATGTTACTTCTTTCCAATACTGGTGATGTCAGTTAATGCTCTGTTTCCATTTGAAATGAAGTTTTTAATGTGGAGCTTGACGTGAAGGCCCACGTGTGGTAAAGACACAGAAGCAAAATCTCACAGTGTCCTTCCTCTTGCTTGTGCTTTGTTTATCTGAATTGTTTCCCAAGTTAACTCCTGTGGCCTAACCCCATAGAAGAGAAGATCTAATCTCCAATTGTCCTCTGGGACCATTCCTGCAAGGTCCTTGAAGAATATATCCTGTTTCCCAGTCAAAGAGTCAATCCAAGGATGTGTCCTGTCTTCTCTTCGCATTTGAAGATTGTTTACCTGTTATTTAGGAACTGTGTTTTGTCTATGGACTATTCCTAATGTGGGGGCATTGTGATGCTTATTAGAGAAGGAGGAAGGATTAAAATGGCTCAGACTTTGCATTCAACATCACATATTCTGTGCAGAAAGGTTTACAGTCATATACAAACACACCAAAGTCCAGCCAACCCTCGGAGGCCACAGGAATTCTGCCATTGGTGGAAAATAGATTGAGTCTGTAATAAAGCAATATTGAGAGAATTCTTAATTACCTGCTCTGATGATGTTTTGCAGAGCCCGGTATGTGTTGTTGGGTATCAGAGGTGAAACAAAATATTGACCATTTCAGGATGCTGCTAAAATAAAAGCAATTCAAGGATCAAGTTATGCCTGAGTGTCAATATTCCAACTCAGCTGTAGCAAACTGAATGCTCTCATTTATGCCAGCTAGAATTACAGTTTGGACATTTTATTGGAGCATGAAGGGGTCACTTATTGTTCTAAGAAGTTTTTCCTGAAAGGAAGGCAACCAGTGCTGAAGAGCTGGAAGCACTGAGCTGTGTTCAGTTGGATTAAAAATAGGTATTTTGGGCCAGTGGAGCTTCAAAATAAGCAAATTCTCAAACCAAACAGTTTTCCTTTTGGTAGCCGAAAAGGAAACCGCACATCCAGGAGGAATGTAGATCAAAGCAGACTCTGCAAATGATGCAGAAACACATAAAATAACAAACAAGGCTGGTGGGAAGAGGGGAGCTTTTGTAAGTAGATAGGTCTGTTCATATTACACTGAAACCAAAGGCGAGATTGCTAAAAAAGATACTGGAGAGGGGTATATAAGGCTGTAGATTTTTCTCCTCAGAAGAATTTTTCCAGCCTGTTTTTGCATCTCCATTGTGTTTGCAAAGTAACATATAAGGGACATGCTCAGCACCAGATCTCACTGATATCAACTTTTGCCTCTTACCTCTTGCTTTGCTTCTCTCGCCTGTTCCCTGAGCCTCCCTCTGCTGAAGTCTGTGGCAAAATGTTTTTTTACTGTTTGCCCATAATGCACATCCTCAAGCCATTTTCCATAACTAAACTTTCAGTATTTATGTAGTTTAGTTTTCATACTTGCAGAACAGGACAATTTGGAATGTTTGTAGTATTAGCTGGTAAGATTGGAATTAATTTGTTTAATGTATTCTATATCTACCTCAGAACTGGTTTAGATGGAAACTGTAATACTGCTGGATATTTTTAAACTTGTTGCTTTACTTATCTTTAAGTGAATATGTTGCTGCAATAGTCAATTGTCAAAACTACATTGATAGGGATTGGGTAATTGTCTCAGTGAAGTCACTCTTTAGCTTAATGACTTCATGAAGTGATGGGCATATAATTTCTGAACTCCTCAGGGTTTTTATTCACAGAATTCTCTACACAAGAGGATCGACGTTGCAGAAGGGAGAAGGGTCTTTTTCCCAACAGCCAGGAAGAGCTGGGATTTTGTGGATAGCTGTATTCCCTCCTGTGGGCCCTGCAGGCCTCTCCCTTTGTCCTTCTAGCTCCTTCCATGTGCCTCTCCAGCTGAAGAAGCTGCATGCATGGCATGTACCTCACCTTTGGTAGGAAAAAACTCTTTTCTTGGGCAGAAAGAAGGTAATTTATTTCATCTGGGCCAACAAGTGGAAAGGCAACACTTTATGAGCCATTTAGAACTGAATGTGTCTCGTACCTCTCATCCCCCCTCTCTTGCTTCTGCACATCTTGGAAGCACCCTGTTCCATACTACTTGAGTAGAACGGTTCCTAGGGCTCTGTAGATTCAAAGACAGGACACAAGCTGGATTGACACTGTGTGGTAGTTGGAAAGATTTAATTTCCTCCTTAGTTGTTTTTTTTTTTGGTGTGTGTTGTTTTTTTGTTTTGTTTTGTTTTTAACATAGACCGACTCTTTTCTCTCTGCTTTCCAGAGCAGCCACTCATCAGGAAGGGCAGGCCCACTGCATCCATCCTGTGCAGGTCATAGGATATGCATTGCCCCTTCCCATCTGCCCCTGGCCTGTGCCTGCTCCTTGTGTGGAGAGCAGGGGAGTGTAGGAATGCTGCTCTTCCCAAGACTGTCCCTGGGATAGCTCAGGGTAGGTGGAAGACAATGTTTTCCCACTGTACCAACTGAGGCTTGTTTGTTCCAGACAGAGCTTTTCTCCAGCAATTTTTTATTTCTCCAGGACTCTGAAATTGTCGGCCAGTTCTTTTAACTTTTTTTAACGTGGCCACTTTTAGGTCTAATGGAGACTAATGAAAGTTTGAGCTCTGTATCCTGGGAAGCTCCTCTCTGCATGAGCACTGGACCAGTCAAAAGCTCCAAGTGAAGGATTGTTACACAAAGGGACAGCCTGCAGCAAAAGGGATGTTTGTACTGTGGCCAGAGTAGGCTTCCTTAAAAATAATAGCCAAGGGTAAACACTATCAATTCACGGGTTAGATGCTTGTAAAAAACCACCAGCCCATTTGCTAACCCATTAGGGAGGGAAATAGGACTTGACAGTTCTCTGTGCTGTGATTCTAAGCATGATG
Organism: Poliocrania exsul; assembly: GCA_035041345.1. Taxonomy (NCBI): domain Eukaryota; kingdom Metazoa; phylum Chordata; class Aves; order Passeriformes; family Thamnophilidae; genus Poliocrania; species Poliocrania exsul. Next base: position 314,867 of record JAWWLZ010000118.1, on the reverse strand, counting down.
TTTCCCTGAGAAAGAGTGCCTGTGTTGCTGGGAGTGCTCTGCAGTCATTGATGGCAAGGGATTGGGAAGATTTGTTGCTGTACAGCAGTTTGTGCATGGCTTGGTTTTAGGTTGTTTCAGCCTATCCACATCAAGTTTCAAAAAGCAAAGCTGTCAGATCTGACCTGGGAAAATTGAGCTGGCATTCCAAAAGGAGTATGTCCATACAGTGACTTCTGTTTTTCTGTTCAAATGTGGTCTTTATTTTTGGGATGTCAGCTAGCAAAAAATATGAGGGTTCTTGTTGAAAGAGGGTTATCCCAAGCCCAACCTAACTTGGCTAAGGGAAACTTGTTACTAGAGGAAGATTCCTGCAAAATTTATTCCCAAGGGGATGTCTTCCAAATGCAGAAAAAATTTACATGTCTGACCTGCTTTGTTCTTGGTAGATTTGTGGCCAGCAGATCTGAAATTCAGTCAGCACTGCACCCAGTGGCTGACTGGGGGGTGCTGGTCACCAGAGGAGAAGATGCTGGGCTTGCAGAATTTTGGAAGTTCTTTGATGGTAGAAAGGTTGAAGAGGTTTTTATGAAAGGGATGGAGATGAGCAGCTCTAGAGCAGACTGTACAACTTCTGAGTAATTTTATGCAGAGTATTTCAAAGTTCCTAGAAAATCTCTCATTGAGTCTAATAAGTTATATAGTATTCCCACAGTGTTACCTGGCCTCAGATACATGGGACATCCTCTTGGAATTTTTTAAAGATAGCAAACAAAGAGCTTCCACTATGATTGTGATGGTTATGCTTTGCACAGATAACTGGTATCAGAGATCAACTCTATTAATTAGGAGAAAGTCCCTAGTCTGTAAAACTGAGTTTAAATAATGGGACAGAAAAATGGCATAGAGACATAAAGTGAATTCAAGTGAGTGAGAAAACCTTCTTAGGAAAAAGCACTTCCCCCAGACCCTGCACAAAACCAATCCAGGCAGAAAATGGAATATACACTTCAACATGAAACTGAAGACATCCATTGTCTGAGGTCCTTTTGCTGAAGTACCTTGCTGTGTGCAAGGCTTTCAAGGCTGGCCTTTCATTCTGGGGACTCAGTGTTGATAAACATAGCTTGAAAACTGATCTGAAAGGACACATGAGGTCTTTATTTTACACATTTTTCATCAGGACACCCAGCTTTCTAAAACACTTAATTAAATATTTGATAACTATGACCACAATTAAAGCTGATTAGTTTTTAATTCAAGTAAATAAACTGTTTTCCCCAAACTTGCAGAAGCTCAAAAGCCTGTAAAGAGGATCCTTAAACATTAGGAACAGCTGCTTTCACATAAGTGTTAATACAGCTATTGCTTTTATTGCAGTGTGGTTCCTTCACAGTATCTCTTACACATGTTAGCACAAGAATTATGTTCTCACTCAAAACAGTCTTTGGCTTTTTGGCAACAAAAAACTGTAATCATAATAACTTTTGTATAAGCAGCACTTTCACAATTCAAGTCCTGCATCCAACAGATTTCTAACAACTCTGAGCTTGAAAGGAAAAAGCTGTTAATATCATTATATTAGAGAGAAGTCAGTGACATAAGGAGGAAAGCATGGCCACTGTCATACCAGGTAAGATATCCAGTGCTATAACATTTGTTGGTATTGGTCAGTATAAGGAGCAAGGAAAGTAGAAAGCAATGAATTATTTGCCTCAATGAAAAAATATTCATTCATTATAGTTAGTTGTTTGGATCAGCATCACAGGGCTTGATAACCCTGTAGTTGTATCTCATCATAAATAACACTTATTCATTTTGAAGTGCTGCATTTGTGGTTTCCTCATTGTTTTTCTGGCAGAGTGTTCCATAGATTAATTATTCATATTAAGACTTTCCTTAAATCACTTTTAAATATTGTCTTTCTACTTCACAGGCAGAACCTGTGTTTGTTGTCAGGAGAGAGGCTGAAGAGGACATATCTCACTTTCTGTATGTTTGATCTCATATAATTTTCTTTAATAATGACAATCCCAGTGTTTTCAGCCTATTTTTCCCAGACATTTCTGTGAGCTTCCTTGGCACTTCACTTGCCAATCTCCAGACTCCTCTTGTTTCTGCTCTCCTCTCTCCTTCCTGTGGATTCAGTATTTCAGACAAGGGACTTACGTAGGGACACGATTTTAATAGGGAGTAATAAAATTTATGCTAAATGCCCAAACAACGTCTAGACAAGATTTTACAACACTTATCTCATCCATGGCTCTGATTTTTTAGGTTTTAGACTATCAAAGTAGCAGTATAGTGAGTTCTGCTGCTAAGAAAGCAATGGCTTGGCTGAGCCAGGAAGGCATTTTGTGCTTTTACTACTCAATAATTATGGCTGAGTGAAAATTAAGGTATTTAAATGACAGAAAGGCTGCAGCACCGAGTGTGACTTTGCAGCATGATCTTTCACATTGCTGCTAGAGGTAAATTCACAGTGAGTCACAGCATGGTGGTACTGGAAATCTGTTTGTCCAGGGCCTGTGGTCTTCTGCAGGATGATCACATTGCAATTTGAAAGTTTCCTGTACATTTTGGGTGTCTAATTCTGGAGTCCGTGTTTTAGGAAGGTTTCACTCTCCATATTTCAGTGTCTTGCTGCTGACACTGAGCACCAGGCAGTGTGAATGGCTCATTTCAAGGGATCTTGGTCTGTGGTGAAAAGAACAGGAACAAGTCCAGTACACACAGAACAACTGGCTTTTGTTTACTGAGTCAAAGCTGTAAAACCATAGAGGGAGCAGAAGCTGAAACCAAGGGACATGGAAATAATGTAGTGGGGATGGAAAAGGAGAATCAGCATTTGAGGGCTCTCCTGGATGAAACTGAGATCTGAGTGCCAGCAGTGGGGGAAAGACACAAGGCATTCTTCCAAAACTGCTTGATGCAATAACCTCTTGATTTAAGGTTGGATTTGAGAGTATTGGAGGGGAAAAGATTATTTATCAGCAAGAATTCTCCAACACCTTCCTTTCCTCTCAGCTTTCAGCCTGGTTCATCAAAGCCAAAAAGTAGCTTTACATGATGATAAGTGCACTCTCAGCCTGCCTGCTGAAGGCAGGGTCCCCTGCTGTAAGATGCATGAAAAACTTTAAAAAAATTTATTCTTAAAAAAAAATGCTTTCAGCCTTCCTGGTGGAGACTTCCCACTCATTGAAAGCTCCTGCCTCCCCAAACTCCTTTGGTCTTTTAGAGCATTTTAAAACAGATCCTCTTAGGAAATGCTGTATTGCTGTGGGGCATCTGGCTTGTAATCAGTCAATCCTTTCAGAGCAACCCTTCCGTCCTGACACCGCCCCTGAGCATGCCTGGTGTGGTCCTGGGGAGCCATGTGCCTTATATGTCCATTGCAACTTGCAGGAGGTCAAGTAGGGGGAAGCCAAAGGATTTGTGCAAATGGTGGAGCCAAGCAGAAGGTCAGGGATGGCATTTTGTGGCCATGGGAAAGAGACAGCTCTTTCTCCTGGGTCGGGATGAGTCTCTTTCAGTGCTGAGTCTCAAAGAATCATGGGGCTTCCAGGGCTGGCACCCAGTGTTCTTAATTTTGTGGTGAATAAGAGCCCTGAAAGCACATAAATTAATCTGCCTGAAGATAATTGTTAAATAAATCATTCTCTTGTTTAAAGAGTAAATCTTCAGAAAGTTTCAAGAGAGCCTACAGCACTGCTGATTTTAATCATTACTCTGCATAGGGAAGTGTCTGTGCTGCTTAGTGTTTCCAAACCAGCAGTGCTGCTATTAAAAAGTCAGGCCTGGATTTAGAAGCTGTCACAACTCAAACTAAACTTCTTTTGGGGATTCCTGAATTCCCAGCTGAAAGAGAAGAGGGCTGGTGAGCAGAGCTTTGCTCTCTGGGCTTAACTAACCGGGAGTTCTGCGCTGCCGTTTGGTGCCTCAGTTTCCATGTCCGAATGTGGGGTTCTGTGGCCAGCACTCTGCAGTGCATTGCCCTTCTGGAGGTGGGAAATGCTTCAGGAAACATGGGTCTTTCTGGTTTGTTGGTGTTGATGGGATGTTGCTGGAATAGGGGTTGTGTATGACAGGAAATGTGCTGTGGTGTGTCAAGCAGTACCACAGGCAGCAGTTCCAGTCAGCGAGGGGTGATTTTTGTTCGACTGCCCTGTGGTCACCTTGTGGGCTCCCCAGGGCTGTGCTGGGCACTTGCTTTTCTACAGCATGTCCTGCTGTGGCTGAACTTTCTCAGGGTTTGGCTGGTGCACAAGGAATTTTTTTGGGGGGTGTGAAAAGGACCGGTTTGGGGGAGACGCATTCTAGCAAAGTAGAAATTACACTGGTCAGCTGAGGTCTGGAGAGCTGTGCTTCACTAAACCTCCCTGGCCCTCAGCTGGGAGCTGAGCTGTGGCAGGGATGGTTCACTGCACAGGCAGGATGTGGCCGGGAATGACTAGCTAAGGTGTTCCAGCCGTGGGGGAGGTAGGGCTTGGATACACTACAGCTTCTTTTGAGGCTTGAGTGCTCAATTAGCGCTTGGCAGTTCAGTTGCTCCTATGACAGCACTCAATCCCCTGGCTGGCTAGTTAAAAGGTGTCTTTCTGCTAATTTATGATACTTAAATTAAATAGCAGAGAATTTGGGCCATTTGTACATGTATCTATGATGGATTGTGTGCAGGTTCCTGCTACTTACCCATTTTTTCCTGACCACCAGTTGCAACACCAGAGAAAGCTGATGATCTTGATATTCTCCCATATTTTTGTTAAAGTTTTCATTTTCTTTGAGAGCACTTGGCAATTTTGCTTCTGGAGCTTTTTGGGAGGAATGGGCACTGCTCTGGTTTTCTAATCCAGTTTCTCCCTGTCTTCCAAACTGGGAAGTGCTTACTGCTCTTCTGAAGCTGATTGTAGTGCTAAAAAATAAATTCACACAGCTTTTGGCACAGCACCCTTTGAGCAATTTTAAGTGATTGGGAATTAATTCACTGTGCCATTTAAGCTACTTTGAAGAAGAAGAGATCTAGCTACATTTTATTTTGGTTGTATTTTGTAAGAAATGTGTATAGTTATTAGAACCAGATATATTAACTTTGTCCTGGGCTGATGTATACCAGTTAAAAATGTGTCCCCTGGCACACGGAATCAAAAGCTGAGGGTTTTTTCTGGCACAAATGCCACCCACCCCCTGGATTAAGGTCCCTCAGCCCCTGGATTTTTTACCATGTCTAATAGATGTGAAAACAGTAGGTCCCAGTGCCATTTCCATCAAGTTATCCCTTTTAGAGGTCTTAGAACTTGCTTTTGTCTGAAGGAAAATATTTGTCACATTTGTCTCATTTGTCAAGGACCTTGCTGTGGAGTAAATCATGGTTTGTTAAATTGTTAAATATCATAGAATCATAGAATGGTTTGGGTTGGAAGGGACCTTTAAAGGTCATCTGGTCCAACCCCCCTGCAATGAGCAGGGACATCTTCAACCAGATCAGGTTGCTGAGAGCCCCATCCAACCTCACCTGGAATGTCTCCAGGGATGGGGCATCCACAGCTTCTCTGGGCAACCTGTGCCAGTGTTTCACCACCCTCACTGTAAAATATGTCTTCCTTATATCTATTCCAAATCTACCCTCTTTCAATTTATATGCAAGTGTGGGATATGTTTAGCTCCAGAAGTGGGATGGGTGTATGCCATGCATCATTCTATCATGTCTGAGTTACAATAATATACATAAATCATGGAAGTATCATGTGTCATAAGCACAAGGTTTCATAGGCAATCATTCTTACAAATTTTCATTTGCAGAAAATCTTGAGAGCTGTTGTCTTTTTCCAAAGTTAAAAAAAAACAAAAAAGAAGTAATCTACTTGGAGTGTTTATAGATCAGTTTCTGAAGAATAAATTGTAAAAGAAATGGTGTGACATTTCCAGCTCTCTTTAGAGGGAGGTCTGTTCAGCAACACATTTCAGGTGACAAAACACAAATATGATGCACAGTGCCAAATGGAAAGAAAGAATAGCCCCTCTGCTGCTGGGAATAAAAGAAGACTATAGTAATGTGATTATGGTAATGGTCAACAAGTCATAGTCTTGTGCTTTTGTTCACTGTAATTAACTTCTTGGAATGGCACAGTCGCTTTCTCTGTGCTCATCAGATGGCCCTGCCTTTGTGTCCGCAGTCTGTTATTCCTCCTGCAGGGCCTGCAGGCCTCCAAGTGCATTACTAAATGAATTCATTGCTGGAACAAAGATTCGCTGGTAGAATAGAGATTGATATCTTTTGTTGTCAGACATTCAATACCATATAGCAATCCAATTACTTAAGCTGTTTCTATCAGTCTTATTACGGCTCACTATTGAGGCATGCTTTAAAGCTGGATAATTCTGTCTTGCAAGAATGTAGTGGAACAGATTAGGGCTTTAATGAGAAGGCTTTCTGTGGGCTGGGGCACTTCCATTGTATGTGTTGGGATTGAGGGATCATACCTAGGCAGAGGCCCGGAGTCATTGTTGCAAAGACCGATCAAAGGGAAGCCTGAAATCTGTACAATTGCTCCAAGAAATTTTACGGGTTATAAAAAAATAAAATAAAAACTGGCGAGGTTTCTGTCTGTTATTGCCTATCTGATGAGAATCTGTGGTACAACAGTGGGAAAAGGAAATTACTTATTGGAATTCAGATTGTGGAATGGATATCTCATTTTGTGTTTGAACTTTCCCTCTGCTGTGCTATAGGTCAAATTCTGTGCTGAGCTGTAGCATTTTAGGAATGCTGGCAGCATGGATTCAGCACAAGGCTTGTTCTGCATACAACTGCCCAGGGTGGATGTCAGGAGAGGAGGGTTCTAATGCACAGAAACACAGTGGGAAAGAAGGTTTTGATAACTGCAGGTAGGGGAGGAAAATCAGACCACCAGGTTTGCAGCCTCGCTCATGCTCTGTAGCAAAAAGCAGGTATGGAGGATCCCAAGACAGCAGAAAGTTGGAATCTGTGACACCTCAAGACTGAGGCTGAAGTGTAGAAGTGGAAAACAGTTATTTTTCTGTGAGGAAAACAAATCAACAGTATAAATGTAAACAAATTATCTACTTTGCAAATCTTTTTTTGAGATTTTATATATGTGTGATTTTATATATATGTGTAAAACACACCTGTGTTTATTGTGTGAAACATAAGCAGCAGAGGCTTGGGAGATGCCAGACTGAGTTTATATGTCCTGCTCCTTGAATATAGCATTTCAGATGAACTTTTAAAATGTGATAAAACTATTCTATTCTCTCTTAGGCCTCAGCAGAAACATCTTTAACAGCATGAACAAAAGCACCTTGGAATTGCTGAGGTTGAACAAAACTGGAAACACAGATTAGAGTGCATTTGTATGGAATAAAAACAGCTTGGGTCATATATGAAAACAAATATTTCTAAACTTGTCTGAAATCCCACCTCTCTAGGTCATTACCCTTAAATAACCGAAGGTATGTTTTATTTTTTGGTATGATAAATGTACCAAAGAAAGCACTCATTGGTGTGAATGGCAAAGCAGGTCACCACTGAATTCCAGCAATTTGAGGATATGGCCTAATTTTCCTGGATGCAAAGAATTGCATGATTTATAATTGCATTATAAGGCTGCTTTTCCATTTCTTAGGGTTGTTTTATCCTATCAACAGCTAAAAATTTCCTCATCAGGAACAAAGTTACAAATATTGCCAATGCACACATGTTCTCTGGCTGTAGTATTTCTAAGGCATTATTTGGAAGAACAGCAATTATAAACACATTTTCCAAAGGAAATTGTATTTGAGTTAGGATAAGGATGTGGGGATGTGAACCTAAGTCTGAGGAACCCCTGAAAGTTTATTTGTGTGTTTAGTTTTGTTTTCAGAAAGTGTTTACATTCCTGTCTATAGAGCACAAACACTGATTTTCTTCAGCACTAAAGGTATGACCCAGTCCTGGACAGAAGCTGAACTTTATTTTGTAGCCTCAGTTGCCTGATGGGGATTGAAGTTAATGTTTCATGAGGCAAAGGAGAGCGAGCACCTGTTCATTCCAGGAACAGTTGCTGCTAAGATATTTGTTTGGGGCCAGAGTTAAGGTGATTTTGTGCTGAATTATCAGTTTCTCTCTTACTCAGGAGTGTAAGGAGCAATTAAAGATTTAGGGTGGCCTGACCTTTATTCTGCTCATTGTTGACTTGTAATGAGCGATGTCTACAGTAACTGCTTTCTTGTAATTTATTTACTCAGTTTAGGAATGAGGGGTTTGGACTTGGGATCTTCCAAGGGGATCTTTTTATGTGCATTTTCATTTATTTTGTCTAAATACATTGAAACCTCCAGGACAGATACTCAGCTGGTGTAAATCAGCTTAGTTCCATTGACGTCAGTGGAGCAGCGCCAGCAGCAGGTCTGACCCACTTCTTTAATCTGATCACTTGTCCATCCCATTTATTTCAGGTTATATCAGAGTGAGCATGGCCTTACCTTATTCACCATGAACCTGAGATAGGTACAGCCTTGCAAGTTTTGGCAGAGAACTGTCATCACTGAGAAACATGCAAAAACCAAGAGTAGCCTCCAGTCCTCTGCCATACAGAAATTCCTTGGAGCCAGTACCTGACAGACCAAGCTTGTCTTAATATGAAATTCCCACTTGCTCATAAGAAATTATGTTAGTTTACCACAAAACATTAATCTACCACAGCAAACTTTTTTGTATCTAAATATCAACTAATTAGCAATATTCATTCAGTGTTCAGAACACTCTGTGCCACTACAGCGTTCTGTGAATCTTCAGAAACCTCAGCATCCCAGCTGCCAAGGCCATGCTGGTACCCACTGCTGGAATTTCCAAGGGAAATCAGATTTCAGTTTGCAGTCACACCTTGGCTCTGCCACTTTAACTTGTCCCTTCAGTTTTTCCTTCTTACAAGCTGATTTGCCCTTGTGTCTGTTCCCTGCCATTGTCCTCTCAGATCAGTATTGGATAGTTTGACTGAGCATTGTCCTCATATCCCACACTACTCTCCCAATGGATCTCTGATCTTTTCCACTGCTTGAGTGAGCACATTTGAAGGTTGGGGGTTTCTTTTGGTAGGGCGAGAATGGAGGGGCCATTACACAGCTGAAAAACTCCTTTCCTCCCCTTAGTTAATTGAACTGACTCTTGGATCTTCTGCTTGTTCTCAAACAATATTTGTATTCAAATATTCCAGTAGCTTCCAGGCACACATTCCCAGGAGTGTAAAATGTCATGTGTTTGGTCTCTCAGTTTTGTGTGCCCAGAGAAGTTGCTTGCCCTGGAAAGTTTACATCAAAGCCTTTATTTGTTCCTGTCCCAGAACCTGGCAGGGCATGTACACTCCTAAGAAGATCCAGAACATGTTTTTTACTGCAGCAAGTACTTTCTCTTGGTACAAGTACATGGTATGTCTTTCTGGTTTGTCTAACTCAATGCTTAGTTTATATTTCCCTAGGAAAGGAAAGAGTTTTACCTTTTTGTTGGCTGTTTTCTATGGTAATTTCTAATATTGAATAGCAATATTAGTAGCACAAATAGTGCTTTTTCTGGCATTGAACTGTGTTTCACATTTCTGTACAATTTGAATGAAACAGTCAATTTTCCCAGCAAGCAGCTGATCCTCTGCAGTGTTATTATCTAATGTCCTACAACCTCTTTGGAACTAGTCATGCAGTGGCCATTGACTTTGTACTGGACTTTCTCCAATGCCTCCTCTCAAGAGCCTGCAAATGCCAAAATGATGTGAGCCACTGCAGTTCTGGTATCTTTTCCCAGATACCAAATGTTGTCTGGGCTTCTCTTGTTCACCAACTCTGTCTTGTTTCTGCAGACTCTGGTATTTTTGCACAGGTCTCTATGAGTATCTTGTCTCTTATATCTGTCAGAACTACTCTCTAAGTTTCACTTTGGATAGAGTGGCTTTCTTTACTTGACAAGTTCTGTTTGGGTTATTCTGAAATCTTTTAACAGACTTTCTCTCTCTCTGTCCCCCCTCTACCCTGTAGTATCAGTTTGACCCTCATACCAGCTTGTGTTTTCACCTATCAATCAATAGCAGAATATTTCCATTATTTTTCTGTACTGTTTCAGTGTAGCACTCCTGCACATTTAATAGTCCTCCTCCCCTGCCTTGGTGAACTGAGTCATATAAATCATCTATGGCTTCAGAATCAGACACTCCCTGCAAGGAGAACATGATCCTGTTGGCTGGGGAGAAAAGGTGCTGCTTAAGCTTCCCTTATCTCTACTCTGTCTCTCTGAAGGGCTTTGACTGAGGTGAGATTTTTCAATTCACCTTTTTTCCACACAGAATATTGTCTTTGTTCACATTTTTGTTGTGGCTGCCCCATCCATGGACATGTTCAAGGCCAGGTTGGTTGGGGCCCTGGGAAACTTGGTCTAGTGAAAGATGGCCCTGTTCATAGCACGGAGGTTTGAACCAGATGGTCTTTAAGGTCCCTTCCAACCCAAACCATTCTGTGATTCTGTAATTCTATCACTCTGCTCATAAGAAGAAACATAAAGCCCCATTCATATCCTTTATGTCTCTCTCCAACAAACTTTCCCCTTCCCTGCAGTCATTGGTACAGTCCCCTCTATGCCCAGAGAAGCCAAACTGGAGGGCAGGTTTGCTCTTAGACCTGGCATCACTGCTAGTGTGGAAGGGGAACCCCATTTTAGCAAGGACCCATAAATGTAGTGGGAAAGGAAACCTCAGTGGGTGCACAGAAAACAAGACAAAAACCCCAGTTGTGAAGGTCAGGTTCAAGGGGCTCTGTCCTTACAGAAGGCTGTTTGTGGAGTGCACGCTTAGGAGCTTTGCTGAGTGAGTGCCTTATTACATTTGAGTAAACTAAATAAACAGAATAAGCACAGAAATCAATTAATATTTACAATATGCTTGAGAGAAAAGCAAGTAGGCAGCTTTTCTCTTAAGAAAAAAATGAGGCAGAAAAATGAAGTAACCCAGCTCTTGGGAGCAAGTAGCAAAGCAGACCCAAAATTCAGAAGATTTTTGTTCTGGACTTTGTCTACTGCACTGACATTTTATTTTTTAAATGTTTTTCATAAGATATAGTACTTATTTTCTTCATTTTTGTGATTACTTTCATAAATGAAAAGATGTAAATCACAGTGAAGTTAGTCCAAAGTTGGGACAATATTGAGTTCAAGAGGTACAGCAGAAATTTGGTGAAGATGAAAATATATCTACATTCTGTCAAAAGTTACTCTTTCATTACCAAGGAAACTTCACTAAATTAATGGGTTTTAGATGAGAAGGAAACTTAAGACTATCTAATATAACCATATGTATTTTACATGCCATAGAATTCCACTCAGTTATCTCTGCAAAAGTATTTCCTGCCAGATATTGGGCCAGATCACCTCTGCTAATATTAACCCCTTCAGTCTCAAAGCACTCTGCAGACATGTCCTCTGTCTGGGCTGTTGTAGGTTTACTGTGCAAAGACCTAAGGATTCCTAAGTCCATGGAATATGAACTGAGTGATATGTGTATGTACCCTTTTTGTAATCCCACAATCCAAGAGATTACTCAAGACAGGAATGAAAGGAAACAAAGGAAAATCAATGTTTAACTTGGAAATATTTGTCAGTTAGCAAGTCACAAGGAAGTAAATGCCTTTAGCACCGAGGACAGTCAAAGTAGGAATTTATAATTAATTTAGACTGGTTTTAGAAGTGGGGGATTGTATATAAAAAACAAATGAGTCCAGACAAAAAAAAAAAATCTTCCTTTTGACCTTTGTTACCATTGAATTTCCTAAGTTCAGGAATATTCTCTCAATGTATTTGAACACATTTATTTTGTAGAAGGCTGGCTCTCCAGACTCTGACTACACTGAAACATGTCCTGAAATCCATCCTTCTCATGGACAACATGTAACTGTGTGCATACACCCCTGCTCTGTGTAGGGATGCTTTCTGAGCTGGAAACAGCTTGTGTGCTTTAATGATTTTAAGGGATCTATTTTCTGCCACCTTGCTGCTTTTCTTCTTCTTTTCCCTTCAAACACATATCTGCTGTTGAGTTTAAAAGTATATTCCTTTCCATTCACACAACCTCTTAGTATCTGAGGCCTGGCATTCCTTACACAAGGAAATCTCCTGGAAATCCATAAAACTCTGTACAATGAATAGGATGCCTACTTCAGCCTCCAGTTCTGGATCTCAGGTCTTTGTCATACTGCAGAAGTGTAAACATCCCAATGCCTGTGAGGGAGGAGTCTCTCAGGTATTTCCCTATGGATCAGTCCCATGAGGTGTTGATCTCTGTCTCAGAGGCACATCAATCTGTCTTGTCTGCAGGAGCTGGAAGGACTTCATGCCTGGAATTTTCTCAGCAGTGCTATAAAATAACGCGTCTCTCTGAGTGAAACCACCCTGTTAATGCATGGATTTTCTGCCCTGAGTGATTTCCTAAAATCAATAACTCATTAAAAAGAAAAAAAGCTCAATTCTCACAATTCATAACCCTGCAAATAACAGGCTGCCCTCAGCAGCAGCACCAGCTGAGTTAGAGCAGTGGGTCTGGAGGACACTGTTCGTTGGTTGGTCAGTTACCCTGACTGACTGCAGTTTCATTTTCCCTTGGTCCTTCTTGAGAAAAACTATTTTAACAATGATATTCACTCATTAATTCTTAGGACTAACGCTCTGTTGGCAGAATGATTAACCAGTTACTAAAAATAGGGTCTGCTGGTGAATCCTTTAAAAATATGACTACATCCCTAGCAAGGAACTCTCTTTCAGCAAAGAATGAAAGTGTAAATCTTTTTCAAAGTCACAGTCTCTAGAAATCCTTTATGCACATTGTAATTCCTCAGGAAAGTGTCAGATAACTTGGAGGGGGAGGAAGCTTTCAATCCCAAGTGTGTAAAGCATCACAGTCATTAATTTATTGACTGAATTGATCTGACTTTTAAAAGACTCCCTGGCTTGGCATCAGCGTTCTGATTATCTCTCAAGCAATGAATCTCTTCTTCCTCCCTGTGTGTAAATACTTAATAGCTGTTAACTTAAGAGGTCAGAGCTTGCTGGATCTGTAAGTATTGTACTTCAAAGTACTTTTGGATTGAAGTTTTCTTTTTCTTCTGCTCAGATCTCAAGTTGCTGCACTACCTGCTCTGTTTGACTTTCCTGGTGGCTTGGAAACCGTGTCAAATGTTTTTCAGAGCGTTAGCCCTTTGTTTAGGATGATTTTTCTTGCACCCAGATATATTAATTTAAAATATTTAGGTTTTTTTCAAGTGCAGCGACAGGATTTAGAATGCTCCACAGGATGCTGAAGTCAGCCTCTTTCACAAAATTTTTCCATATGATGCATGTCAGCAGCTCAGGTTCAAGGAGTGTCTTCTCATTTTGCTTTCCACTTAGCATGAATTTAACAGGTGTCCTGGAACTCCTCAGAGCAGGGCAGGATTAGTGCCTGTGACCTGGGAATAAAAGGAGAAGGCAGTGGGGTGTGGGGGGAAGGAAGGTAACTGTGGAAGATGAACTGGTTCCAAAGGACACCCTCAAGCAAAGAGTGGCAAAAGAATAAAATTAGATTTAACTTGAGTGTGAGAAAGAGCAAGCCTTGCATGTCAGCAGGGACTCAAATGGTTTAATAAATTACAGAAAGGTTGGGAGAACAAGACATGCCCTCTGTAGAAGAGTCTCTGGAAGGGCCGAGGGAATCCTGATCCCAGTAGTAAATTTCTCTATCTCAAATGAAAAATGCAGCCAGTAGTATGACCAAGCATTCCCAAATGCCTGTATCCTGGATTCCAAGCCCTTGGAGGCCAGAGGAAGAACTGACAGAGCAGAGATAGCCCAGCCAAGGAATTAAAATCAGATATTACTCTGTTCATTTTGTTCCAGGAGGAGCAGAAGCTCTGTTTTCTATGGAACCATACCCTTGGTGTCCCACACACCTACCAGGGATCTTCATGAGACCCCCAGATTCCAGGACCACTCTTGACCAGAAGGGCAAGAGGCAGCTCCTGCCTCATCTGCTGTGGAGCCCCACATGTGCGGATTGGAAGGCTGGAAATAAGCTGTTTGTACTGAGTGGACAAGAGCCCATTGATCCCACACCTTCCAGGAGATTTTCCTCAGCTGGGGGCACTAATTTAGGTCTCTTTCCTCTGTGCAATGACAAGAGCTGTAGGAACATAATTATCTCCAAATCTTTTGCTTCTCCCCTGACAACTTGCATTGAAATGGGGCAGTGGGTTTGAATGTTCTTAGGGGCAGACATGAACAGACAGACAGCATGGCTGCATAAGCCTCATTTCCTTAGGAAATCAAGTGGAAATGTTTGTATAGTTTATATACAGCACAACATGGTTTGTGTCTGTCCTGTTACCTCGGAGGTTGTTGTAATTTTATGCTCCATTCTTGTGCTTCTTCTAATCTCGAGTTTGTGAAAATACTGCTTTGGACCTTTGTGATTTGTTTTCCTGCATCTCATAGGAATCCAGGGCTGGAAGGGGCGTCCTGGGTCAGCGTGCCCAGGCTCCTGCCGAGGTACATGAGCTGTAAAAGTTAAAAGAGAGAAATACTGTATAATAAACTTCTGATTGGTACAGTGGGAAAGTTAATGAGACAAATGAAACCTTCCGTGTGGCCTTTGCAAAGCTGAAAGGCACAGCATGGGGCAGTCCCCTGGCAAATCTTGGGTCATTACCTTATCTTGTGTAGTAACTGCCACGGATAAATGTCAGAGGATGGAGGAATTTTCCTCTTTACAGCACCAGAGTATGAAGTATTCATGTTGTCTCCAGCTAAATCTGGGGGAAAGATTTCCAGATTATATTCATATCTAAAAGGTATATTAAAATGTTACAATTATTTACAGGGGGAAAATGATTTGATCCAGGGAGAAGAGAGACTTCCGTTACCTTTTAAATATGCTTGAGTGACAGTAAGGCATGTTCAGCATTCCTAAACAAAACAAGAACCCAGAAGAAAACAAGATAATAGTTAAAAGAAGGATGGCAGTTTCTTATATACAGGGCACATGGGAACAATAATATCAGTACTTTCTGAAGCTGTATTAGAATGATTGAAAGAGAACCTAATGATGCAAAAGTAAAAGCCATAAAGACCTGTGTTTCAGCATTTGTGCTCTTTGCCTCTAGCTGTGTAGTGATTGTCAGTATTAAATGTGCTTCTTTACTATGTGTAGATACTTGCAATTGTTTATGAAACTTATAGAATATTTATACTCCAGAATATGTAGATTGTTTCAAGTCTCAGTGGTAAAGTTCCCTCTACTTAGAGTGATAAATGGTGCAACTGTTCAGAGAAAGGTACAGCCTGAGAGAAGGAGGAGAAGGACCATAGTTTGACAGTTCCCAGAAAATAACAGAAAACACAACAACACTCCAAAAATCTCAGTTTTGCACTATTTAAACTGTGTTCAAAAAATAGAAGGATAATTTTCAAATTGTTTGACATCAATTCCCTTTCTGAAAGTAGAGTCAGTATGTAATTAAAGCATTGACATTTTAAATGTTTTGTATGGAATAGCTTTAGGATGAACTGGGAACTCCACTGACTGCCTTCAGTGCTGCCTTTGGCTTGGTTTTGCAATTTTACATCTTTTCCCTTACATCAGAGTTTGATCCAGCAAACCAGGGACTACTTTAGGCTCCTCCATTGAGGCTGTGAGTAGTTTTAAGCATTCAAGCAGACTCTTTGCCTTTGGTTTCACTGTTTGTATCCTAAGCATGAAGTGTGTGCTTAAATACTGCCTTGGGTTGTCCTGTGCTTCACACCTGAGCTCTGAGCACAGGTAGGACGATAAACTGAGCTCCATCAGCCTCGTGCCATGTTCAGAGACACCCAGAACTGAAGTGGGCAGTGAACTACATTCTGTGAGCTGTTGATGAAACCATAATAAGAAAGGTGAAATTTGCAGCTTTATTCCAGAAAAGCCCATTTGCTATAAACATTTATATGCTTTGGTAGAATTAGGCAGTTTCAAAAAGTCATTCTGGAGTTTGAATCATTAAACTTTGGACCTTTAAAGATATTTAACTGTTAAACTCCTGACTGAATGGAAACCTATTTCTGGAATGTTGTAGTTATTTTGTTTTAAGGTGTTCAGAATGAGCCCAGTCTTTTAAACACTGTGTTAATGCCTGCACTAGGTTAATTTTTAACAAAGAGGTTTTCTTCATGAAAAGTACATTTTCTGCCCAACAGAATTTGATAGTGTTTGCATTAAAACTTTGAAAACTGCTAAATTTGACATTGCTGTGCTGTCAGGCTGAGCCTTCAGAAAAAAGTCTTGTAACTAGAGATGGGGAAAGGGCTATTTAAAATCTCTCCCCCAGCAGAGGGATCATCCCGACTGCTTTCCATGTCGGGACTGCCCTTCATTGCTCTGTTGGAAAAGCTTTAAGCAGGTGTGACTCATCTGTATGGCTCTGCTTTGGGGAACCAGCTCACCAGCTGGCCTTGGGCTTGGTGCTCTGCTCTGAGCCTCCCCAGGACCCTTTTCTGGGCCCACCTTACCCTTCACTCATCTCATCTTCAGTCGCATCCATTACAGCCCAATTGATGCTCCCAGCCTGTCACTGCTCCTCTTTGTCCAGCCAGTAGCAGCTCAACCCCTTCCCCATGAGCCTCTGCAGTACCAGGGCTTGCTCAGTGTAGCTGGGCAGGCATGTTGGTAGTTTTTAGTTGGATAAGTAAATGAGCTCCCATACTTCTGCTGGATCAAGCAAAATGTTGCCTTTGGAAAAACCATGTCCCGGTCCTGCTTGCCTCATTCAGCTCACTGTAGAATTGAACTGACTTGGGTAGAACCAGTAAAAAGACTGAAGCCAGTGGGCCAAATCCTGTTTTCAGACACCAGTATATGAACTACATTTATTCTACTGAAGTCAACAGAGAAAACCCAGTTTGAATAGTTCTGTTGACTTCTGGGATAAGTGCAAAAGCAATTAAAAATTATCTTTATCATTAGCTATTGTAATGCTGTGTAAAAGCACTAACATTAGGCACCATCAGCTTTTGAAGAAACCAAAACATGTCTATGTTCCCATAGTGTGTCAGAGCTACAGTTGAAAATTCCAGCTTTCCATAAAGGTACCTTTACCACTGGATTCTATTGATTTTTGGGAGAAATACTTGCCTAAAGAAGGAACTGAGAAATAGTTGTGTGTATGGATTCCACTCACAGCGAGGGAAATTCCTGTTGAAGTTTTGTTTAAGACGTTTAAATTACGTGAAACAGCACAAGAACATCACCTTTAGTTTTCTCCTTATGTTAATAATTAACAGCCCTATCCCCCACACGGTGTTTAATATAGGCAATACGTCGAGGGGAAAAGTATATTCACTTAAAATTCAATACTGTATTTACAATACTGCTTTCCCATGCTTATTTTAGGGTCATTTGGGAAAAAAGCTTTAACTCCAAAAAAAATTGAATGGATTGCTATTCTGGGAGTTAGATTGTCACTTAATAAATATATTTCTGATAATAAAAAATTGGTGTCGTTTTCCTTGCAGGGACTTATTCGGAAGAAAGTTAATAAAAACTGCATGGAAAAACCAGCATCACAGCTATTTTTTTTTCTGTTTGAAATTCCTACAGCGAAGTTAGCTGAATGCAACAAGAGTATCAAGAAAGAGAGAAACATTCCATTGGTCCTTAAAACTCAAAGGTAAGATTGTCTTTCTAAAGATACTATTAAGCAAGGTAGGTCTGATGAACCTTTTAAATACCTTTCAGGAACAAAGACTTAACTGGCCCTGCTGATGGGAAAGTCATAATGTGGCTTTTTTCCCCCCAATGGTTTTCTATTCTTTGTATGTGTGACAGATGTCAATGAAGTTGAAAAGTGTCTATTTCCCAGCGGGGTGCTGGCTGTTCCCCAAAATGCCTGGGCAGTTTATAGAGGCCCGAATATCTGCTGATGGTGATGGAGGGATTTGTAGGGAAAGCTTCCTGCAGGGCAGAGCCTGCTGCCTTTGAATAGAGGGCAGCCAGCAGCTCTCCGGGCCGCAGCAAGAGATGCCACTGCACCATCGGGAAACTTTGATTTATTATCTGAGAAATTCACCATCCATCTGCATGAAGGGGTCACAGAAGCAACTTTCCTAATGGGAATCTGAGACCCCCATTATTTCCCACTTATTGCTACAAGCATGAAAAATTGCTCCAGCTGAGAGAGCTGGACTTTCAGGACTTGTTGCCATGGTTGAATTTATAGGAATATTTAGGAGCAATGCTTAGTGGGGTTTTTTTTTGGAACCTATAAACTCCAACAATTTTCACAGGTTTTTGCTAATTAATGCCACCGCTGTGGAAATGGGAGCAGTTCTGCAAACAAGCTGCGACAAATGGGATTTTTATTGCCAGTGGAAAAGCCTAGGGAATAATTAGTGGGTCCATAGACATCTCCTGATTACAGACATCTGCATTGGTAATGTCCAGACACAAAGATCCCGGCGGGAAATGTTTTGGGATTTCCACCTTAGGGCACATTTATGTTGTCAGCTACACCCTTCAAAATGCAGTCGGACATATGTGGGAAAATACTTTGTGAAATGTTAGACCAAGGAACATGATGTTGACTAATCTGGACCAGGGAAACTGGCTTTACTTTCCAAAGTACTGTCCAGCAGCCAAGACTTGCAGATGTAATGTTTTGATATCACATTAAACCTGATTTCACAGAGATATTTCTCAGTGCTGCATCTGAGTTGCTTTGTGTTGCCTGAGATGCTTTTGCAGTTTTCGCTACTTTGGTGAATAGGATGAAGAGGAAACAACAAGACTGATTATTAAAACACCACATGACTCCTTGAAAATGAAGCACTGAAAAAAGAATTCATGTCAAGACAGGATTTATTAGTTCAAGTTGAAGAGTAACTTGATTTGGGATTTTCCTCTTGCCAAAGTGATTCATAATATAAATTATGGATCTACTTATAGAAGCAGTCGAGGTTTTGTCTTTTTTAAAACAGCAAGCTTTTAAACTGGCTAATAAGATATTAATGTCAAGCCTTTGAAGCAGAACTTTAAGCTAAGGGTTTTTTAAAAACCACAATGATCTTCCTTTTTATAGCATTAAAGCACAGTTGCCCCAGTCCTACACTGGTTCATGTTGTACTGAATGCCATATAAATGGCTGGACAAAACTCATTCCTCTCCTGAAGAACTTACAGCATAAAGATTTGCTTGCTTTTACCAACTGTGTTTGGATATAGAATTAAAAATACATTAAATTTATAATGCCTATGATTTTAAAATATCCAGGACACAAAGTGGGTCTGTCTTGCTTAGAATCTCTCTATGATGGGATCTTCAATCCCATAAGCCTTGCAGCTTAAATTTGTATTTAAACCCATCCTTCTCCAGGAAAATCATTAAGCAAACGATTAATTTTAAGATACGTTTCAGTCCCAGTGGCATCATTTATCCTACTCACTGGTCAGGCAGTCACTTACAACAAAGTTAAGTACTGAGGAGACCTAATTCTGAATCAAGGCTGCCCTTCAAGATGTCATGAGAAGCAAGAATAGCTAATTCTTCTGGCTTTTAAGCTGCTACATATACAGCACATAAGGAGAGCTGCACCCAGTAATGCACCAGCATATCAGGTATTTCCAGAGATCTCTGTTGGCTTGGCTTTTCTGCTCTCTCTGTGATGAGGGGCAGGGGAGAGGGAATGAAAGGTCAGGAAAGAAGGAGAATTCAGAATTTGTGAGGATGTATGACAGGTACATGTGTATTCATGAGCTCTGAGTACTAGAACCTGAATTTGTTGCTGTCTCACCCTCACCCAGGATATTTACAGAGATATGAAGCAACCTCAGAATGAGGTTTTTAATAACCTTATTCTGAGTCCTTATGAAGTCTCCCCAGAAGTCCCCAGAGACGCCTGTGATCACATGGATCTTATTGTCACTGCCTTGGACAGATGGGAAAGTCCCCAGAGGAATTGCTTCAGAGTGGTGCTTTCTGATCCGAATGTGGGCTGCAATGACACTGGTTTGGGGGAACATTTGCAATGGTTTTGGGGTGCAGATGAAAGAACACTATAGCTTACAGTGTCCTGCAGGCAGGGCTTTCATTTATTGTGGTTACTCTTTCAGAGTACAGGCTATTTGCACATACAGTCCAAGATAACTTTGAGCTCCACGTTGGTCCATTTTTCAGCTGTATTTAAGGAAATGGTTTGCAGTGGTTAAAGGTATGAGTGTGTGGCATGGGTATCTGCTGTTCAGAAATATGATATGAATTCCTGTAAAGAAGGTATTTAAACATAAATGTGTTTGACTGTTTTCTAATGAGCCTTGTTCACAGGCCCTGCAGGGTTAATTAGCTTCCTAGATCTTATCTTTACTCTATTACACTAAAGGCAAAAACCTCTACAGGAACTGAATCCACTCAGAAAGAGCAAATAAACCAGCTCTAAATGATCACAAACTGACCAAGCTTTTCTGCTTCAGCTCCCTGTATGCCTTCAGGCAATTGGGATTTAAAAGCACCGAGATTACAGGACCATAAAAATACACATTTACATTTACGTGTGGTCACATGCAGAATTTAAGATTTAGAGAAAGCCACAAAGGGAATGTTTAACATAAGTAGCCAGGCACAAGCTGAATTAATGACACAGCAGCCCCAGCAGAAACACAAGAAAAACATGTAAACCTTCATCTATTATTAGTTGCTGTAGCCCACACTCCAGAGCACAAGGACGCATGGTCATTAAAACCTGTTCTTTTCCACCAGGTCTTTTAGCTGCCTCATGAATGGGAGCTGGGCAAGCCCTGAGGTGTAGTGAATTCACATGTGAGAGTTCTTGTTTTGAATTTTGTTTCTGTGTTGGATAATTAAATCACTAATAATATGAAAAGAGTAGCTGGAACCATCTCCCAAGCGCTGCCCAAGTGTGAACGTTCTGCAGGAGGCTCTGCAGCCTGTGTGGGTCACCTCAGGCTGGCAGGAGGATGCAGCCAGGGCTCCCAGGATGTGCATCACCTCCTCCAGCACTCAGGTTTGCATTCCTGCAGCCCTTGGCCGTGCAGGCAGACCTTTTGTACCAACACATCTGCTACAGGCAGTTCAGGAGCTTGTAGCAACTACAAGAGCATGTAGGGACAGGACAACTAGGAATGGCTTCAAACTGACAGGAGTAGGTTTAGATGAGACATTAGAAGAAGATTCCTGCTGTGAGGGTGGTGAGGCCCTGGCACAGGTTCCCCAGAGAAGCTGTGGCTGCCCCATCCCTAGGAGTGTCCAAGGCCAGGCTGGATGGACCTCTGAGCATCCTGGTCTAGTGGAAGGTGTCCCTTCCCATGGCAGGGGACTTGGAACAAGATGATCTTAAGGTCCCTTCCAACCCTGGTCATGATGTGATTCTATGAATTCCTTCCCTTAAAAGTCCTGTGAGGTGATGTAATGCAGACACATTCTGATGGAAAACCTCAGGAATTGATTCTGTCTATTTTTCCACGTTGGTACCACACCTAGCAGGCAGGCTCTCAGTCTGACATGTTGGCTTCCCAATGCAATTGCAGCACAAGTAAATGGTAGAGATAGAGAGAAACAAATTTTCTTTTTATTTTTTCTTATTTCTTGCCTTGACACTGATGTCTTTGCAGGAAATATGTAATTTTTGCACAGGAGTGTCCTGTCAGGGAATAAAAGCTAGACAGGTTCATTTTAAGCAAATCTGAGTTCTGGTGGAGTAATTATGGATCTGCTCACATGAACATCCACAAAAAGAACATGGAGATGTTCCCAGGGGAAGAATAATGAAGTCTGTCTTGAAAAGCTATGTTGTATCATAATATAGCACAGGATAGCATGAGAACTTCTCATGCAGAACATTCTTCAGTAATAAAACTCAACTGTCAGATAAGTTTCAGTAACCACTTGTCCCGTTGCAAATTTTTCCTCCTAGGAAAAGTTTGTTTGTTTAGTTCCTTTGCATATTGAAAACTACTCTCCACCTTGGGCAGGATCCTCAGCTGGTGCAGCTCAGCACAATAATGGAGATCAATAGTGGTGCTACTTAATACCAGCCCTGAATTTAGAATGCTGATTGTTTAACCTTGCCAAGTGGAATGTGTTGTTTTTTTGATACCACCGTGGTAGGGAACTCAAGCTGTAGAGAGGGATCCTACCACATCAGGCACTGCATGAGCAAAGGGGGAAAAGGACATCCTTTTATATGTGCACTTACTTTTTTTGCACTTAATTAGTCTAATTGAAACCTGTCACCCTACTGATGTAGTGCAAGTTAAGCATTTGCAGAAATCCTTACAGGATGAGGGAATAAAGACATGGATTGTAAGACTGAGAAAAAAAGAAAAATCAGAAGGTCATGTTGTTTTATTTCTCACTGGAGTTTTCTCCTAGGATTTGTTATGATTTACTGTCATTACATATTATGTAAACAGTCACTGTTTCCATGAAGTGGGAGGTCCTGTTAATCTCCTGTAGCTATTCAGCATTGTTTGTGAGTTTAACTAGAAATGTTCCTCCTTACTGTACCTCCTACTGTAGGGAAGGAACAGGAGTGTGGACAGCCCCCAGCCACAGGTTATGGCTCTGACCCCATTAAACGTGTGGGTGGGGTCTCCCTATAAAGGCAGTAAGGCCGAGGGAAGTCTGAAATGATTCCCATGCTTCCTGCTGTTGTTTTCTCGTTAGTGGATGCTCTTGACTCATCCAGATTAGCAACTGCCTGGCCCCAAGGCCCATGAAAATACTCTGCAAGGATACTTTCTTTTTGAACTTTAGGGAATGACTGAATGGCAGGTGTTTAAAAAAGAAGCCAGTAGGGAATGAAGCCTCCCTTTCTTCCCCTGCTTCCTTCTAAATCCTTTACTATACTACATCTTTACTTCATCCCCTTCCAGCAGAGCCTGTATTAGTCATACAGGCTGTACACACTTTCTTCAACAGCAAAGGCAAACCAGTTCTAGTGAATACAGTGCTTATAGTCTTGTGCTCCCCTCATTGAAAAGCTGTGCCTCTTGGAGTTTGTTCTCTCACCTATGCCCAAAGTTTCACTGACATCAGCGGGAGACTTCCCAGAATATCTGAGAGTAATTTATTAATTCCTCTTTCCAGGAGTGATTCCTTCAGTGCTGCCACACCAGTGGAGATACAGCAAGGTCTCATTCCCAGTTGCTCCACTGGAGCAGATCCTCTGGCACAGATTCCTGTCCCTGGGAGTTGTCCCAGCTAGATGTCTGTGAGGAGGGGGTAAGAGATGCACAGCAGTCCTGGGCTCCCTCACTGGGCTGCCAAACGTGCACATTTCACTGGTTTCTGGAGAACACTCTCCTGCTGAGGGAATGTGATCTGCCTGACTAGGTAGGGCAGTAGCTGAGTGATTGTCCAGCTGCTGGTTCTGCAGATTAAATATTAGCCCTGATGTCTCTGCAGCAATGAACTTTCTCCAAATACAGTTCTCAAAGATGAGCATTTCTTCCTTCTCTTCTGCACCAAAAATAGTGTGAGGCAAGTGATACAGATGGTCAGGGTGGGAATTTAATCACACAACTAGCAAAAAAGCAGAGCTTATTATTTGGGTTGATTTTTAAATGTATTTGCTGTTCAGTGGTAAGTGAAACAGAGCACAAAGGTACAGCGAGATGACTGCACAGTGTTAGAGGGGAATCCTGTCCCATCTGCAGGGAGAAGGCACCTTGGCTGTTAACTGGTGAGATCTCCCCAGGAGACAACTGCTTCACAGGGAACTTCTTCCACAAGAAATCCTTCCACTTCTTTCTTATGGCTTTTGTTGCTACTTCTGCTCTACATAGACTATATACATTTGTTTATTAATGTTGCTGGAATTTTTAGTTTCTATAGATTGGGATGTTTGAGCTGACTGGGGTTTTTTGCCAGCTGACATAGAAATATTTGAAATAAATTTAAGAAATAGACAGTCATTCTTAATTTGTTTCTTTAGGGTTTTGTTTTCCTCATGCAAGTTATTCCTAACTCCCACTGAAGCCAATAAATTCCTAGGCCTTCACTGCAGGAAAGGCACTGAAGTCAATAGGAATTATTTGTATCCTGCAGTGGGGGAATAAACCTCCTGGGAAACTGTGGATCTCCTGTTTGCCATAAGCAATCCATTACTGCACTGTCAGTAGCAAGTCATTCCAGGATTTATAGGAATCCCTATTAATATTTAAGTGTACCTGTGCTTCCATTCTCACTTCTTTCTAATACAAAAACAACTGATGAAAGTTATGAAATGATGTTAATATGTAGATTTCTGCTGACACATAGTTTATGGCTTGTCTTTCATTGCCTCTGTTAAAGCACTTGTTGCCCTGAGGTTCAGTGTTATGTGCAGGCCTGCTGCAGATCTCCTCTCCTCACAATTTCACCCATTGCTCGTGAGAATTTCAACTTCTGGATAAATAAATATTTTGGGTCAGGTCTTAAAAACACAGAAGTCCTTATTCACATGTTATTTTTGGAACATGCCCATGTCTTAGTGGAACTCTCATACCACAATAACTGATGGAAGAAATAGAGAAATGTAACTTTGTGTCTCGGCTCTGAGGGTCAGAGGGGAGGGGAGGAGATGGGAGCAGGGGTAGGCAGATCCAGTGCCTGAGCTTTCTCTGCAGAGGAATAAAAAGGGTTTAGCAATGACAGTAGGTAGAACAAGCACAGTGTCAAATGCATCTTCCAAAGAGAGCTAAAACTCTTATCAGGCTAAACCAAACTTCTGTCGCAGCTCAGGGGGAGCTGCAACAAGCTGAACTCCCCTCCTCCTGTCCCTCTTGGCCTTTTGTTCTAGGAACAGATGTCCCTTCTCCCAACTGTCTTCTAGTTTCAGAATTAAGAACTTGGGCTCTGAACTTCTAATTCATGATTGCTTCTCTATTCCTGGACTGTGAGAGTAACTTCATTGTTGCACTTTTAATTATCAGTCTTTCTGTTTTGCCTGTGTAAAAGGAAAAAAAGACTGGGCTTTGCTGACTTCTTGGGCCTATTCTGGGCAACCCCCACTGCCCAGGTATTTAACCCTTTCCAATTCCCAACAGTACAGAAACAGAAGACATTTCTAGAGTGGGATGCTTCCTGTCTACAGGAAGAAAAATTATGTGGTACTTTACAGACAGAAACAGTTTGAAACCATCTTTAAATAGCAGAATTTAAAACTGATCCAGAAAAAACAATGAGAGCAGAAAAACCTTTGGGATAAATTGCCATCAAGAGAGATAAGGTTTTGTTAAATATATTCATTTTAGCTGCTGTTTTTGACAGTGCCAGAGGTATTTTCCACACTCATGCTAGTGAACTACGTCTCTGTTATTCTTAATTCTCCTCCTGACCTCTTAAAATAAGGAGGTACAGACTAACAGATCAGACACCCAGAACAGGTTTGTGGGACTGGGAAAATGAATGGGAAAAGTCAGAAGTGATTGGTGGGCAAGCAGAGGGTGTCTGTACAGATCTGTGGTCACTGTGGGCGCAGGTTTGGCACTTTCAGCCCATGAGTGGGTGCCTTGGTGAGGCCCCAGTGGAGAGAGAGGAACACAGGTTAGTAATCACAGATGGGAGAGGCTGCTCAGAGTGGAGGCTTCTCTGGCTTATCAGCAAAGCATCACAGAATTTCAGTGAAGGCAGGCAGAAAAACTTGAGTAAGAGAAATCCTTGAAAACTTTCTAGTTGTACAGGAAGACAATTAGGGAAGCATTGCCATTTGATTTTCCAGGCAACTGAATAAAAAATTACTGTAAAACTTAGCCAGGTTTAGGTCATATATTAAACTTAAGATTTATAAAGAGAGCATGCAATTATCAGACATCCTGCAATGACTTTAATCATGGGCTTTTTACACCATCATATCTTTTAAAACTACCAAAAGAGAGTCAGACATACATCGTGTCCTTATGTGATATGAGCAGCCATATGCTGATCGAAGAGATTCACTGGAGCTCTTTGTCTCTCTCATCTTCCAAAGAGCAAGGCCCCATGTGATCAGATGCTCCATTTCATAGAACAGTGTGATTCTTCAGCATGTGTTTTATTATTTTTATTATTTTTCTTCAGGCAGCCTTCCAAAAGCTTGCAGGAGGGGACTGTGGCAGGGTGGAACCTGGCAGTGCCCTGGGGATTCCACACTTGTTGCTTCCACTGTGTTATCTTCTGTGAAACACTAACTTGTTCATGGGGATGCTGTAGAATATTGATCAGAGCAGAAAATCATTAACACAAAGTGGTTTTCCACATCCTGCCACATAGCTGTTCATGCAGTTGATGTTCAACTCTGGCAGTGTGGGGATTGGGATGTGGAAGTCTCTTTAATCAAATATTACAAAACAAGGGCCAAATCTCCATCTCCTGCAAACACTCTGGCATTTGCTAATTTCCGTTGAGCTGCATTGATTTGTCACTCCCTATAGAACCTTGTCTCTGTGAGGCTTCTAAATTGAGATAAATACTGTCTTACTACAGAGCTTTCCAGTGATCAGCTGGAAGCCCGAGGTCCCCTGGCTCCATCTGCGTAATAAACTGCAGATGCTGGATGCCTCTCTGCACCTGATGAGCTGTCAATGTGCTGGATAGATGAGCTGTCAGGAAACAAAAGAGGTTTCAGGTTGAAACATTTCTTCTTTTTTTTTTCTTCATAAAGAAAAAAAGAAATAAAGATGGTTCTGTGGAGTGTCTTGATTTCACCAAATCAGTATTTTCTCCAGTGAGAGTTGGTTCTAAGAGGAGCCAGAGGCCCTGCAAGTGCAGCTGAATTTTAGAACCCTTCTACTGTACCACTTTTGAGTGAGGAGGGTTCTGGGACTGCACACCTAGAGATTGCAGAGTGGTTCATCAGTGAGCAATGAGGAAGCAGGGGAACAGGGGGAGAGTTCAGGGGAAAGGCCTTGAGGATGGAAAAGTTAGTGCTAGCAGGGACTCATTTTGGGATCCCCAAAACACTTGGCACTGCAGGATTTTAATGTTTGTAGTTACAAGGTGGGTGTTACATGGACATCGGCGAATGTGGTGGCTGGTGTGAGCACAGGATGCCAACATAACAGGCAGTGGGGATGGGGTTTGGAGTTTCCATTAAGGAAATGGTAGTGGAAAATGTGGCACAGATTAATCTTTGTGCTTGAGGTAATAATTTCAAACACTTGTTCTGCTTTGATTTCTATCTGCTGCTGTCTCAGTCAGTTAGGAGCATTCCTGGGAAGAGCCCTAAGTAGATGGAACTGGATCCTGCCTTTCTAGCATGCAATGGGAGCTATGCTGTTTATTTCATTAAGAGTTAGACTGGCCCTTTAGGAAGAGGGAGTTTAATTACTACTAAAATGCAATGGATCCAGCTCTCAGTTTATCTCCTCAGCTTTGAAAATCTCTGGTAAAAGCAAAGATGTTTTTAGACAGAACCAAGAATCCACAAAAAGATTAAAAAGCTCCATTTCCAAACCTCTCTTTCCATCACAAAGGTGGTCCTAGCAGAGATGTTTAATGTTGAGACTGGCCAGGACATGGTCAGCCTCACATCCAGGCTTTTGGGCCAGTTGACAGCAAAGAGAGTTCCCGTGTGAATGCTGAGCTCTCCAGCTCTGCCGAGCCAATCCATTTCTTCAAAGACGAGACAGTGCTGAACTTAGTAACGTGAAAAATGCGACTTTTAGAAGTTCTATTTTAAGTCCACAGCTGGATTTTCAGTCAATTAGGATGTTTCTTTTCTTATGCTTTCTGGTTAAAATATTACCTTAAGCCAAACAACTAATGTTTTAGTCCACTCTTAAAATACAGAAAGTCAGGATTGCATTTTTTTGAATTTTCAAGAACAAACTTTCCTTTCTGATTTTTTTTAACATAATTTCTGCAAATGGATGATGATTAGGATCTGAAGTTTCTCTTTTAAATATTTGCTGATTCCTCCTAGGATAGAACACTCAGCCAATGTGTCAATGTTAATACCAGTGAGATATTGCAAGTCCTCTAACTGCCATCTGCAGGTTGTACCTCCATCTAAAATGGTCCTGAATTAGGAAAAATTATTAGCATCGTGAAAGAGCTCAAAAAAGCTTTTGAGGTCAGAATTAACCTCTAGAACTATATTTTGATTTTCTATTGCAGGGCACACAGTCTGGTTTTCCCAGGGTTTCAGTCAGACTGTTTCCCAGCAGTCAGTTTGAGTTAGACTGCCTTGCAAATCAGTGCATTACCTTATAAAGCACTGAGTGAAATTTTGTATCTTCTGCCACAAACTATTATGTCCTAACAATTTTTTAACAGCATTTCCTTTTCCTTTGGGTAAAAATTAAGGGGGAGAAGGGAAGATGCCTTGGTACCACTGGGTTCTTGTTCTAGTGAGATTGTTCCTTAGGCAGGCCACACTCCTCACTCGCCTCACCTGAACAGCTGCAAGACCCTGACACTGCTCTCCTCCTTTGCTGTGTTCTGGGATTTTATTTGGGATATACCTAGGGTGTCCTCTCCTGCCTGGACTGACATCAGTTTTCCCTTTCATTAATCAGAGGTTATTGCCTACACTGAGGCTTTGGTGCTACAGATGAGTGTATTTTGGCAGTTTGTTTACACATCCTGCCTGGGGCAGTTCTGTTCCTGATAGCTGAGTGCCAGGTGAAAGGGTAGCACAGCCTTGGCCTTGACCCACTTGGGGTCTGATCTGCAGAGGTTCACACACATTTCATTGCAGGGTTACACAAAAGGAACTGTATTCTGAGCACTCTGAAATGATAGTTTGGGGTATTGAGACTGACACTCTACATAATTAGCTTTGTTTCCTCTGTACTTGCCTACAAATCACACAGCACCATGTCTTCCCAGAAGCATGAAAACTAATAGATATCTCTATTTCTATATCCAGGTAGTCCCATGTTAGTTCACATACCACAGTCAAGAAAGCAAGACAAAGAGAGAAATGGAAACAAAAAGAGAGTGTGCCAGAGCACATCCTGTAACCCAAAGCATGGCAGGAGAGAGGAGAGGCAGAGAAACCAACCTGTTCCAACCTAATTTAGGCACCAGAGAATTTGCTTGCTATAATATTTGTTGTCTCAGGCACGTGCACCATCTTTTGAAAAGGAAATATCTTGGAGGGTAGATCCAGCTCAGAGGTTTGTGTGTGTGTAACAGGAGCACTCCAAATGACCTTGGAGGCAAGGTTAATAGCTACCTGTATTTTGTCATTTCCTCAGCTATGCAGTGCAGGGATTTTAAAGTCTGAACAGATTGTTATCCCAGGTAATTGATGGACATAGGAAAGATGACTATGGATCTCATATCCTGTGACATCATTTTACACCACAGTAGCAAGCAGCAAGAATAGCTGAGTGCATAGCATTTCTTGTTGTGTTTCAGAGAAATAATACAAAAAACTACTGTATTTTCCACACTCTGAAAGACTGAGAAGGTTTACAACAAAGCTCTAGCTGTCAGCTCAAGTCCAGGGAAAGAATGGCCCAGAGTGCCTGTTTCTCTCAGGACTATTCTGTAATTCCAGTTGGGGTCTCTCTTTCTGAGCACAGGAACAGTAACCATTAACTGACTCTACAACATCTCCTAGGCATAATCTATCCAGTTTGGCTGCAGATCCCTCTCATCCCTCCCTAGAACAGAGCAGGGATATGCCCAGCCCTTGTCTGAACAGAGAGGTTGAGGTTAACAGCCCTGTACCTGCATGTTACGTGGTAAAATGGGAACACAAGAGCTGGCATTAATAGAGAAGGGGAGATTGTCTCTAAGCCCCTGAGGAACTCCCTCCTTCCTCCCGTAAGTCAAAGCAAACTTGCTCAAGAGTTACTATTTTGGTGCAGAGGGGTAACATACTTAGAACAAGACTATGGAGGAGTAAAAGGAAGTCCATCATTTTCAAGCACAGAGCATGGACCTTTCTACCACTCTTTCTCTGCAGTTTTGGTGCTTTTTCTGTCTCTTTTCTGTATTGAGAAGACAGATCACAAGTGTGGAAAAATTAACAGTGCTCAAAGTGTCAACATGGTTAACACTTTGTTCTGGCAAAACCAAGGCATGGAAAGAGAGATAATTTCTTATTGAGAAATGATGAAATTCTTAAGGAAAAAATGACCTTATTGTCCCTGCCTGCCTTTCCTGGAGCTTCCACTCACATGTGCTTGGCTCAGGGCTGCAGGTCAGCCGAGCTGGGGCTGTCACTCATTGACACCATAGGATGCTGTCACAGCCCTGCCCTCCGTGGCCACGGGCCCTGCCATGCCAGGCCTTACCTTCAGTCTAATGGCCTGGCTTGGTCTCAGCTCCCTGGGAGCTGGGCTGGTGTTCTGGGCTCTGGGCTGCCTCTGGGCTGTCACCCTGACTCTGTCCTGCTCAGCTCTCTGCCCTGTCCCCTGGCTCAGCTCCTGGTCCCTCAGGGATAACTGGTCCCTGCTGCACCCTGACATTGCACTTTCCTTCCCTCGTTCTCAGGACCGGGCTGGAGTGTTCGTTCCCAATCCAGGGCCAGTGTTCCAAAATATTTAAGCTGGTAGGTGCCTCCTCTCTGGGTAAGAGGCATTTTTGCTTTCACTGAAGGTGGTGCAGTGTCTTCATAGTCTGTGCATGCAATCCATGACAGGTATCCAACCTCCTCCTCTGTGAGTCAGCTTCCAGGAAAACCGCATCAGGAATTCCAGGTGCCATGTGGGTACAATTCAAGGGAAGGTGTATTTGTTACCTCTTTGCTGTGTTCATCAGGAAACTTCTCAGAAAATGCTTTTGCTGTTCCAGCTTTGTTAGTTTTCCCTGTCTATTAAACCAAGAGTGTTTGTGATCCTGTGAGCTGCCAAACAGTGAACAAGCTCTTGGCGTGGTCTCGCCTCGTTTTTTGCTTTACACTGGCAAGTATTTAATTGTTTGGGAGTTAGTCCAACGTACACTGCCCTTCCCATTATTGATTGCTGCAGCAGCCAACATGTTTTGTAACTGCCTGTTTTAAAGACCGACAACTGCATTTGAAGTATATAGTCTGTATTTTGTCAGCTGCAGCAGGGAAACATCTTTGGAACTGGATCACATAATGCACAGACCTGATAGATGGACTCAATTAAATCAACAATAATATAGTAGTTGGCATACTCAGTGTAGCTACTCTGATCCTGCTCTAAAATTTTTCCAAATCCTTTTTATTCTCCAGGCCTCTGATCAAAACTTTAGGCCCTTTATAACCCTAATTCAAACATCACTTCAGAGGTTAACACATTTGAACTCCCAAAGCAATGCTTTTAACTTCTATCTTGTGGTCAATAAGAGGCTAAGGCTATCTATAAACAGTGTCAGATGGTGTCTCACACGTTGCACTTAAGAAACCTTACCCCTGATAGTTCCTTGACCTTGGTGGCCTTGCAGACTGGCCAGTTTAAATGACACTGAGCAGGGCACCCACAGAGAGATCATATACTTGATACCGAAAAGCTGACAGCAAACTGACAGTGCTCAGGGTGTGAGGAAGGAGGCAGGAGAGCATCTGAGGGGACTGAACAGTGAAGTCTGCCCCAAAGCAGCAGGCTAAGATAATTACAGGATAATTTTTTCTGTTGCCCATATATTAGCTACATGCACTTGTGCAGAGAATCAGAAAGGATTTGTTCCTGGTCGTTCCTCTCTCTGATTTGTGCCTGGTAGTGTTGTAAATTACCAGAACATTAGGAATTACTTGGACCAGAAACAGTATTACTATAGAGCAACACTGTTATTGGCAAACAAAGCCTTGATCTTCAGCTGGTATAAATGTAGGAAGATTTTGTGACATATCTGGGGGTGTTAAGTGAGGATCTGGTCCAAAGAGGCATGAAGAGGAATTCAGCATTCAGTTCCTCTTGCAAATCCTCTAAAAAAAAGGCACTATGGATGTGATAAAGGTGAAATTGTGTGAGAGGACTTAGGCTGGTTATTTCAAGACTGCAAAACAAAGCTGTTCTCCAAGCAGTGTGAAGGCTACTGGTATCCAAGACTGAAGGGAGAATGTTTTTCATCTTGATTGCTCTGGTGAGAATGACAGCACAAAATCTGGGGCAAGGTAGAGTCAAGCCCTTTTCATTCTTCAGAGAGCTCTGCCTTAGAGAGTAATGGATGTAATCCCTGCTCACCCATCCTCTATCCCTGGATCTCATGCCAGAGTTGTGCTGGGTGATTTCTATCAGTTGCAAATATCATGTGCTGTACAGCTGATGTGCTCCTACTGCAGCAAAGCTGGTTATATATCCTTTTGTCAAGGGCTCAGCCAGAGCAGGGGCGGGTTGGCTGCTGTAAAAGGGCTGCAGGGGCAGCTCCTGAACCCAGCTGTGTCCATCAGCATCATTGCTCTTCATGCACCTGATGGATCTGGCTGTGCTGTCACGAGTGTCAGACACACACAGCCTATGATCTATTTCTGAGCTCTTGAGCACATAAAACATTTATTCCACATGCCTCTGCTCTGCAGTATACATTTCCCAGTTACATATTGTGGGAACAAGCTGAACATGCCCTACCTAAAAGTTTACATATGCTGAGCTGGTGGGGAGGACGAGGGTAGGGGGGAGAGATGTTTCTGCCACGCTGCCATAATTCAAAGGCTCCCTTTTCTTACTGTTCACAACTGCAGATCGTTTGATCACTGAGTTGTTAGAGTTCAAGTTTGCAGAGAATGATACTATGAATATGATTGATTAATGTTTTTCTCTTCTTCCCTCTCTTCTTTCCTTGTTTGCTTGACGTGAGGCCTGTGAGCTCTTCAGATTTAGTTTGTGAAAATTAATCCAAGTATCCAGGGGGCTACATGACAGAGAAACAGGGATTTGTTTCCAAGCTGCAAACTGCTTTCAGATTGCATATAATGTCTGTCTATTTGTGGGTGAAGGGAATCAATGTGGAAAACCAGACACACAAATTTCAGAAATTAATGAACTGAGCTCACCTGGTTAAAGACAGTCAAATTTTGAATCAAAGGCTTGTGATGGCAACTATTGGAGAAGCTTAAATTGACAAGCAGGAGAAATGTGTGGCCATTTTAACCTTTTTCAAATATGAAACATGAAGGTGTTTAATCAAGATGACTAATTTTGAAAGTATTTTTTCCTCCTACTTACTGCTTCACATTTATTATCCATTGAGTTACAATGATTACCACAGCTTGGGCTATTCCTTCTTTGAATATAGTTGCCCAGAAATTCTTTCTGTAGTGGATGCTGTCAGGGGCAGGTAAACTGTTTATACAGCTGATTCCTGTTTAGTAGGTATAATGTTACTGTTATTTATTTTGTAGAAAAACAATCAAGTTTTTGTTTAACTCCAAGTTTATTTTCTTAGCGAGCAGCTGAAAAGCTTAAATAATAGTAAATCTTTGGTTTTGTTTTTTTCTGGCTATTTTACCTTCAGAAAAATCTCATTTCCGAATATCTTTGCTTTGTTTGCTTTTGAGAAATTGTTAGAGCTGTAACACTTGGCTTTGATGATGCACATGTCCCAAAGTTTTGACAAAATATTTTTGAAATATTTTCAACTTATTCCTCAAATGGAGAAACAGCAATATTTTCAGCACCTGATTAATTTTTCCCCTGTTACTCATGACCAAATGACAGGTTCATTGATCAGTTCTTTTGTCTATAAACACAGTTTAAACATCACTTTTAAATGGAAAAGATAGACCAAACAATCTGATAAGGGTTCCTGGTTGTGTACACTGCATGTCTCCCTGTAATTGCATCGCTCTGGGCTCACTGCTTGCGGTACCTTTATTATTAATAACATAAACAGACTCTCCAGTCTGGGTTGGTGTAATTTCTCTGCTGGATTGACTTCAACAGGCAATTTTGTAGGTCTTTGACTGTACCTGTATCTGGATCATCTATGTCTCCACCTCCAAATTCCATCCTTTTTCCTGGAAGGATGCACAGAGCACGGAGGTGCATCACATTCCTTGTCTCCTGGGCGTGTTCTGCAGTGCTCAAGTAAAAGGTGTATTACAGCACAGTGGTGTCTCAGAAGATGAGGGGGCTGTTGTGCAAGCTGCTTTCTGATCAAACAAGAACCATCTGCCTCTAAACACTGACAATCAAAACAAAGCCTGGCACAGAAGTGTTCTCAACTCTCATTTATTCCTAAAATGGCACAGTGAAGAGCTCATTGCTCCACCTGCCCATGGATACAAAGCAACCTTATGTCTGTCAGTGTTTGAAGTTAAACCCTGGTCAGGCTGATCGCTTAATTACAGGACCACGTTTTCCTTTTGAGTGTATTTTCTCAATTCTGCCATTTTGAAATGGCCTTGTTCAGGACTGAAAACAGCACGACAGGAGCTAGAGAGGTGCAGACTTTGAGGAGGGTTTTGATCTTCACCAAGTACTTTTCTTTGTGTTGAGCTTTCGAGTTTTGAGCTCATCTCTAATGAGCACTATGACCTAGGTGGAGACAAGACCTTGATTTTACCTTATCCCTGTGGATCTTAGAGCCTGGATTGGGATAACTCTCTTCAGTGCCCCTCTGAGATGTGTGTTCAGTGGGGATGAGTCAAGTAACAGCAGCTGCATGACCAGCAGAGAGAGCTTGGCTTCCCCAGGAGGGGAGGGAGGCTTCAACCATACAGGACAAGTGTAAAATGTTTTTCTCACCAGGGAACTCAAAATAAACACTGTGACAGTCCTTGTCCCGTGTTACCTTGCTGCTTGAGAAATTGTAAGGCAAGTACCACCTATAAGCTGGTCTGGAATTCCCCACTTGAGGCTTTAAGCATTTCCTTGATGAGTGGAGGAGAGATTTGATTGTCTCTATCTTTGAAAGGTGATAGAAATACTCCAGAAAAGCATGTGCCAATTACATACATTAATGTCTGCAGCAAAACCCAATCCTCAGCTGGGGACATTGAGCAGACAACACCTCCCATCAGAGCACAGAGCACCAAACAGGATCGTGGGGCCTGACACAAAGGAGTGATAACTGAGGGGACAGAGATACCTGCAGTGTCTTGGGAACTTCCAGAGCCTGTCACTGAGAGGCCAAGACTGTTGGTGGATGAAAATGCTGTCTCTGAATCCCTGACCTCAACAGATTTTGCCTTCGTTACATAAGAGTGAGAGTGCTGCCTCTAAAATAAGAAAGGGGAAGTTTTTGTGCTCACTTTTGACAGCCACATGCAGGAGTTACACAGGGACATTTGACCTCCAGTTGTTTTGAGGAGTGAGGACTCCATCTTACAAATTGGGCCTTTGGAAAGTACCCCTAATTTGCATTTAGTTGTGAAAATTGGGGCTTACAGGCTTGTGAAAATGTAGAGAGAATATAATTATGTATTGACATCTAAAGGGACTAGTGCTTCTTGTATTATCTTACCTTTTATATGATAAGAATGCACTCAAGTACATAGGAAAGATGTGGCTGTCCTACCCCTTTTTTGCTACTCTCTTAGCAAGTTGCACTAGAGATTAATTAACCAAAAGGAAAAAAATCCTGGGTTTGGGCCCTTTGTTGGCATAATTAATTATAGATATTAATGTGCATCCATTCAGCATCTGATCTCTTCCACCAGGAGAAGGATATTATGTCCACTAAAGGTGTGTAACCCTTCAAAATACTGGCAAAACCCAAAATGCAGTTAGGGCAAGAAAATTTCTGAAAACTGTGTGCAGCAGAAGCTGCTCTAAGTGTGCGCAGCTTTAGAGATAAAACTCTTCCCTTTTTCCTCATCTCTTGGTCAGTGTCAGAAGAAAGCAGCTGGTTTAGGCCAGGACATTGTCATGGCTTGTTGGGACAGCCTTGCCCCTTCTGGAGTTTCCCTCTGCTTTTCCCCACAAGGCATGGCTGGAGAGGCTTGGTGGATGTAAGAGGCACCCAGCCGACCTGTGCTACCTGTTGCATCCCTGGGGATTGCTCCAGTGTGGGGAATGTCCATTCTCCCTTTGGGATGCAGAGACTGGGTCAGTCTGCAGAGGGGCAGTGGGCAGTGAAGCACAAATACACAGACAGTGTGACTTGACAAACCCAAATCGCCTCCAGAGGAGCTCTGTGGGTTTTGTAGCAGCTGAAGAACTGGCTCAATAGGCCATGAAGAGCTTCCTACTGCAAATGAAGCAATTCACCACCCACTTCTATTATTAGTGGTTGAAGGTTTTTTGATTCAGGAAGAATGGCAAAATTTACTTCCTTTTTGTAGGGCTCTGAAGTAAAAAATGGGCTGTTGTCATCAGCAACGTTGAAAAATACCTCCTAATTTTGACAAATTATCCTGCTGTTGATTTGTATTAATTATTTACCAGCATATTAAGTGGCTATTACAGATGGTAGGGATATATGGAATGTTAATATAACATAGGCTGGGAGATTAATTTAGGGAAATAGCAACATATTTCTGAAAATTACATTAAAAGTTTGGAGTGCCCTGAACTACAACGTGACACGAGCTGGGACCAAGAGCCTGAGAATCTGAATTCAATTTGTGACTCTGTCACTGACATCCTGTGTGACCTCAGGGAACTTATATAAGCTCTGTGTGCCCTGTTTCCCTTTTGTTAAAGGAGAAGAAAACAAAAAATTTCTGTTTATCATGTTTGCCTGCTTAGAGTTGGGGCCAGTGTTTCTTTCTGTGTGGCACTAAAAAGAAAGGGACTCAAGTCTCTTTGTGAGGGGCCCTGGGCTTTTCCATGAAAGTAATTAAAAAAAAAACAAGTTCAGTAATATCTGGAATGTTGAACCCTACAGCAAAATTAGAAAAAGGCAGCTCTGGGCTTGTACACACAATGCTGTTTTTTTAATTACTGCTTCAATCATTTATTATTTTTAAAACTAAATACACTGATGTTTACAAAATAAATAACTACATATTTTATTGTCACCAGCAGTGCTAAAAGGAGAAGAAAGGAAATCCTGTAGAGACCTTCTCCACTGGGAGATCTCTTCTAGAGGGAGCTGCAGAATTAGGTCCAGCATCTACCCAGTCCTGCTCAGTTTAAAGCACAAATGCTCCAAGTTCTCACAGTTGTAGGAGTGAGGGTTGCCTTGCTCTGAAAGCACAGGGGTGCAGTTCTTTGTGTTCTGCACTTCCACAGAGTGCTGGAAGTTCTCTCTCCTGGTCTCCATGGTCTGTGCCCCACAGGCTCAACATCTCCCTGGGCTTGGGAGTCACAGCTCCGTGTCACTTGGAACTGCATTGCCTGTGACCCAGCGAGTTGTGTGTGTTCCTTTGGGGACTGGGTTTTAAGAAATTTGTCTTCTTTCCCTTCAGAGATGCAAAATAGCTGAAGGGGCGACCCAAGACAGTGTATCAGGAGATTCCCTTGGACTCCCAATCCGCCGTCTGCCCTGGATACAGATGGCGAGGGCGGGGAGCAATCCCCGAGGGGGAAGGTCCATATGCCCGTGTGTGTTTGCCAGTTGTACAGGGGGTCACCCGCTGCAGCACCTCTTTAAAAACTTATCATTAAGCCCATCTCCTTTGTGAACTTTCTCATTATCATTTCATTGTGCTGTGCAGCTCTGGCCGGGCGCAATGAATATTGACTTCATGCTTGCTTTTCTAATTGAATTACAGCCGAGCAGGCTGAGCCACTGAAGTTTCCTGCCTGCAGTCCTGCTTCCCTGGCAGCCAGCTGAATAGAGGCTGAAAGAAAAGCTGTTTGCTTGGGCATTATGGATAACAGAGACCTGTCACAAAGCTGCTACAATGATTTATTAAAAGACAGAAGAAAATGAGGGAGAAAGAGTCTTGCTCACTTTCAGCACCAGCTGCTTGCTCTGCTTGCCTTGTTTCCTTTCCCTTTCTTCTTTTTCTTGCTTTTGTCTTTCTTTTTCTCTTTAGTACTTTCTTGCTTTCTCTTTCCCCCTTTCTTTATTTCTTCCTCTCCCTCCTCTCTTTCTGTCTCTCCCTCTCTCCCCTTCCTCATCTTGCCTTATCGAAAACAGAAAAAGTCAGAGTAAAACACACCATTAGAGCAAACACTTCAAGAAAAAGGCACCATTCTCTAATCTTTAAATAACAGTCCCTGCCTAAGACAGATGTGTTTGTCATTATGGCCAAATCATAACAAAGATCCAGTAAACATCACCCTGTACATGTCCCTACAGTGTTAGCAAGTCTTGTTTAGGAAATCATACTGGAAAAACCTTGGGACACTGTAGTTTACCTTTTCTTCTATTGAATTGAATTGTCAGCCTCTTACTGATGTAGCAGGAGTGGAGTAACTCCAAGTCTCAGTGGCTTTGCAAACACATTATATTATGTTGCTCACCAACAATTCTGTTTACTGTGGTGCAGCACACTGGGGAAGCTCTCAGAGTTGCTCATGGAACTTCTTTTACCAAAAAGACTCATGAGCCTGATCAACATGGGGATCACTCTCTTGTGTTGGATCATTTTTTCCCTTTCATTTAGTTTGCACAATTTTTAACTTTAAACAAGTTTGGTTCAGATCAAATAGTAAGCTCAAGAAGGATAATTCTATTGAGTTAAATAAAATGTTTAGCTCAAGGCTGATGGACTAGAGTGACAGTTGTTCTGGATTTTCATTAAAATCTGTGTTGGTTTATGTTTCTTACAGTGTATTAAAGGCAGCATTTCAGAATTTTGAGTGGGGAGAGAAAAGAACTTCATCCCCAGCTCTGGTTAGGGCTAGGCCAGGTCAAAAGGTTTCCATCCAGGCTGTTGCCTGCTAAGAAGCTTGACTTCCCCATGAGAATTTGGGAGGAAAGTCTTTCTTCTTCCAATGTCCACTTCCTTGGATTCTTTTTTGCTCCCTCAAAGAAGAAGATTTTTACCCCAGAGGAAGCCGAGTGCCCTCAAATCTCCAGCTGAACTTTGGAAGTTTGATACACTGTTAATTAAAAATAACCCAAACACCCCAAAACAGGGTAGGGTTCAGATCTTTTCAAATTACTTATTCAGATCTGACTTTATATAGAGATGATTGTTATTCCTTTCTTCCCATTCCTGGGTTATCACCTAAATAAATACTTAGTTTGATTATGTCATTATTGTTATCTTTCCTGATTCCTTGTCTATTTTGTTGTTCTGTATTATTTACTTTCTTCATTTTTATAGCCTTCCACTTCACTTTTCACAATTTTTTAAATCTTCTTTTGTCCAATTCTAACTAGTCTCAGCATGGAGCATTGCAATAAATTACTACAGCAAAATCTTACTTTTCAGTGGCTGGCATTTTCCTTAGGTTTAATCAGGATTTAATCTTTGTTTGGAATAAGTTTCTTGGTGGCTGCTCTTTGGTAGCCACTAAGCTGTTTGCAAATAGAAGGGAGGGTTTTTTGTGACCTCATGAAGACAGGGCAACAGGTGGATTTATTCTCAGGTTTACATGACTTGAAAGGGTAAACATGGAGCTTCAGCCAGTGCTTTGCATTTCAAAGAACCTTCCACGGAGCTTCAGTGTGTTTGGTAGGTACACTCCAGGCTGAAATGGAATAACTATTGACTGAAGCTGAAGGGCCTTGTAACTTCATATATGAGCTTCTGCCATTTGAATGATTAATATTTGCTGGGAAACAGTAGATGGCTGAGTTAATTCTCTCACCTGTCTTGTCCAGGCCTGATTTTTGCAGCTCTCTGCTGAGTGGCCATCAATGAATCAACTCCTCTTTCTCGTTCTTCTACTATTTGTTTCCCTGCCTTGTCTGGCTTGTTTTTAAGCCTCATGGGGTACTGTCCATTAAGCACTCAAATACTTGCACTGGAAAGTCACTGTTGTAGCTGCTGGCTCTGCAGTACAGGCAGTTAATTCTGTAGTAGCAGTATCACATTTGTATTTTATCTCTTGTATTCTGCTGTATCAGGAAGCAACAGTGTAAGGAGATGAGGTACCAGACACAGGCACCACACACACACAGCAACAGCCACATCCTGGGGCTGTACTGGGGTGCAGGCTTATGTAGCCTCTTCTAGATAAAACTAGAACATTTCAAAGGTTGTATTTGCCAGGGATTCACCATTATGTCACAGAGAACTTCCTTAAGCAAGTTAAAGGATTCATTTTCTCCTTCAGTCAGGGCTGGAGTTGGTATCTCTGCTGATACTGGAATGGGCATTGTTGCTACAGGGGATTGACTGCCCTGCTGGTCACAGACTCTGGCAAAACTGTTAACTTCTGGGACCAGGATTTCCTCCACCTGTTTTGGAATTCCTCTAAAGAAAGCCTGTGTGCATATCTGGGAGCAAAATGTAATTATTAGCACTGGGATTTAAAAACCATGGCATGGGATTTAAAACCCATAAGCAATTAATGCACTGAAAGTGGCATTACAATTTCTCTCAGCAGAAGAAAAATTTAAGTAAACAATCACAGTTTTTTACCATGTTTATCTTAGCCATGTCATAGATTGAAGAACTGAATATAGTTTTTTTCATTGCTAACTAGTTGGCCTGAATAACAATTGAGCCTTTGAAACAACACAAATGATTCTGACCATTTGCTTAGACTTGGGGGCATTGTAGAAAGGAAGTTTTATAAGCCACCTACACACTCTTTCTGCCTGGAATTGGAGAGAGAATCTTACTGGATTACAGGCATTTCAAGCCCATGAACCAGTTTAACTTTGCAATTCATTCCACGAAGCTCAGGACAGGAACTGCTTTGTGGGGCATTCTCACATCAGGACTGGAACCCATAAATCAAGATGAATGTCTTTCTGAATGACTTGCCACAGTTCAGCCGCACGATTTGGGCTCGGGGCAGCAGCCACTCAGTGAAGGGCTCTGGCCCATGGTATTCACAAGGTCAGGTCTGAAGATCATGATGCTTCCTCAAAAGGCTGTGAATCTTCACATTGTATATTATTCTGTCTTATGAAAGTGTGCAAGGAGCAGAAGATTTTTAATTGCTAGTGATTTATTTTCAGCAGCAGAGATCATGGTGACTGCCCAAAGTTTGGTATGTTTTCTGAAGGAGGGAGAAGGAAAAAAAAACCCTTCCACTTTGAAAAGCACAGTGCTTTGACCAGTTCTTTATGTTGGCAGAGATCCTGTGTTAGAGTGAGTTCCCTGAAAGGCAACCAAATTGCCCACCACAGACAACTGTGATGAATAACACTCCCTGTCTTTGCAAAAAGCATTGCTTACAGTCCTCCATCCAAGCCCAGCACCCTGCAATGTGCAGTGCATTTGGGTTTTATTTGGGTTTTACAAGCTATTATTGCCACTTGGCAAAATTAATTCTTGAGAGAAAGGAGTACTCTGTCAAGTCAAGACTCTGACTGCCCGAGTATGAGCCTGCTTTGCTCATTCTGTGAGCAGCTGTGAGTTACACCTTGGATAAAACACTCCTGTGAACAGAAGAGGGAACAGGCTGGAAGATGCTGCTCTGAGCTGTGTTACCAGTCTGATGGCTGGTCTGAGATGTGTAGCCTCATTTATTAGTTGCTTCCTTTTCCTTCCTTTTGTCATGTTTGCCCACCCTGTCCCTGAAGCAGTTTCTTTATATATTTTGATTGTACTTAACAGAAGAGTCCTTCTTTCTGTCAGAGGTTTAGAAGGGGCTCAAAGACCTTCCTCCAGATGTACTGGCCAAACCAATGGCCTACAGAGCAGTCACAGCCCTGTGTCCAGGTGCCTGCTGTGTAAGTAGGTGCAATGTGTCCAGGTACCTGCTGTGTAGGTGCAATGTGGCCCCACAGCCTGGACCTCTTTGCACAGCTGGGTGGTGGACATGGGGCACCCTCTGCCCACTGCTGCATCAAAGGGCTCTGTGCCACTGCAAAATGGAAAACAGCTCTTTCTGGGTTTCATGGCTGTTACCTCTGGTGGCAGCCAAGCTGGTGCAGCTCTTTCAGAGTTGTTTGCTCTCTCTTTCTAAAATACCACAGCAGGTAAATCCCTGTGTTTCTTCCCGATGCTCAACTTTGTCAGACCTCTGGCATGCAGAACTTCCTGGAGGTTTATTAGTCTGACATCATCCAGTAGGAAACATCCTAAGAGGGTCTGAATGACCACAGCAACCTCTCAGTTTCTAAAAACTAAAATTATATTCCCTCTGAATAAAAGTATATGAATGTCTATCAATCCATGCAATTAAATATGTATTCTTAATTTAACAAGCTCTGCTCAGCAGGGTAGTGATAAATGCCCACAATTTCACACTCCTGACAGGCATGTTTAAAGAGAAGGAAGAGAGGGAAGGAAAAAAAAAAGGCAACAGAGCTCCCTAAATGGTAATTCAACTTAATTTTTTAACAAGACTGTTTTGGTTTCAGAGTGATTCCATGACCTACAGCAATGATCAAAGTGACGCCGCAGTGGTGAGTCTCCTACAGCCAGAGTACTACTGAGTGTGCCGGGGCAGCTCTGCCCTGTTAAAACAATCTCTCCACCAGGTGCTTCGTTCTCCTCTCTACCACAGCTGCTGGGCTGACTGCATGCTCAGGTCCTTTAGCACAGTGGCCCACGGCTTCATCAGCACTGTGAGAGGTCCAGGGAAGAGATGACAGAACAGAAAGATAAGGTTTTTAGGTGTTCAAAAGATTACCTGGGTGTGCCTTTCTGGGCCATCAGTTAAATGCTTGTAGCTGATCCTGAGTGGCTCCATATTGTTTAGGTATTTTTCAGTCTCATGAACTTGGCTTAATACTGATAGGAACAATGTCCTGTAATCAGAAAAGCTGCTCCTTTTCACTCTGGAGAGAAGAGCTGGCTCTGCACACTTTGCATAGTTAGACCAAAGCCAGGAGCTGGAGGACATTCTGTGGCATCACTGCCCCATTATGTACTGTAGGCACTGCCCACAGTGGTACTTCTGTGACACACTCAGTAAGCTCTGCAATCATTTCTCAGGGGAACGTTTCAAGACAGAAAACTGGAGAATTTTAGGGAAGCTGGTGCCTTTCTCAGTGTACATGAAAACTAGTTGGATACTGGCATAGAATTGCTCCGTGCTTAGACCGTTTATTAAAGTCTAGACGCAACATAAAAGCACGTAAATTGGTTCCAGTCGTCTAGTAAAAACTTCAGCTGGAGCTGGGAATTGATTGGTGAATCTCTTAGTGTAATTAAAATTGACTGTTAAAGTTTCTCCCACTTAATTGGTAACACTTTCTTTGGAAGTCAGCGAGTTAAGATCCTTGCTGGATCATTTAAAGGAGTTCCTGTGTATACGATCAGAACTCAAATGCAGTTTTATGGAGAAGTTTACAGTTATGTTCCACCCTGGTGGTCTTTCATCCTGTATCTCTCCTATTTAAGATTTATGCTGTCATTCACCACAGCCTAATTGTGTTTTGATAAAAATGAAACGATTGCTGACGCATTTCAGACTGAAAGCCGATGACATTTTGAAGCTTTCAGTAAGATGATCTGAAATACTGTGCTGCTCAAAGCCCCTGTCTCCCTGCTAGTCTTCATTTTTAATTCCAGCATTTGTTAGTCGGTTTTGTATGGACTTTAATAGGCACCTATAACTCCTCTCTGAGTGTTCTGCCAGCAGTGTGTTACTCTGTGTGCCTAACAGCTCATTCTTTCTTTAGGAGGAGAAATATGGGCAGAGTCTTCTGCCTTAGATTTTTTTAAAATTACATAGATTTAAGATGACACAGGTTGCTGTATTTTGTGATAAAGCCAATTCAAAAAAGCACATTTTATCCTTTGAGTACCAGACAGCTGGGTTTGTAGTGTCTTTTAGCTCCTTAAGAATATCCTTCCACAGTCTTGGTACAGACCCAGTTCTGGAGGTTGGTGTTATTCAGGATGGCACTACCGGACATACTTAGCTCTCTTTAAACATAAGCTGTCTTGTCCTGACTAGCCATGGACTTAATCACAGCATTAACTCCTCTCCTGAATCAGGCACTAGAGATACACTTAATTCTCTCCACAGTCACGATATTTTTAGTGCATCACAGCCAGAGCTTATCATTAGGAAAATGTAAATGTGTCAGGGGATCATAGGTGTGTGCTACACAAGTGTTGTCACCCGCTAGACTCGAGATGGGGAGCTCTCATAGCACTGATTATTGTCACACAGAAAAGGCAGGAAAGCACTTGGGTTCCTTGGCTGGAGGTGATGCACTTGGACAGTTGGAAATAGTTTGGGAGAACACAGTTAGGTAGTTGCCAATATTTGTTGTTGCATGAAGAATCCACAGTGCTATAGAAAGTGTTTATTAGCTGACCACCACAGCCATGAAAACTGTTAAACTCTTACACACCTCAGTATTGCTCCTAATGATGCCTGTGGATAGGAATATATATCTTAAACACTTTCTGTGCCACCATGATGGGCTCAGCAGTGTTGGGAGCAGGAGATCGAGGTCAGTGCTCTATGCAGCTCTTTGAAAGGAAGTTCAGTGTCACCTGGCCTGGTGCCAGGGCACCCTGAGGTCAAGCCCTGAAAGTTTAAGAGGTGTTCAAGAATAACCTGTGGGTCTGATCCCAAGCCATTGCAATCATTAGGGGTATTTTGTTAGTACCAGTGGATTTCAAACAGGCAGTGTGGATCAGTCAGGCTTGGTGGGTCAGTGGCCTTTGTTTTAGCTGCTTCCAACAGAAGCATTTCAGAGTGATGTAAGGTGTGCTTTGGTGTTAAATAAATGCTTAAATACTCCTGCAAGTCATTCTGTCAGCCCAAACTAAGGGCCTCTGGTAACAGAATTCCAGAGCTGCACAAATTACATCTGAACTTCAGGAAATAATTTTTGTTATGCTAAGGTTAAGCTGCTTAAATAGTCCCTGCTAGAGCAGGTCCATGCTGCATTGCTTGTATTCTGTAGTAGTTATGTGCATTATGCCATACTGTATTCCTTCCAAAGCCATAGAGCCAAATCCCAGCCTCAGCATCAAGACACTGAACCACAAACAAGTGATGACTCAAAAATAGATAAGTATTATGTTTTGAGATGTATGTGCCACCATTTATACAGACACTGTTGTCTTTCACTACTTCCATCAATTTCAGAAAAATTAATTTTTTTTAGGAAGTTACAATGCCATCTTTATACCTCTCTGTTAAAGTGATGGTAAGAAAGGGGACCCAAGTATTGCCA
The DNA here is from genome assembly GCA_035041345.1 of Poliocrania exsul. Classification (NCBI taxonomy): domain Eukaryota; kingdom Metazoa; phylum Chordata; class Aves; order Passeriformes; family Thamnophilidae; genus Poliocrania; species Poliocrania exsul. Next base: position 269,922 of record JAWWLZ010000118.1, on the reverse strand, counting down.
TGAGCAGAATGTAGGGCTGTGATTTTGACAGCCCTGTAAAATGCATTGAGGGGCATTTCTCAAAGAGATTGGTTTCTTCTCTTGCAGTGCCATTACAGGGTCATTCCCAGTGGCTGCCTCATGGCTGTCCTTTTCTGTCTGCACATTTATATATATTTATGTATAGAATGAGTTGGATTGGAAGGGGCCTTTAAAGATCACTTAGTCCAATCTCAAAGATCATTGAGTCCAACCCATATACACACATACACTCAAAGACCTGCTTGCACATGGACATATTTACAGCACTGAGCTGTTAAATTGTACTCAGAATGAAGAATGACTTCAGCTCTGCAGAGGGAGTAACACAAAGGTTTGTGACAATATATGGGCCCTGCCATTCTTGACAATGACCCCTCAGTGTATGAGTGAAATCTTTTTGGCTTTAAAATCTGTCCCTGCTATATGAAAAGAGGAGTTCTTGATTTGGCCATTTTCTCCACTTTTGACAGAGGAGCAGTGAGAGAAAGTGATAATGAGCATGACCAAATAGATTGCTTTAAGCATAGTTGATTTTCTTTTCATGTATGCAACACAACCTGATTGCTTTTGAGCAGCAAGGTCATTTAAGTGTGCCATGCCACAGGTTTGTCCTTTTCCACTCATTCAGTTCCTTAAATCTTATTGTCAGGCATGTTCCCTTTGAGTAGCAGAGCAGCTGCTTGGGCTCTACTTGTGTGGTTATAATCCCATTAAAAACCCTCCATTATGTTGCTAATATATTTATAAAGAAACCAGTCACCTGGGATTAAGGGTTGATTCTCCTCCCTGGACATACTGTACTGCCACAGAATTATTCCCAATCCTCTGGCTTGTTAGATACAACCAGTTGCATTTGTCATGGTGCCAAATTGGCTGAAATAGATTAGCAATTAATGCAGAACATGCTTTCCTGTGTTTGTAAAGTCCTTGTAATCATCCCTGACAATCATCTTCTCATCAGCTCTTTCCTGATAGCACTGAGATGGCAGATATGCTGGGGCTTTGGGAGATTATGTTCTTTCATGGAAAATATGAAAGGCATTAAAAGAACATCCTGACAGAGCAGGTGAGGAATCTGACAAAAAAAAAGAACCCTTAAAAGCCATTTCAGTAGATATTGTTCTGTAGGTTTTTCTCAGACATTTGCAAGCATGCAAAGGTAAAGAAGACAAACTGTTGGGAAGGATTTGCAAAATCACTGGCTGGGCTGTGATTTACAGATGTGGCAACAACCACAGGGACACTGCTGAGGTCTCTGAGGTTGGTCAGAGTAGGGTACTGACCACAACAAAGCAGAGGCCACACACATTCAGCCAAGGCTGCAAGAGGCACCTGGGATGGCTGTGTAGGTGCTCAGGCACTGCTCCTGCAGGGAGGTTTGTGCTGCTCCTGCCTTTATTTGTCTGTCAGTATTTTATCAGGCAACTGCCAATAGAGTTTACAGGCAGAGTCTTTCTCACTTTCAGCATCATGTGAGGGCTCACCTGCAGTCTGCCTGTCCATGAGGGGAATCTCTGACCTGCTGCAAAGAACTTGCTTCTGAGTCCTTAGTGCAGCCCAGTTATCACCCCCAAACTTCTCTCTCTTTATCCAGTATGACCAGCTTCGGAGCAAGAAGCTTCTTACAGCTTCAGCCACCTGTAAAGACCTTCATCTCTTCACCAATCCTCCATCTCAGTTGAAATCACATCTCTCTTTCCTTGCCTCAGTTTCATAAATTCATTCTTCTCCTACTCTTGGCTTCTCTCTGTATTTATAACATTTGTGTTGTAAATTATTTTCAAATACAAGGTTGGGGGATTTTATTTTAAGTGATGTTGTAGGATGAGCTCAGCTTGAATTGAACTGTGTTCTGGACAGGAGGCAGGATGACCTGCAGAAGGCAGAAAGGTGTAAATACCCCTTGGAAACAGCCTTTCCCCCCAGGCAGGTCTCAGGATTGCTGTGTGCCTCAAGTGCTCATACACAGCAGGGGTGATACAGTAGTGTTGTCAAAACTACCTCCATTAAATGTGTTGTTTTCTGGCTGTTGGGGCAGACACTGGGACATATATGCTTTACTAGTGCCTAGAACAATGTCATGGCTCCTGACCTTACTAATACTGGGTTGTGGCTGCCTAATCCTCTGAAGGGAAGAGGGACCAGGAAATGGCTGAGTCTGCTCTGGGAAGCAGAGCAGCCCAGCCTAAGGAATGATCAGCCTGAGGTGGGACACCTCAGGTGGCTGAGGGCTGTGCCCACAAAAGAGACCCCACTCTAAGAGTACCTGAGCTGGGCAGATGCCAGTACAGCTCAGTCATATGGAAGTCCATCTCTCTTGGATCTCTGTTTTTGATTCTGGTAACCTTGATTTTCTCCATGCCCATTCCTAAATTGTTCTCATAACTGAGCTGTTTCCTTCTGCAATGCCATGACTGAGATAACTGGTCTGCAGGGGCAGAACATCACTTAAATACCTCTATTGTAAGCCCTGTTGTGGTGTGGCAATTTGTGATAGAAAAGTACAGTTTGGAGGATTAGACTAAAAGCACTGTGTATAGCTGGAGCAATGAACTGTGGGGGTATGATCCATGCAGGAGAGGAACAAAGCCTTCTGCAAGAAGTTGTTCCAAGTGCAGTCTAGCTGCTTTAACCAAAATGTCTCATGTATGGCTTGCCAGTGCCTTCAGTCTCTCTTTTCATTTCCTCTTGGGGGAAAAGGTTCCTTGGAACTGTTCTGGTCTCCTTGCACTGCTGTGCTGGCAGCAAAGCCCTCGGAGCCAGCATTGGGAGCTTCCTGCCAAAGGTGTTGGGAAAGAGCTTCTCATGGCAGCAGCACAGCATGTAGGGCTTCAGTTATCTCCAGCTGTCAGAAAGTCCCCAGCATGTCTTGAGTCAGGGACACAGTTCTGAGTAGATTTGAGGGCCTTCATAACTGCACTGGGAGGTCAAACCATTCCTGTTGGCCACCAGGACTTGAGGCTGCAAAAAACTGTCTTTTACCCAAGCCAGACACTCTTCAGTCATGGGCTGAATGCAGCTTGGTGGAAGCAAGGGATCCAGCCCAAAGGTCTGTTCAAATGTTTCCATTTCATGTGGCTTGGTATTGTAACATTCTGCCGTGGTTCTAACAAGTTGTGCAAAATTGTGATGCCAAAGCAGCATTCTTCCTTTAAAGTTTCAAAATTAAGAAAAATGGTTGTGGCATTGGAAACTTGGGAGAGATGTGCTGTGGTTATCTACTGGTCCAAGAAAAAAATTCCTATGGCTTTGTACAAAAGCATGGAGTAGTTGTCTATTAAAAAATGAAATAAAAAAAATAATTCAAGTCAGGGTACCTTTTTTAGTGGCAGTTGGACAATGTTGAGGGGATTTGAGAGGCCACACATTTCCTTCTCATGTGCCTCTGCGATTCCAGTAAGTGCAAGAAGTGCAAGGCAGAATCCTTGCCAGGGGAACTGGACCAACCAGAGGAGCAGCATGGATATAGCTTGGGGCTGGGCTTTGAAAGGAAATACACCTTGGACATGGGAAAAGTTGGAATGCAGCTGTCCAGACTGGAGTGTCAACCGCATGAGACCATTTGGGCCAGGGCAAATAAAAAGATTCCCTTTGCAGCCAGAATCTGTTGTAGCATCCTTGAGGGCACCCCAAGTGCCTCAAAAGCCTGGAGCTGGGCTGGTGGTAGCCTCAGTCTGACAAGACGTGTTGTAACAGTGGTCATGCTTTGAGCAGGAAAGATTCAGTGGCTTCTGGTTGCTTTGCCCAGAAGGAAGGGGTCAGACTCTTGTCTTTGTAGGATAAAGGAGGTTACACATTAGCTACACATGAACAGGGTGATCCATTTTTATAGGGTGAATCTGGGCTCTCTATGGGATTGATAAATGACTCTGAGAATGAGTAAAATAGTTGGAAAGGGCTTTTAAGTTTTGTTTAAATTTAACCATCAGAAATCAAAACATTAGAGGGTGTTTAGAGAAGTGCCTGAAGCTTGGAGACCCTGAGAAGAACCAGAAAGGGAATATCAAAGAGTCTGGCATAAAAGAAAAAAAAAAAAGGAGGCAAGAGAGGGAGAGATTAAGATTAAACAACCCAGTCTGAATAAAAGCTAATCAACTAAGATCCTGCTCCATTGAGATCAACTGGATGAGCATCAGGGCCTCAAGATTTTACTGGGAGAGAGCCAAAAGAGAGAAAATCTGTACGTTTTGGGTTGGCAGGAGAAGTCCCAGTCAGGCCAGACTGGGTGATGTAGCAGAGCCTGTTCTGTATGAAGAGGTAAAGAGTTGCTGCATGTAGAGGAAGGGAGAAACTATAAGGGCCCCAACCAGCTATGGTAAAACTGAATAATGGAGTGGCCAACGGCAAAGGAGTTCCTGGCAAAGTCTTGGAGTATTTATGAGAATCCAAGTAGGAGTTTGAAGTATTAATATTTATTGCAGTGCTGTCAGTTGTCAGTGCTGAGAAATCTTCAGTTATACCATGACAATCTGTCTCAGTTCCAGTGGCCGTAACTCAACCTGCTGTGTGGTTCCCCTGCCTCCCCTGGTTCTGCACTCACACATGGTGCCTGCTTAACTTGTTCACTGCCTCCTGCGCAGCTTCAGCCTCACAGCTGATTTGGGGAAGAACAGATTTTGGCTGCTACAGAGCCTCTTGCTGAGCCAGAGTTTCTCCTTCCTCATAGCTCCTGCTAAGAGATTCCCAGAGGTGCCAAAGAAAATAGTGATAATGTTAAGAAACAGGGACTGTTTGGCTGTTGGGTATTTATTGCACTCATTTTCTTTTTGTGTAGAACTATAAAAAGTGAACAGGAGTTTGTTTTGTTTAGCCTTTGTTTATGATTTTAGTGTGATTCCTTCTGTTATCACTGCTAACACTGCCCACTGGAACCTGTGGGCAGGCACTGCTTCTTTCACATTGGGTCCTGAGCTAGATTTCCTTGACTCCAAGATCAAACTCTAAGGCTGAGCACTGAGGAATTCCTGCAGAGATTTGCATGTGCCTCATCTTACATGCTGGGCCCAGCTGTTGAGCCTGGGGATGGCAAGGAGCCCTCTTTCTCCCCTGCATGGGGTTTTCAGGCTGCCAGACACTGCACGAGGGAAGCGCAGATGTGGCCGGGCTGTTTCTGCTCTTCCCTGTCTCGGAGCAGGGAGCGGATGGTGCAGCAGCTCCACCCTCCACAGCCAGCACAGCCCAGTCAGTGAGGGGAGCGGGAAGTTGTGTGTTGGGTTAGTGCAGATTTCTTTGCAGGCATCATCTCACAGAACAATTTTGCCCTTTCCATCTTTTCCTTGCTTGTGCCTTGCACCTACACAACACCCTACTCAGGGGCTTGGTCATGGAGTGCCTGTTCCACCCTCTGTCAGGGTTCCCATTGGATCAGTGAGGGTTCCCTGTGGTGTGTGATGTTAAAGATGTGTGTCAGTCCTCACAGGGTCGGTGGCTGGGGCTGTGCAGGGGTGTCACACACCATAGGGCTCTGCTGTGTTATATTCCACAAGTACAATTTATCCTGGAGAACTGAAGGGTTGGCGACGCCAAGAAGACATCAGATAATCTGAAATGTGTCTACCTTTATGAGCAGACTGCTGTAGAATACGTAAAGAACTCCAAAAGTAATTCCTCGTTTCTCATCTAATGGCTTTAATTAACCTGAACAGTTAGGCTCTGGAGCTGTGCACACCTCAGGGAGCAGCTCGATGGCACCCTTCCTGCTGTGGGAGAGCAGGAGGATGACAGTCCAGTTATTGCTGTGCATTGTTAATATGGTTGATCTTGGTCCTGCTCCAAGAGAACCACTAAGCAATCATGGAAAATGAAGGGTAACACATTTTTAGAAGGATTCTGGATAATTTTGGCTATAAAACAGGCTGCATAATCTTGGCAAAAAGTGGATGAATTCATTATCTGCAAATAGTGGAAAATATTATAAATGGCAGTAAATGAAATAAATGGGTGTTTCCACTGTAATATGCTATTCTCTGAGCCACCCAGAAAGAATACAGCTTGGTTTACTGGGTGGGTAGTCCTAGATGAAGTGAAAGATCATGTTCGTATGCTCAAATACTTGTTTGGGAGTGAAATATTTTATGCCTTTGTTGCAGAGGGAAATCCATACATTTTGCATTTAAGAGGTTGTATTTTATGGCCACATATGGATGTTTGGAGTGAAGCTAAAGCTCTCTATGTGCTGTGTATCTGTTTGCATTCCTCAGCTAACCTCAGTTTTATTTGCTGTACTGCACCTTAAGGGTTTGGAGAACTGGGTGACTCATTCTAATGGAAAGTCACCGACCCTCCTCATATGAAGAAATTGATCTTCTGTATATTTTGGATTTGTTTACAGGCCATCGCTCTTGCTGTGAACACATGGAATTAAAGTCCTGGCAATTTTTAATAGAAAGAAAATGTTGTCCACTAATGAACAAGATCTGGCTGGATGCTCCTCATTCCCTCTCCTTTGGTCTCAGAATATATCCTTTTCCAGAAGCCCTTCATTACCAAATGTCTAAGCCCAAAGCTCCAGTTATTGACACCCCGAGCCTTTATCAAACAGCCCTGTTGTTTTTGTCCTTTTGCCTTGCAGTCAGGTACAAAGAAAGGTGCCAGGCTGGGTTGATTAGAGGGTTGTTTTGTTATAGTATTTGTAGGTTGTTATTTTACTTCTTAATCAGATGATTACTGTTCTAGATGATACTTCTGCTTCCTTCTGTACTGCTTAAATAAGAGCTGCCCCCACAGTGCCTGTGTTATATACCTGTTAAGAAAGGCATTTCCTCATATATGTGGATAAGATCATGGATATGGCCACAGCAGATTGGCTGCCCCTTTTCCCAGGAGCAAATACTGTTACAGTTCACTGTTTTGCAAAGAAAAAGATGCACACAGAAACAAACAACTGTCTGCACCCATGTTCACATCTGGCTCTTTATAGACTTGCATATACTTTTAGATATACATATGTGTATATATATATTATAAATGTATAAATATATATTATAAGTTTGTGCACATGTATATTTGAGTGTGTATATCTAGTTGATTTTAATTAGGTGAACTTAAGAAGCTCTCACTGGCTTCAGAGGTGTTACCAACTCTACAGGTATTTTCACTTTAAGGATGGTTTGAATGTATGGCCACTGCCTGTATCCATTTCTGTGCTGTGCTATGCATGGCCAGACCTCTGTTCTCATGCCATGCCTGCTTTTGCAACCTGCTTCTGCATTTATAAACAGCTGCACTCATAATCCTGTGAGTACAAATAATTGCAACTAAAGAGGTGAACATTTATAGCTGGCCTTTTCAAAGGAGTCTAAGGGAGTTAAGTACCCAAATCTCATTGAATTTGGTTACCTAATTCCTGTGGCTTCTTTGAAAATTCCAGCCTTAATTAACTAATTCAATCAACTATCTGTGAACCAAGCGGAGACATAACATGCTAAATCCAGTCAGTTTTGGTTGCACAGGAGCTACCTGAAAACTTTTCAACTGAAACTTTGAAGGCTTCATTATTGGCTGACATTACCCAGTAATTCCAGTGGATCAGACTGCAAGGTGTAACCCAAGCATTGCTATCCATCCCCATTTTCAGTGTGGCTCTCCAGGTCGTGCAGTTGACTAGTTTATGTGTTTAGACTTGCTAATGAGGGTGGGTAGTAAACCTCACAGGCTTTCCTTAGGCATCTTCTCCAGCATTAGATGCTCCTGGGAATGCCTTACTGAGGCTGCAACAGGGAGAGCTCCTGTGAAGGTTCCCACATTGGACAAACACTCAGCCATGTCAGTGTCACTTTTGGTCCATACCTTGGTGGCACCTTAGTCCATCTGTGTTTGAGGAGAGACTCATGTTCAGGGAAAAAACAAACAGCAAAGAAGAAACATGGAATGAAAATCTTCTGAGTCTTTACATTACCCTGCCCAGTATTTATTTCTATTCCATAATAGCTTTGCCTTCTTGTATTTTTTGAGTTCCAAAAATCTTTGATGTGGTTTTTTTTCTTATTTTCATCTTTGAAAGCCTATTCGGCTAAGTATGGAAAGCCACAGTTTTAACAGTTCCCCTGTTTGTTCAGAAATAGTATCATTCATATTTGGCATCAGAAGGAAGACTTTACTGAGGTCCAAATTTACTCCTATTAAATTAAACCTAATTGAAAAAAGGCAAAGACATTCATTAGCTAGTTAAACAAACAGTATTAAATTTACTTTTTTATTTCAAAGAAGAAAGAGAACAGTTTTAACTGAAGAAATGTAAGTGGAAGAGTAGCTATTAAAACGTGATGGAAGAAGGACGCGGTGTTGAAAACTTAAGAAGAAACCACAGACATGTACAACAATAAAAGAAATGTACCTTCTTGGCCATTTCTCTTCTCTGTTGCTGTGTCAGATGTTTCTGATTTGAATAAGAGCTTTTCTTCATGTCCCTGAGCTTCTCCTTCCATTTGACTTTACACTGAAGTCATAAACCCGTTGTCATGGGAACCATTGTGACATCACAGATGCAGCATTAACTCCACCACAGGGCAAAATAAATGGATGTGATGGGCTGTGAGGAGAGAGAACCTTTGTTTGAACCAGAAGCCAAGCTTATCCGAGTCCTGGCCTGGAGCCTGGTACCCCGAGAGCCTTCAGTGGGACCCCAGCCCTGCGCTGGAGGCACAGAACAAATACGGCCTTGTAGCCAAGACCTCCTCTTGGAGCTGGTGGTCTCTGGAGACAGGACCTGACACAGAAGAAAGGGAGCATTATCAGCTGGGCTTCAAGATTGGAAAAGTAAGGAAGAGAGAGACTAAGCAACTTTCCCCCAGGTCACAGAGAGGGTTTGAGGCAGAGCCCAGAACTGCGCTCAGATAACTCAGCGGGAGCTACGGGAGATGCCGAAATGCAGGAGTCAGAGCCTGTTTTTACATATCAGTTCCTGGAAGTCTTTCCTAAGCTCTCCTCAAAACTGAGAAAATATGCAAAAGGCAGTAGAGCTTGGGACAAGTTGAAACATTGCTGCAAGCCTTTTAAACAGTATAAAATGTCTTTGCCCTCTAGGAATGTTCAATTTAGGCATCTTCACCACCACATGTGGGGTGGAATCTTCCATGGCAGTGTTCCCATGTTCTTCCATGGACTCAGGATTCCATCCGTGGCTTTCAAAGAGCAACATCCAACACCTTGAGCTGCATTAAAGTGTAAAGGAGGAGCAGACCTTTTACAGACCATAAACATAACAGCTCTTATGGGCACCCCGACTAATTAGATGGTCTCAGCAACTCCTATGTTTTGCTTGTATTATATTCATGGCCTTAAGAAGTTCATCTGAATCTGTGATTGCTGCTGCTGTTAAGGAGTGACATTGATCCCTCACAAGTTAGGGGTGGCACAGGTGGCCTGTTTCTGAGAACAGGTACAAGCAGTGGCTTACTCTGAGTGGCAGCAGCTCTGCTTGCTCCATACTTTTGGGGGAACTCGCCATTTGGACACTGACCCACCAGCCTGGTGCACCTTCTGGGTTGTAGCTGGCCAAGGTATCAGGTCAGATGCTCCACTAAGTCAGTGTAAGGGCAGTGACCTCACTAGGCAGCGTATTTTTGCCCACCCTCTGACTCCCACAGACAGACAAAGGCTCTATCCTGCTGGAGTTGGTTGGAAAGGTGCCACACCACGCCCATGGAACTGAACTCCTGGTGACTTCAATGTGTGGCTCAATCCCACGCAACTCTCAAACTGGAGGGGTTAAATCCATTTTGCTTTTGCCTCTTAGTCTGTGGTTGAGGAAGAAAAAGATCCCATGTGGTTTAAATTGTTTTAACTGATAAGTCTGGCCAGCAATTGAGAGTAAATCACAGTATCAGTGCACACCCACAGCCCAGTTTGATATATGTCTACATTTTAAAGTCACTTAAATGAGTCATGGGAGCCGAGTTTTAATTAAGAGGATTGGAAGTGTCAGAATTTTCTTAAAACTTTTACAAAAAAAGACTTGCCCCTTCACTACACTTTTGTGGGTAATAAGCAACTGTGATTTGTGTGATGGAATCTCAAGAAGAGTTTAGCTTCTGCAGTGTAATTCTCTACTTTGAAAGTGGAGATTTTATTAAGGTACTTTTATCCCAGTAATTGTTTTATCATCTTAATTTATCAATCTCTGTGACTGCCCTTGGATTAGAAGAGGCTTGTGCAACACATGACAGAAAAGTAAAGGCAGGTCAAAAAAACACAATCACAGTATCACAGCACTTCAGGCCAAACCACATATTCATTAATCCAGCAGAAGTCTTTATGAAGGTGTGTACAGCATTGAATTGGTGAAAGCTGGAGAGTCATGTTAATTCTTGATTAAATAAAATGGTGGCTGGAATAGAAACCTATTGTTTAAAGTCTAAATTCTCAGTGGAGCCCCCTTGTATAATAGTCTGATTTACTAGTGAAATATATCAATCACAAAGCCAAACAAATACAATAAAAATGTGGTGGTATCAGACAATCTGTAGAAAAAAAAGCATTTCCTTAAAAACTAGTTTAGGTGTGTAAAACTGAGTTTGAGTTGAGTGGTATCCACAATTCATTTGCATTTGGTTTATGACAGTATTTAGCACTCAGGGTTTACCAGGGAAGATATTCATCAAGAGCAAATGTTAAACTAAAAAATGACAACCAAAACCCATTTGATTTGAATATTCCACATTTAGAGATTGCTTATCTATAGGGACAAAAAGGCATCTCTAGAACTAGAATTGATTCTGACAACATTAGAGAGGGAATACTGAGCTTCCAGGCTTAAGGCTCTACCTGACTGTAAAGACAAGGATGAGTCCTCTGTGGGAATTAAATTGCTGCACCAACTGAGACGTTATCAGTTCCTCAGGAAGATCTGATGCTGACCCCTCTAGGAGACAACACATGATGCCAAGCAGATTGGGTCAAATCCTATGGGGCAGCCAAACTGCTCTTAAACTATTCAGCCTGGAAAGAAACACTGTCCCAGGTAATGTTGGTCAATACCAGCTACTGGTGAAGTAAAATGACACACTGTAAAAGACATGCTTGTCAGAGAAACTTGGAATTTTCCAAATCCTAATGAGAATGATGCATCAAATATTTGAAATAAATGCTATGTGAAAGTTTGAAGGCAGAGACGCTATTATGAATTTATTTGCTCATCTATAATTAAGAGTTACTTTTTCCTGCAGCAATGATTCTTTCTTTAACATGCATAATCATTGTGGTGTGTAATGCATTTTCTAGGGCGTGGTGATATTCCTTGTCAGCCAGAAGAGCAGTGCCAGCATGAGCAGCCACCTAACAGTGTTGGAACCAGCAAAGGGTTGTATTTTCCCCACTCCTCATATGACCTGCAAAACTGTGTGAAAGATCAGCATAAAGAAGCACTTAACCAGTTCAAAGTGAAAATCTGTTTTGATTGTGTTGGCTTTTGGGAAATGGAGCTTTTTTTCCTGGAAAGCTGGATGGATTATACACCCACAGCTCTGTAGTCAGCCCTTCAGACCAAACATTTTCTCTGTGTGCCTGTCTTTGAGAGCCCCCAGACTGTGTTAATTTTATTACTGAAGTTAAGCAGATATGTCTCAATTTATGGGATTTTGCAATCAGTTCCTATGGAAGCATTGGTGTGGATTGGACATAAATGAGAACACTGCCAGTTGGACAGAGGAGAGGAGAGTGTGGAAATATTTCTGCTGGGTTAAGAGCAGTTCTTTGCTCAGTTTTCTTTCCTAGTTTTTACAGAGGAACTAGAGTAGTCTCTTGTACTTCATCATTAGTATGTACTAGGGAAAAGGATTCTCTGGAAATTGAACACTTTTGCTAAAATTCTTTCATAGGTTGGACCATCTTATGCCAATATTTATGAGAACCAAATCACAGTGAAGGACAAAACAAAGACCTGTCAAAAGCAGGAAACTCATTTCTTGTATGCTACTGACTGTGCCATCCTATGTGATGTCCATGGTGTCCACCCCAAAGATCATGATTTTTGTAGGAAAAGTCACATATTTCCATTGTAGCCATTATTGTGTTTTCTAAGTACCTTAACATGGAGGGCTGGTAGGAGGCAGTTCCCTTGTACAGCTTCAGATCCTGCATTTGCATGTAGCCACAAGAAAGCCATTTTTATTTTTGTTTGCTATTTTCTGGAATGGAAGCAGGAATTGCATTCCCAACTTCTTGCTGGTGCCACAGATTTATCTTGGTTCATCCTGGGGTTATAAGGCCCCACCTAAATGCCTGGCCTGCAGCCAGTGCTGGAGGGGAGCTGTGGAGCAAACCTCAAGAGCCTTCTTGGGGTGTTTATTTTAGTTTGCAGGTAGAGGGGCAAAGAAATAAACACACAGGAACCCAAAGAAGGCTGCTTTGGGACACCAAAAATTTGCTGATGGCTCAAAGGCAGTGATTTTCAAAATACAGATCCTGAGAGGAAATCATGGAGTTTTAGTTCCATGGAGAAAAGTGAACTGTTAGAAGGGAACTGAGAGGGAACACTGAACAGAAGAGCATTTAAAAAAGCTGTACTGTAAATCTTGGATTTCAGGAAGAAACTTTAGGTCCTGTGAATAAGCTCAGATAGCTTTGATTGTTTTGCTAAATTACAGAACTAAATGGAGGGCCTAAAATTGTTCTCAGGCTTTTGGATTGGCATATAAAGACTAGTTTGGCCTTGTCTTGTTTTGTAAGATAAAGGGTGGCTGTTATCACATTCAAATGCCATTTTTACGAAACATGAGATAACTCAATTTCTTTCCACTTGCTTTTTTAGCAGAACAAGTTTCATATGGAGAGAGTCAGTAAAGGGGACTGTGTTTTGGCTGCTGCAAACTGTGTATTGACACACTGCACTGTGGAGAGCTTGGCCTCTTCGGGTTTAAAGACTCCTGGAAGTTTCCAAGGTAAGAAAGAAGAATCAATGCTTGACTGACAACCAATTTGGACATTCTTAATACGAAATCAAGGTATTTGCTTATGTTTTTGTTCACCAATATGGCTGTTCTATCTTAAGTTCACTCTGCCTCTTCTGTGAAATAGATTTTATGTGTAGAAGGTCCCTAAAAGTGTGTGAGTTCAAAACAAAAGATTTGTTTCTGAGTTTGTTCCTGTATAAAAGAAAGTAATTAGGTATTTAGCATAATGGAAAACTCGGAAATAAACCCCACAATACTCAAGCCTTATCCTCCAAACAGCAACATAAACAGTGAAGTCTTCTCAAGGGCTGATCAGTTATCATCTCTTTTTTATTCTTTTGGGAAATGGAGAGTTCAGGGATGGATGTCTGTTGCTCCTGAAGCAATTACCTGGGCAGGCATGGGAAAGCTGCCTTCTTGGAAGTCAGATTATCATTTCAGTCTTCCCATGAAGAGAAAGCCTCTGTTGCATATTCTCAGGCTAGGATGGAGAGGATCAGGTGACAGTTCCCTCTGTTGACACAGATCCTTGGACATGTCATTTAAGGGCTGTCTGGAACCTGATTTACATCAATGTAAATCAGGAATTGCCTCCAATGAAACACAGGAAGCAAATGTTGTATAAACAGCCTGCCTTTTTCTCCTACATCGATTTTCTGTCTGTAAAGTAGGGGCTATCCATGATTCTTTTCTTCAATAGGTTCTTGATTGCTTGTGCAGAAGAGAAATGCTATGGTGATAATCTTCAAAACAAAGCCTACAGTCATTTCCACTTTCTTTGTTATCATGCTAATAGACTTATTTCATTACTTAAGTAATGAGAAGTTCCCCTGGCTGTTTTATCCATAATTAATCACAGTGTTTCTGGCTTAAAAACCACTTCCTTCATATGTTTAGCTGTTCATTATTGCCCTTTAGTTAGTTCCATACAATGTTTTAAATTCTGGGTAAGTCAATGATTTTTTGTTTAGCTAAAGGTATGCTTAGACCAACGCCCTGAACTCCACAGAGACACCATCCCAAATTAATTCTCCAGGTTGCAGCTGCATGATCTTGCTAAAGAAGTGAGTAATATTTTGACATTTAATATTAAATGAGTTATCTTTGAAAAATGCTTCCCTGCCCCTGGTGTACCTCAGGCAAATGGAAACATGCTTAACGTGCATAATGAAGCCTTGGTAATGGAAAAAGTGGGGAACTGAGATGATCTATCAGCATCCAGAATCTGCAGGACACAAAAACTGATGGCAAAATGATGGGGAGGTTAAGACATAAACTAATCAAACTGATTGCGTTTAATTAGGGCCCCCTTAACAATACAGCTGTAATTATTCTTAATCCCCTGCAAGTCTATAAAATGATTTATGGCAAATGTTTGGGGTTTTTTAGCTTTGGAAAGGAGTTGGTGAGATTTTCAGTAGCACTGAGCACGTCAGATTTTCCAGCAATGGACTTAAGAGAGAATTTCATGCTTTCAATTCCTTTTCCTTGAATGATCTCTTCCTACTTCAGCCACAAAATCATACCATTCATTCCAAAATTCACTTTTAATTAAAAAAAAAAATCTGCTGATGTTGCTTGAGGAGTTTTCTGGGGTTGCAAGCCCCAAGATCATGGTAGGAAGAGTTTGAACTTCATTACTTATTTGTCAAGTATAACTTTGGCTTAAAAGGCAGAGTTCAGGTGAAGAGCAAAGGTCTGAAGTAAGCATATAACAATTTTTCTGCAATACATCATCACTCCTTGAGGACATTTTGCATCATTCACTAATTGTGAGCAATTCAGCTTTCCCAAACCTTTGCCAGTGAAGCTTTTACACCATCCCATGCCATCTTTTGTCTGCATCTCTCTCTGGCTTTATCTGCCACATCAGTGCCGTGTTTCCGGTAAAGAACATTTACTGCATTTGCATCTGCCTGACTCAGAAACCTGTGATCTGGGTGTTATTAGCAACTCTCTCAACACAGCCACTGACTCATCTTTTCAAAAATGCCTGTACCAGAATATCTGAAATTGTCACAGGGGGGTTAAAGACATTTAAGGCCCAGTTCTGTATGAGGTGGGCTTTGTCTGAGCAGGTCTAATTCCCATTGTTTTCCTGAGTGGCTGTGATTGTTGACTACTGAACCACTTGGGGCCTTTGGGGAGTTCAACTCTCCCCCCTTGAGCTACTCTGTGCCAGATAATTTTCCCTCAGGTTAACTGATCGCCAATCAATTTGAGTTAATTCAGACAGTTGCAGTGACTGCTCCCCAGATGCTTGTTGGGAGCTGCAAATATTTACTGTTTGCCCTGATTGTCTAATGGGCAAGCAGCTCATTTAAGAGGGAAAAAGCACCATGTATGAGGTATTCCAAGCAAGGAGGAATAGATGGTGTAAAACACCACAGGTCATGGCAAGGATAGTCACCACCAAAGAGGAAGCTGCTTAGTCTGTTCCATTTTTAATGTTGCTCAAGTCAAAAAGAAAAGTTTTTTAAGTTGTTCCTATCAAGAGGAAGTTGCCTTGCTGGGACACACTTTTATCCAGAATTTTTGGAGCAAAGCAAAGGTCCTGTCACTGTTTGCTATGTCAAATTTATGATGTCTGCAATATAAATCTAAACAAGGCAAAAAGGCTGACTGAGTGCAAATTAACATATTGTGGCCCTTATGGATTGTATTAGTCAGGAAATAAGAGAATTACATAGAACAGTGAGTATTCTGCTTGGCTTTCAGGCCTGGAACTGCTCATTTTTAATAACAACAAAAAAATTAGAAATATTCTGGGAGGATCAGACCCTTGGTCCTCAGGGAGAACAATCAAAAGTGTTCCAGCCCACTGGGATGCACATGATGTTAACTGGGAGACCTGGAACCCCTCAATGAGCAGAGAGGAAAATATTAGGCAGGGAAAAGGGCTTGTACTGCCACTGCCTGCCCTGTCCCACCCCGTGGGCAGTCAGGGATCCATTGCTGCCAGTGCCTCCAACTTTGAGAGCCATCCTGGAATTTTGGAAAAATGTGGGAGAGTGGAAATATTCAGGCAGACCCACTGAGAACACCAAAAGCAAACGGGGTCACTCAGGACCTCAATTTAAAGTGTGGTGAATGTGAACATGTGCCCAGTTCTGGAGCCCACAACTGCTGAATCCTGCTCAAGTACCACTTCTTTGGTGATGCCTGGCAGAGAGGAAGGAGCTAACAGAAACAAAGTGGGTGCCAGATAAGACTGGCAGTGGGACCTGCATATTCTTGTGTTACACAGTGCCCAACACGCTGCTGGGACATTGCAAAAGAACTAACACATCTCCAGGTTACTCCATTCAAAATAAAAACAAAATATCAGAGGATGTTATTTGCTTCAACACTGGTCAATATGTAAATAATTTCAGTTTCAAATTCTGATTATATTTCTGTGGTCAAGGATTAAGCAGAACTTAAGGATTTAATTTTATGATAACTCAAGCCTGTTTTCTGTTTGTCTTAGGATAAGTTTGGTACAGAATCTCTTTTTACTTACTGTGATGGAAGATGGAATTAGTAGGAACAGAGAAAGTTTTGCCTCTAAAGCTCAATGCCTAATGGGAAAGTAGTTCTTAGCAGGGCTAAGGGTAAGACAGGGCATCATTCAGAAGCAAAGAGGCTCCCCAAGTCAGTCACCTTTGAAGCAATGCAGAACCACTGAGAAATACATCTTGAAACAAAATTCTGGACTGATTCAACGGGTGAAAATGAAACATCAGACTGAAGTGATGGGTGCAGTACACAGCTCTGCCACAGATTGCTCTCAGCCAGTTTTTTATTTTGATTTGGTCTGAAAAGTCTGGCAGAAATTGTAGGGATTCCCATAGTGAGTTTTGGGTTTGGAAAAATAATTTCAGTAGTAATAATTAGATGCCAAACTTTGAGTCCAGTAAACAAATGCATGATCCTTTCTTCGTGAAAAAAGCCTAACTGGCCTTTGGGCCTGCTTGGTAATTATCACTCCAGTTAAAATTCTGTGTTGCATTGAACTTCACCTCAAGAAACCTCATGGCTGAAACACAACTGTATTAGGACAATGTGTTTCCTTCCCATCCCGGCTGGAAAATTCTACCCTTCCATCCCAGTAACACCTCAAATGCCAGTGTACTCATCATGCCCACTGCTGGCATTTTAATGGCTTCCCTTCCATCCTGTGGGTTGCATGGACAGGGTCTCCAGGCCCTGAGTGGAGCCAGAATCCCTTCTGGATGTGAGTCATGTGCATTCCCACTGACGCAAGTCCCAGGATGCGGTGACGCCGCCGGGATGTTTGTGCCACGGGGAACGTTGTCCTGCCGCGGTCGGGACATGTTGTGGTATGTTGGAAATCATCAACTCCAGAAAACTCAGCGAGGACTGGCAGTGTTTCAGACTCACCTTTTCAATGCTGAATTCCTTCCTCTTGTCTCCACTAAGCCTCTGCTGCAGTGTTATTGTTGGGGGAGTGAGTAATACAGCAGTGGATTCCAAATAATACCAAAGCGGGAGCACGAGGGCTTCATTCACCACTTGCTTCACCCATTATTGGTACAGCTAAGCACAGTTATCCCTTGCTTTTCATCATGTGAAGAGTGACACAGACCTGGAAGGAGGACTCAATAGCTGATTTATAAAAGCTTGTATAGGAACTTCTTCACTAAGATAAACTCAATTAATATAAACTGCATTAAGATAAAGTTAATTGAGATCATTTTCACCTCAAACTATTGCAGAGAATTCTGAAATTATAAACTTGAAATACTTCTTGGTCATTTTGTTTTTCTTTTCCCAATGAAAACCCTCAGGAGTTTTGCACTCCTGAAATTCATCAAGAAACCTTTAAAATATAACAGCTGAGGTTTTGATGTTCTGAGGGAAAATTTTTTTTTCACATTTTTAGCACATCGATTTGAGAAGTGTGGAGGATTCTGTTGAGTGTTTTGATATTAATACATGGGGGTTTATATATATTAATATGTGGTTTTAATAATTTTCTTCAGTCCAACAGAGAGAAAATTCTCCAGCCCTCAGTGTTTCTTCACTTAACACAGTCAATTATTTAGGTGGCATTGGTGACAAGAAACAAGCGTTGAGTCTTATAGATAGAAACAACTACTAATTTATCAGCTCACATAAGAAAGAAAAGCCTTTCAGTGTGTGCTGTCAGAACATGTCTATTCTCTGCAATTCTCTCATTGCTCTTGAAATCATAAGGCTGCTTCTTTCATATCACCACTGTCTGGGGACATAACATCTTATAGTCTGATGTACTGCAAGAAATCTCTTTTTCAGAGGTGAAGAAGTAGATGCCTTTCTGCTTTGTATTTTGTTAACCAAACCAAACTATTAGAAAATAATCTGATGGAGCAGGAACTGAAGCAGACATTTTCTGTGTCTTTCAAGAACACATGAACCTCCCAGATTACATCCATATTTTGGCATGAAGTGAAATATATATTTTGGATTGCAGTATGACTTTACCCTGTAGTTTCTTTTTGTTCTAAGAATATTTTAAAACAAAAGGTAATGTTTTGAAATGAGAATACACTGAAATTTCATTGCTTTGTTTTTCATAAGTATGGCTAAATGAAATATTTTGGCATTTCTGGACTGGATCTTCTGATTTTGAAAATATTTTCCTCTTGTGAATGTGATAGATATTCTGGAAAAACATTTTGGATAGTTCTATTCCTTCTATTAATTGCCACTCAAAATCATGCAGTCAAAATTTTAAACATTTGCAAATTATTCTGAGTCACTGAGCTGTGATAATGGAGTAGTAGATTAATACTCATAATCCTTTGAAAGGAAAATAATGTGTGTCTGTTGGCAGATAACTTTTTAATTCAAGAATTAAGGTCATAAAAAATATGTAATAGGAAAAATGGAAAATTAAATTGTCTGAGAAAAGACGAGATTTTCACTGAAAATTTATCCAGCCTTCAGGAGGAAAATTGCAGCAAATGTAATCATTGGAGGTAGCTTTAATTTCAGATGTGAAGAGCAGTGAGGGGCAGAGGCCCAGGTGGGCATTTGCTTGCCTGCTTCTTACATTATTTCAAATATTACTGAGAGCTGCTTGTGCTGCTGAGCTGCTGGTGGGTCATGGAATACCCAGGCAAGGAGGGCCTTTGGATGTGTCCTGTCACCTCCTGGTAACTGCAGGCCCCAACTCAGTGCCGGAAGGGAAGAGTCAGATCAACCTCATTGAATCTTCAGGGCCCATTGCACAGTCATCTGGACAACAATGGTATCTTATGGCTCTGAGTAGATCCTGTTTGAAATCCATGGTTTCCTCTTGGCCCCCACATTTATCCTGACATGTCACATGAATGCAACTTGGCCCATATTCTTTTGAAGGGCTTAATCCCAAGTCCTGGCCGAGGACTGGCACCATTTCATGAAGTTGTTACTTACACTCTTCTGCATTTCAGAATGTTCCATGCATTTGCTCCCATACTTGTTCTGTTGTTGATTTCCATCCTGCAGAAGCTGAGGAACAGAGGTGGTGAGAGATTGTGAAGGAGCTGGGGGTTTGCACCCCATCTTTGGTAGCTCTAACATTCTCAAGCCCTTGTAGCTGAGTGTCCAGGAGTTGTTCCTTGGACAAAGCACCTGTATATGTTAATAATCACACACTCACAGAATGGATCGGGTTGGAAGGAACCCTAAAGATCATCTGTTCCAACCCC
>JAWWLZ010000118.1:233289-245061 GCA_035041345.1 Poliocrania exsul | reverse complement strand
AAACTATCCAGCAGCATTCCTGCTTGCCTGAAACCTTCAGAGATTCATGTGCTTGGCTCAGCATGGCTTGACATTATTCTGCTGTTGGAGTATCTATGGGAAAGAGCAGCCAAGTGACTGAAGAACACAAGAAATCTTAGTTTGTCTGGCACAGAGTAGTCTGCCACCATAAAAGATGAAAACACAAGAGGGGGGAGGTGGGAGGAGTCCATTCAGCTGTTTCAGTTTCCAACACGCAGTCTGGGCTGCCTTCCTTTGGGTTATCAGGAAAACCTAAGAAAAGTAAAACAGTGTTGATACTCTGTGAAACAAACACTTTGAAACAAGTTAGGGAAACCAGTCAGCCTATGGACAGTTGTGAAGGGAGTCGGTGTGTCTGTTAATGATAAAGAAATTGCATTAATGCAGTTTCCAAGTGTTTCATATTTAAAGTGGCTCCAAGTTTGTTGTGCATACCAGGACAAATATAACTAAGGTGGGGCTGAGCACAGGACCTGGCTTCCAGCCTGTTTTAGGAAGCCAAAATAAACACTTTCACAAATGCAACATTTCACGTGGACTTTTGTGCTGATTATCTACAGTTTCTGATGCTGGCTTCTAAAAGGGTGGGGGTAAGATGGTGACATATCCAGAAATGCTGTGGGCTTACCCTGATCTAGCTGTGTAAATCATGTCTCACTTCTTAGACGTTCTGGATGAGGGCTGCCTGGCCTTTCTCCCTGGGCTCTGTTAGGCTAGACTTGAAATTTCAGCAAGTGCAATGCCAAAATTCACCAGGTGGGTGCTGAGGGGAGGATCTGGTGTGAGGCTCCTCACTGCGAGTTGCTCTGTGTGTGATTTAGAACAAGTCTCTCCATTTCCCACTTGCTTTCTGTCCTGAGGCTGCCAGCTCAGTACTATTTGTTTATCTGTTTAATTCCTCTCTCTATTACTCAGATTATCTTTTCCCAACCGACTCTTGTCCAGTGAGCTGTGCCTGGGTGTCTGTGCTTGGCATTCTTGTTTGCTTAGGCTGTGAACTCCTTGGAGCAGATTGGCTTGCCCACTGCCATTGTTTTATCCCTTGCAATAAACATTATTGTTAATAATAAAAGATTATTGTTACCTCGAATAGCTGCTTTTTTTCCCCCCTTAAACCCAACTACAGTTCAATCCCATACTTTACTGCAGCTGATGACAGCACTAAAGGTTTAGGATTTGCATCTTGAAGCTTTTATAATGCCTCATGCAGCAGAGCTCTGGTCTCTTCTTTTAATCTCAAGGTGCTACTGTTATACTACTGATAAATTGCTTATAAAACAACATTATTTAAAGCTACTTTCACTTCTTGGTATGTTATCTCCTAAAAAAACCCCAGCAATCCTCTCTGTTTCTGTTTGGGCTTTTTTTGTGGCTATTAAATATCACTGATGTGTGTTAAGCTCTGTAGAGACACTTTAATTACTGTACATCTGTCACATTAGGAGTTAAAGATCTCTATTTCAAGGAAAGAGGGATTTTTATGTTTCTAATATAAATGAGTATGCTTCAGCCTTTTTACCAAATTCAAACTGCATGGAAGGGTATTTTATAATAGACTAAGAAGGCAACATAAAATTAAGTAAAGCTGGGTCTGGTGCCTAAAAATATTTGGCAGAATTCCCTGGAAAGCCACATTTGAACATTTTTAATATATATTACAAGACAGACAAGAATAATTATCTTCTCTTGAAGTTCCCCAAGTGAGAGAAGTGTATTGTAATGCCCTTTGAAAGAAAATAATGCAAGTTGCCAAATGATTATGTTGTGGAATTCTCCCCCAGCCCTGGTCCTTCCCCCATGTGATTGTATGCAAAAGAGGAAGAATTTAGTACAAATGGAGCAGCTGTGCTTATGTTCCTGTTTTAAAACCCAGAACTTAACACCTCTAAGCAGGTGTACCTGCCAAAGCACAGAGAAGTCCTTGGAAAGAAATAATTGAGGCAAGTATTTCTCAATTACTAAAGTATAGCACTGCTACAAATGAGGCAGCTTTCTTATTTTATGAATAATTAGGGAAATTCAGCTAATGTTATTCTACTTTTTTCCTCCTCCCTTCTATGTGCAATATTCAGAAACAGGGATGTTAAAGCTTTTTTGATTTGCCTTTTTTTTAGCTTATAAATGAACAGTAAAGTCTTAGCAGGGGCAGCTGAGACAAAACAGAATTGAGTAAATTTGCAGCAACCATTGACATTGGAAAAGACCTCAGTAAATGCTCAAGTACCTCAAAAATTAAGGTATCCCCATGGAGGTAGATAATAAAAAGGATTTCTCTTTAGATGAGACAGAGAACCTTCTGAAAACATATAGATCCTTTTTAGAGGCAGTAGGAAGGCTCTTAATGACAGATGTTATGGCTTTTCTTTTCATTCTCGTTGTGGCTGCTAATAGATAATTATGAAAAAGAGCAGTTGTATGAGCTCCTGTGGAGCTTATCTTGTCCATCATAGGTTGGTGGTGAGGAGTGTAAAGGTAGTCAGAGTTTAAAAGAAAAATAATCAAAATGTGATCCTTGGGACTTGTTTGATGCAGACTTTGCAGTTAATTTCAGTGTGTTTGGGATCAAATCTATGGTGGATGAGGAAAACCTTAGTCCTGATACCAAATTCCTAGAGGGAAAGGGACACATGGGCTCATGAAATGAATGTGGGGATAGAGGGGCTCTGGGAGAGGCCAAATCCTCTGCTGTTGTGGGCTGGAATTGCTGTTACTTGGATAAGGAAAGTTCCCTCTGATTTAGACCAGCCAAGAAAGGTCCTGCAGGGTCTTGAGAGAGCTGCAGATTTGTGATCGTGCAAGTGGAGAAAGAAAACTTGTGGAAGGGCAGTGAGAGATGTTTGGCTGCAGGATTTAAAGCCAGAAACAGGGTGGGAGACAAAGCTGTGATGAGAGCACTGAGGCTGAGCAAGCCTGGGAATTTGTCTGACTGAGGGCCTGCTTGCTTAATTATTTGTTTTCAGATCAGAGCATGTGAAGTCAGACTGCCTTATTTCAGGAGAGAGGTGAGAAAGCTGAAGATGAATAGTGTTTGATTTAGTGGAATCTTCTATATGAAATGCTTGTGCATGTGGTTTCTGTGCATCTATTTCAATGAAGACCATTCAATTACCTGGGTGTTCAGAAGAGATTGTTTAGGCCAGTCAGGAAATGTTGATATACTGTCTTTCGAAGGAGTGTCCTTGTGCCTGGCCAGTTGCACAAAGATGGAGTGCTTAAAAACATCTGCAAAATTAACTTTTAAATTAAAAATGTTCCAATTTCATCTGGATGGGACCAGTGAAACTGATTTGTTTTTATGGGTAACAAATGGATCCTCATAATACTTCTCTGCCACAATCAAATGTTCCACTGTGAGAGTGTAACTATTCCTCTCTCTGCCATGGCTGACAATTCTCCTGGACCAGCAGAGAGCCTGAGCCCCACATTTATCCCTCCCCTTGGGAAGGGTTTGCAGTTGCCACCAAGCTTTATTTTGCAGCTGATCTTCAGCGTGTGCCACAGTCGTGTCCTGAGCAGCCACCTCATCCTTCAGTGCTCAGTTTGAGGCTTGTCCTTGGTGCTGGGACAGGACTAACTGTCCCCATGCAAATGGCAGTGCTGTGTGTTGTAGGTGGCATTGGCGGCACCGCAGCTGCCCGGTGTTCATTGCTGTAAGGACTCGGCTCCGCAGGCTCTCAGTGAGCTGAGTCCTGCAGGGAGAGGCAGGGGATGATGTGCTGTGGCTGAGAGGGAAGGTTTGGTGGTGAAGACAACTTCGTTCCTCTCTCCTCCCATCCTCTCCCTCTCCGTTGGCAGAGCACAGCGTGTCGGGATCCTCTAAAGGCTTTCGGCAGTCGGTAAATGTTACACAAACCCCAGCACAGGAGAATCCAGAGCTGCAGAGAATCGGAGGAGGTGCTTTCACTCTCCTTTGGGACGGTGAAGCAGTGAAGTGCTTTCCCCCGAAGCCAACCCCTGCCCCACCTATGGCTCTGTTCCCCCACTGGTGGGGCTGCCGGAGGAGGATTCCCCGGCCCGGCTGCCCGAGCGGAGCCACCGCGGCGGCTGCTGAGCCTTTCTCAAGTCCGTTTTTTTTAATGTGGCAGATCAGAGCTTGCAAAACAAGACGTCTTGGAACTCAAACTAGATGAAAACAAGCTACAATGAGAGTGAAAAAAACATATCATTTTACTACCAATTGAAAATTAGGACCAGATGAAGTCTCTGAGGCCCTGGGCATTTAATTTACTGGAGTCGGTCACTCCTCTGTGAAACCAGCACTGGTCTGTGTTCTCTGCACATAAGTGATATCTTTTGTTTGTTTGTATTTGACATAAATGGTTGAAGAAAATAATGAGATGGATTGTTTTGGCTTTCTTGTTTGCATAAACTTTACATACAAGTGATTTACTTTGCCAGCCACTGTGATAGGGTGTCTGTAGTTTACATGGCTCAGAGATCCTGTGGGACAAAGCTGTCTGATGGAGAGCTGCTCTGAGTGTGGAGACAAACTTTCTGAATAAACAGGTTGATGCAGCTTGGCAAAGGCTGGGGTTTGTTGTTGTTGTCTTCCCTCCATTTGCATGCATATGAGTTTTTATCAGCTATAGCCAGAAAGAGAAGGTGCTTTGCAATTCAACCTACTTGTTCTGTTTTTGTGAAGTAACCACTCCTCTTCCTCGGGACTCCTTGCCCAAGACTTGCATTGTGTGGTGCTCACTGACCTTCTTAGTTTGTGGTCATGTGTATATTCACATATCTCTGAGTTTATTTGGTTGTCAGGCTGGGAAATGGCAGGGTTATAATGGACTTCACACAGCTAAATGTCACTGTTCTTTGAAAATTAATGACTATTTGATTTCTCATGCTGACAAACTGATTGTCCAGATATCAAACTGAACTGCTTTCTGTACTGCTTGTTTTCACATTTGCTCCTGCCTGGAAAATTTGGGTTATGATCTGAATACCAATGACTTAGCAGAATCAATCATGATCACAATACAGGTAACAAGAAAACCTACCCCCATATTTGCATTTAATTGTAGTATTTCGTATGGACCATGTGTTGAGGCAAGGTTTTGGTGGTGATCTTTTGGGTGTTAGGGTCTCAAGCCATATTAAAAACACCTTCAGGAGGATTTTATGCACCTGAAGGCAAACAAATAAAAAGCCCTCATAGATGTAACCATGGAAGAAATGGAAGTACATGTATCTATACAGGAAATGTGGTTTTCATATCATGAGTAATATGGACTTGTTGAAAATAAAAACTTCTTCCTCCAAGTGAATAATTTTTTAACTTGTCAAACATTTCTCAGTAAAAGTATTGATTTGGAAGTGCTGAAGCATAAAGTAATTTTGCTTTGCTTAGTGCAGCAAAGAGCTGGAGTGTGAGTTGGCTTTAATTTATTGAAAAAATATCTTGAAGTGAGAAGTCAGGAGGATACTACTGAAATAAGACAATTGGACTTTTTGGTGTTAAATATTTTTAAGATGGGTACCTCCAACCCCCAAAGAACTATTTCTTGAGATGCTTGATGTTTAATAGCAAATGCTCAGTTTTAGCCTGGTGTGCTATCAGGTTATTGCCAGCCTGGTTGCAATGATGAGCTATGCTGGGATTGCCCAGCCTTGGGCACTGGATGCTGGTCAGGTTTTGAGGACTGAGGAGCCTGGGAAGCAGCAGTGATGGAAGGCACTTGGTGTGTGTCACAGGGTGAGTTCTTCCTTCACTCCAGCCTGAACACGTGCAGTGCTGCTGATGGGACCTGCAGTAAGTCACCTGTACTGGGAGAGTGGCAGGGTTAAAAGAAAAAAGGTGTTGAGATGTAAATAAATGATATTTATGGAGAACCATGAGAGAGATCCCTCTGCCATTGAAGCAGCACAAGATAAATGCACTGTCTCAGTGCTGTTACTGTCACCTGTGAACCCTGCCAGTTCCACACTTGCCCACAATATGCTGGTGTATGCACTGGGCTAAATAAAACCTGGCCAGCAATGTGTGTGTGCAACAGATCTGGTACAAGGTCATGGGCTCTGTGTGGAGCTCTCCAAACATGCAGGCAGATGGATGTTCCTGTGCTGAGCCCCTGGGCACCCAGGAAAGCCAGAGCTGCCCTCAGAGCAAAGGCAGAGGGTGATGCCCACCTGGCAGGTGTCCAGCCTGGAAAGGTGCAGGGAAAGCTCTTCAGCCTTCCTGCTGTAATTTGTTCCCAAGTGCTGATGCAGAGTGTGAGCCAATTGCACTTGCAGGACAAAATTAAACCCATTCTGTGTGTTTGTGTGTGCATAACACTTCTAAATGGAAAAGCTTGGGAAGTGTTTTCCTTTAACTTCATTCTGGGTAAGTTTCGTGTGGCCCTCTGTAAAGGAAATAAGTCTGGAAACCCCAAATCTCCAGGAGACTCTGCTCTATTAGATAACTTGCAAATCTGCAGTGATCACACACATAGATCTGAGGGAGCTCAGAAATGCAGCTGCAGTGTCAGACACTGCCTGTATGTGCCATCTGTCTCTAGGCAAGCAGATTTGGGCTGGATGCTCTGCCTCATACAGCTGAGTGTGACTCTTTGCTCCCTGTCACCTCCAGACTGGGCTTTCCATGGAAATTAATGGAACCTGGGAGAAACCTCTTTCCCCTTCCTGAGAAAGCAGTAGTGTCATGCCTGTTGTGTTCACTCAGATCAAGTGGGTGACATTATAATGTTCAGTGTTTCTTTTCTGGGCTGTCTGTTCAGTAGTGTTAAATGGCTTGTTTTAACCTCAAATCCCTGCAAACTTCTCCCTGATGGAAAGGCACAAAGAGCAGCCGTGTTGGTGTTGTGCTGGCTAACATGGCACTCCTGGAGTCCCATTAAACTGTCAGGGGAAAAAAAATTAATCTTTGTGAATATCTCCTCAATCTGTTATTTGCCAGTGGATTAAGGAAATGTGTGTTGATTTGGGCAATGGAGGAAACTTTTGGGTTTCATTATGCCCTGTAAAAAGTTTGGCCTGAAAACCTCAAGTGCCTTCATGTCCTACCACATGTATGTTCTCTTTTTGTGATTTTTGAAATAAAGTTTTCATAACTGTTTACAGTATTGAATGAAATCAGGGCTGAGTGGGCAACAGGATGCTAAATCTTCCCTTCTTATAGGCTGAAGTGTATGCATGTAGTTTGATGCTGAGACTTTTTAATTTTTATTTATTTTCCTAAATTGTACTTACCACCTTCATTGCTGTGACATCACCAGAAAGTCACAATTTCTCATTGTCTTAACCCCAACATTGACAAACTGGTGATTGGAAAAATGATGATGAAATTATTGAGGTGTACATTTATTTGGTTTTAGTTTTGTTTTCTTTCTTCAGATTTTGGGTTAATTATACATGGGAAAGGTCTTTGTGGGGGATCTTTTATTTATTTCCTGGTTTTGAACCAGCTGACACTTCTATAAGATAGTAATACTTTGTTTCTCCCATAAGAATATAAGTGATAATTTTTCCTTTTGTAAGGGGTTTATTATCTCAAAGATTAACTTGCCTGTAAGTCAGAACAAAAGCCTGAAATGTCAGTAAAGCAGAAATTCAAGCAGTGTGACATTTGATCTTGATAATATGAACACTTAATGTGTTTCATTGTTCATCTTCTGACTTGAAACACTTCATGACTTCAGTGATTCTTCTATTTTTGAAGAAGTACAAAAAGAATTGAAACTTGTATTTCTGGAGGAAACTTAGAACCTGTTTTTTGGAGAGAGAACTGTGTTCTGTCCTATGAGCAGAACTCTGCTGTTGTCAAAAGACCACCTTTGGTGAAAGTCGTTCTCATGGTAGTTCAGACCAGACTTGTGTGCTGGGACTTGGGTTTTACACTTTTGGCTTACACACATTGCCAAGCTGCTCTGACCACAGGAATTTTTCTCTAGTTTGCTTTTCACTTTTATCTCTTTGCTCATGGTGATTATTTCTTATTAAAATGCTCACATCAACAGAGCAATTAATTCTCAGTAATTTCCAAGCTGCGTTGGCTTTGCCTTTGTTAGTGGTTAATCTGGTGCAGCATCAGGAGATCAAAGCAGTTGGTGCTGAGCCCCTTGAGGCTCTGCTGTGTGAGCATCACTGCTGTGGGGAGATGTCCCTTGCACTGAGTGTACTCCAATGCCTGAGCTCCAAAACCTTGGAGAGGAGGTGCCAAGCTGATGTGCCACACCAAACCACACTGAGGCAAGCCTGGCTGTGAGCTGTGGGGACAGTTGGTGGGTTTGTGTCAAAATTGTGCTGTTGCTCTGAACTCAGGTGCTGGAATGGATGCAGTGTTTGCTTCTCACAAATGTAGTCAGTGATATGTGGACTAAAGCCTGGTGATGGATATAATGTCCTGTATTTTCTGAAAACCAGAGTATAGTTAACTAGTAATGTTGATTTTGTTGGTCTTTATGTTCTGAAAGGAAATCCCTCCTTGCTTGTCAGACAGGGAACTGTCAGAGATCAGTGGCACTGTAGATGTTGCCCAAAGCTTGGTTGGATGCCTTTGATTTGGCATCCAGGACTGTTTCCAGTTAACTGGGAGACAATCAATCCAGTCCTTTTCTTGTGCTTTTTAAACCCCTGTAATACTAATTCCTAAATGCTGCAGTTGCAAGAACTTCCTTGTGCAGACACACAAGGTGTGTTCCTTGTACAGGAAACCCACACAACTGTCCACAGATCAGTGGGAAGCGAAGACAGGTCTGATCACACAGTCCTTGCCTCAAGACATCTGTAGTTTGAAACCAGTGAAGGAGAAGGGTTGGGGTGACTTGCCCAAAAGTAACGCAGGGGAGTCATCTGCCCAGTTAGACTCATGACCCTGCATTTTCTATCTCAGCTCCACTGTCTTTATGTTGGCCTATGCTGTCCTTTCTCTAAAATGTGCTTATTTAGGCTGCCTCCTGTTCTCCCACTCGATCAGCATCTGATGTTGATCAGGAAATGTTCATACACTGGACTTGCCTGGGATTTTTTTTTTCAGTGTGGTCCTTACTGAGGATTCTGTTGCCAGCTCTGTGTCCTTCCTGCAGCCCAGGGAGCAGGATGTGAGCACTCACACACTGGTCCTTTCTCTGCTGGGCTGATTTGAGAGCTGCAAATGGATCTCTCTCCTTCTGCACCTGTGAGGACGTGGGCTCCTCTGGGTAACCACCACACTCAGTAGCATTGACCCACAGAAACTCTCCCACAGCTCTGAGTGGAGACTTTGTATGCAGAGGGGAGGGAAGTGGGGTGGAGTGAGAAATGTGGATTCATGTGCTCACACTGCAACTGTCTTCCTGGGTGGCCTTGAACATATCACTTACATCTTGCCCTTGTTTTCCTGCCCCTCCTTTGCTTCCTTGTGCTTCAGTCTCCCACCTGTAAAACGGGGATGGTTAAACCTCCCCTTGCCCTTCCTTTGGCTTAGCCATTCAGGGATGAGCTCTCCACGGCTGATGGTCTCTGCACAGAGATACAGCACCAAAATCAAAGACTTTGGTCAGGAGCTAAAGTGCTAAAGTAACAGATGTAACATAAGTGTTTAGAAGCAAGAACTTACTGTAGGTTTCCAGGATGGGATTTTCCTGAAGACCATCTCGATGTATCAGGCAAATGTCAGAGTGGTCACTTAGATACACTAGGAAATTCAAATTTAAAATTCAGCCCCCCTGAAGCAGTTGGTTTGACTTCAGAAGTGCTCAGGACCCAGCAGTTTGCTGTGCACATGGTAGAGACATGAGTTTGGGGTGCTGAATGTTTTCTGTTATCACAGATTTAGGACTTCAGAGCCTTGCTGTGATGTGTGAGGTTGTGGGGTGGCAGTGTCTCTGTGTGTTTTCTTTCCCCTTCAACCACCGTAGCCTGGTCACAAGGACAGAGTCCATGTGCTAAGTGACTTGGTTCATCAGTAGATTCCAGACTGCCAAATGCATTTGGTGGTCTTGGTTGTCTTCCAACCCAAAAAGTCAGGGACCTGATAGTGTGTGTGTGCATTTTCACACACAGATATTTTGGCATTTTAGCTGTCTGTGCTCACTCAGTAGAAATGTGGCCTGAGCTGTTGCAGGAGTGAGGGGGTGGTCCCAGCAGGTCAGAGTTGAGTCTGGTGGTGGGGCAGGGTGGGGAAGTTTGGATTGCAGCTGCCTACACAGAATTTGACCTCAGATTAACCAGACAGCTTCAGTTTCCACTGTTGCTGTCCCAAAGCCTCCATGAGCAAAAATAACCAGAGTAGGAGAAAAGAAAATAGATTTTTGGAATTGGTACAAGATGGGGAAGAAAAACTTCTTTATAATTTATGAATTATCTCTCTCTGACTAGTACCTGCTGACAGCAGAGAGCAAATATTAGATATTCTGAGGTTAGTACCACACGAGTGCACGAGTTTGTCGGTGCTGAACAGGTTGGACAAGATCTTGTGCTGATGTTAATCAACAGGTCTCTGTTGAAGCTGGGCCAAGATTACACCAGTTAGGGATATAATTCCTGAATGTAATAATTGACTGTGTTGTTCCCCTTAAAGTTTAAACTCTCTTCTTTATCTTTTTGCTCTGAAGGCAGAGCTGTTTTTTATTAGATAATGGGTTCATAGGAATGGGGTGTTTTTATTACATATTAAAAGTTCAGCCTTTACCTTAACTGAGAGCCTTGTCTTCATTTAGCCCTGGTTGAAGCTGACAGTGAAGAATGCAGGCTGTCCCTGCCAGATCCTGATGTGGTCCAGCAGCAGTTTTGTGAGTGCTGATGAGTCTCCCTTCTCAGAACTCATCTTACTGAGTTTCCATAATCAAGGACAGACTTTAGAAAGGCTCAAATATGACTTGTTTTTCATAAACTGCTGAGTATTGAGTGCTCATCTTCCTTTGAAACACTTATGTTCAGTTTTATGCCAGAAGCTTCTGAGTGCCAGGCACACTTAAAAGCCAGTCTTTGCATGTCACTGGCAATGTGTTCCCACATAAGCAAATTCTATACATTTGCAGACAATCTTTGTTTGAAAAAAAGCAGTATTGTTATTGAGGATGGCAGTGGTGTGAATAGTCTTAAAGAGGAATTATAGCAAAACCTCACTCATTTCTTGCAATGAACTGAGCTGAACTCTGAGTCTTCTGAAGATGATCAGAGAAGAAAGCAGCTCTGTTTCATGCTTTCATATATCTGTGTGCTCTGTTTTGTTAAAAGTGGTGCAAAAAATGTCTTCCTGAAGAACTTAACTTTTTGGCCTTGTCAGAAGGAAGATGTATCGAGCATCTTGTGAGACCAATCCAAATACCATTACATTTAAGGCCAGAAGGCTTAAATTTTTCAAATAAAACTTTGTGAAGCTTCCAAAACTCCTTTAGTAAAATTGGCCATTGATCCCACAGATGTCCTGTTTTAGCCCTGCTGACTTTGTCCATAAGATATTCAAATAATATTTTGGAAAGATATTGTGGGACAAAGTGAATTGTAAGTATCAGACCTGACCTTTCCTCTTGGCCTTGCTCTGAGAGCACTCCAGGTGGTGTTCAGATTTCTGCATCTTTCAACAAACATGATGCCAACTTAAATTTGGGGGTGGGTTTGTGCATAAGGATTTCATTATTTGACCAAAAATGTAATGAAACAGATTCTTCCTTAGGCTGTCATAAATTACTCCTGCTGAAGTGGTGCCATGGACTGAAGCATCTTCAACCTTATATAAACAGTTTCCTTCCTTGCAAGAGGTATCTGTAAATTGTAGAAGAAATGAATTGCAGGAAATATCTGATAGTGTCAGTAGCCAGAAAATTA
>JAWWLZ010000118.1:217690-231643 GCA_035041345.1 Poliocrania exsul | reverse complement strand
AAACCATGATCTGAATAAATTACTCATCTCAGTGTGATGACATAACCTCACAGACTATCTCAAAACAAAACAAAGAATTTTGCCACTTTCTCCCTCGTTGCTCTTTAGCTCAGCCATGCCTTCCTTCCCATGACTTGTTCCATTATCTTCAGTGTGGCAAGTTTAGCATGAATTTACTCCCTTCAACAGGAGTGCAATGATTGAGTCTGTTCTAGTTAAATGTTTTTCTATGTTGGAAGAAAGACCTTTCTCCTCCTTTCTTCTCCCCCTCCTTGCCCCCATGTTTTTCCTGCAGTTGCTGTAGTGGCCCAGGCTCTGGAAAGAATCCTAAAACACACCTGGGGAATGCACCTTCCATGTACATTCTATCTGAGCCCCTTCCTACATCCCTCCCTGGAGGTGTGCCCTGACACTCCTCACTGCACCCTTGTCTGTGACACTTTAGTTCTGCCTTCATGGGTCAGAAATAAGGTCTGAACATGCAGCTCTCTGGGTGAGGGCCCAGGGCCACAAACACCCAGGTTAATTCAGAAGGGGAGTGTTGTGGGAGTTACCACATGGGAACCATCCCCAGGGTGAGACACAGATGGTCTGTGTACACCTTTTGTCCTGGGAAGCTCTTGGCAGCACAAGGTTTCTGACAGGTTATGTCAATATTTAAATTGCTCTAAAATATGAATTTTCTGTATGTATGCATACAGGAAATAAAGATTGAGACAGTCATGTAACAACCTATAAAATGTCCCCTATTTAGCTATCATCATTTCAGATACATTGATCCATTTTTTTTCCTACCAATGCTAAGTGCACCTAAATTTTTGAAACTGAAGTTTTAGTGGGACTGCAATGTTAAGGAGACATTTACTCTTCTATAAAGGAAGTATCATTATTATTAATAAGCTTAAACAAAGACAGAAAGACAAGAGTGAAATATGTTTGAATGTCAAATTATGCTAAATTATGTACATGTTAAGTGATAAATTATGTAATGCTCAAATGTGGTGGGAATTAATAGTGGAACTGGCTTAGTTTGCTCTTTTGTTTTTTGCCATAAACCCCATTAAATCTGTTATGTAGATGGCTTTGTCAAATGGTGTTGATAAGAAAGGAGGATGGGAAGGGGGGAAGAAGCCCAAGCCCCAAACCGGACAGAGCCTTCCTCCCTTTGGACAGATGGTGAGGGCTGAACCTTCATGCATTTGTTGTTGACCTGATTGAAATCCCATCAGTGTATTGTTCTCAGGCTGTGCCAGGGATGCTCTCAGGGATGGGGGGAACAGTCCCACTACAAAAATGCAGAGCTGTGGAAATCCTGCAGAAGGTTCCGAGGGATTCCAGCACCTCCTGGGCTGTGGCTGCTGCCCCAGGGTCAGCCATGGGCAGACACCTCCCAGCTGCAGTTCTTTGCCTTCCTTTTCCCAGTGGGAATTGCCACAGGGAAGGGACCCCCCCAGCCAGTGCAGCTGAAGCCTGGGAAAACACGTCCTGCTTCTGAGCAGTGAGTTTACAGAATGGTAAATTAGAGGCAGGTCTTGTAGTCACAACACCCACTGAGTGGAATAAATCAGGGCTGAGTTTGTGCCGTATTTCAGTTGGTCGCTGGTTGATGAATCATGAGGAGATGTTAATGGTGGGTGGGATAAGGAAAGGCTTTGATTCTGAGGACAAACTGTGGAGGTGATGCTCTGGGATGGTCTTCTGATTGCTCATCTGGGAATGACATGGAAATGTGGTTTAATCCTACATGCTGGCAAAACTCCCAACAGCCTGAATGGAGCAAGTGCATGTGTGTCTGCCTGTCCTCTGCTTGGATGTTCAAGGAACAGTCCTACAGACAAAACAGAGCATTTCTTTTCCTCTTCATGCTGTTTACCTGCACTACCTGTGAATTTTGGCTTTAACCTGAAGAGTGCCCTTTCAAAAATATCAGTGTTGAATAAGTTATTTCCTCATGACTCTGGTGTACATTTGCTGCAGGAGAGGAGATTCTGGTCATCATTGCAGGCCTGTGCAATCCAGAGAGTTCCCTGGCCTGGGTTTGCTTCCTTTCTCCTCCAGAATGCCAGGAAAAGTTATTCTGTAATTCCATAAAGTTTGGACTTTGCACTTGAATGGTTTTTTTGGTTTGTCCTGCCCACCCCAACTGTCTTTTGATCATTAATCATCAGGAATTGGGCTTAGATTCCTGGCAAAAAGTGATATTAGTTTAAAAACTATTAGAGGTTCTGGTGTCTCTGATTTCCAAATTCATTGCATTTTTCAGTCCTCTGGAGTGCAGATGGTATGTCCAAGGGAAGAGCAGAGGGAACAAATTGCCCTTTTATCTCAGGGGTAAGAATGCTCTGACTGACACTTCTTATTTTTCACAGAGAACTGCTGAGTTTTATGTAGAATCTTCCTGTCCTCTTGTGTTTTCAAGACTGGTAAAAGATGAGAACACATATTAACTAGGTATAAATTATGTAGTACTAACAGATCAGATCATCTTCTAATCCTAAAACAGATGGGTTTCAGTATAGCACATATTTTTATATAAGCATGGGTTTATATCACACTTAATAGTTGAGTCCTTGGTGAAGGATGGCATTGTAAACAGCACAGTAGTGCTAATAGTGCAGATTCAGATATAAAAGAAAAAAAAATCAAAATTGAGAGATAACAAAGTACCTTTTCTTGTTAGAGGAGTTCAGACAAGGAAATGTTATACCCAGAAAAATTACTGGTAAAACTCCTAAGTTCTGCTTTCAAGTTTGCAAGCCTTGATTTCTTCCTGAATTTTTTACATCCTTTTATTACTTTTATTCCTGTCACTCTTGATCCTTTTCTACTTATTCACTACATGGAGACAGAAAGAAAGAATAAAAGGGCCTTTCAAAGATTGAATTTTCCAGTTTTGTGGGGGAAAATAAAGCTTTCCTAAAGTTGGATGCACAATTTTTCCATGCTCTTGCTGGCATGAACAGCTGTATGTATATACATATTCATAAAACTCAGGGCAGTGTGGAAATGCTCTCCACAGCAGAAGAATAGAGTTATTTCATCTTGCTTTCCTTAAAAACCAAACCAAACCAAGCAAACAAAAACCAAACAGAAAGTCAGGAACACCAAAGATCAAACAGGCATCTAATTTCCAAGTTTAAGTAAAAGGTAATTCTGGAGACAGATGGAATTACCTACTGCCTTTTCAATTCAGTCACCTTCTGTGCATGTGAATATGCTGGTTAGAATAAAACCTCATCTTCTTTTTTTTAATATAGAAACCCTTTCAATATATAGATGGAGAACAAAGTTATTACCAATTAATGGAAGTCTATCTTAGAGGAGTATTTTGAATATCACCTGCTGAGTAATGTATGTGCATTAACTTTGTCCCTTGCAGGACAGACCTTTGGATGGCTTTTTGACACTTTTATCATAGTCTTCATAGATCTATAATCTATTGAGCCCATCTGTGATGGGATGGTCCGTTACTCTTGATATAAATAATTGCACTTATTTATGGACCATGTGCCAGAAGATGCCAACAAGCTCAGTTTCTTAGGCTGTGCTTCTGTTAAGAAATGGCAAGAAAAAACTGGTGTGGAAAGGTCTCAGCTTGCCACAGAGATCCAGTTCAGCTCCTTCTCTGACTGCATCCTTGGGGTTTGCTTCATGCCCTTCAGCCTTGCTTTGTGTTTAGGAGATCTTGGTGAATGTTGAGGTTGCAGTTAATTCTGTGCAGTGCCTGGGAAGTCTTTGAGTATTCTGAATCTTCCCATAAATGAAGCAGTTTTAAAATGCCTTTCCTGCAGGCAAGGTCCAGCTCCTTTCAGGAATCTGCCAGCTCCCCTTTGTGCTCTTGGCTTGCAGTCCAGCAATTTTAGCTGGGCCCATCGCCCTCTGGAATCTTCAGGCTTGCTTTGTGCATTATTCTCAGGAGGGATGCGAAGTTTCCTTTGCCCTTCAAGACCCCACAGCCCAGGAAGGAGCATGATGGGCACATGTTTGGACTCCCCAGTTTCTTTCTTTAACAGCTCAAGTGATGCAAAGCATTGATACAACAAACTGGAGACAAATTAA
Source organism: Poliocrania exsul (assembly GCA_035041345.1). Classification (NCBI taxonomy): domain Eukaryota; kingdom Metazoa; phylum Chordata; class Aves; order Passeriformes; family Thamnophilidae; genus Poliocrania; species Poliocrania exsul. Next base: position 227,584 of record JAWWLZ010000118.1, on the reverse strand, counting down.
GCTTTTTTTTTTCCCCATCTGCTGCTGCACCATCTGAAAACCTTTAAGGCAACAGATGAGACTTTGCATTTGGATGGTGATTGGGAAAGTAGGGAGTGAATTGGTCTGGTGCATATGAAAGTGTGAATAGGTGCAAGGATGCGAGAATAAGAGGGCTGGGACTCAGGGGCCTCAAGGGCTACTTTGTCCAGGAAGAGCTGGAAGATCCCTGTGCTGGGAAAGCTGCTGGATGTGCTTGCTGTGATAGCTGAGGAAAGGTGGCTGCTGATACAAAGCATGGCACACTCAGCAAGGGGCTTAAAGTGGGGGCTTAAATGAGTGTCTGTGAAACTGGCCCAGAAATGAGGGCACTGACTGCTCTCCTGAACTTCTGACAGCTCAGGGAAAGCCAGAGATAGGAGGGGGAGATGTCTGGGCAGATTGCTCACTGAGCTGACACGTGCACTTCTTTTTAAGTTACTATGAAAAACATGAAGCCAAACTTACTGTGCTGGTTGTCAAAGTCACTGGCACAGGAGGAGCGCTGGGATTTACTGTGTGGTGCCATGTGGAGTGACACATTCCACAGGGAATGCTGGGGTCACTGTGCACTGCTGAGGGTGCTGCTGAATGTGGCCTGCTCTTCTTTGAACACTCAGCTTGGAGTCTTGGGTGCCACCTGGGAAACTGCTCCAGGTTCTTTCTGACTCCAAGGGCCACGTGAACTGTCTCAGACTGGAACGTGTCAGCTCAGAAGTTCCCATGGAGAAGCCTTTTATTTGCAGGTGCTCTCACCTGGTTTATCTTTAGCTCTTGGATTTTGTGTTCTCTAGTTATACATAGGCATCTATAGAAAGAATAATGAACTCCAGCTCTGCATTACTGTAACCAAGGATGTTTTGTCTGGGAAACTACTGTTCTTCAGAATTATGGATTGCAATGACTCAAGTCTTGGCAAGAACTGCTTAATGCATAGGAGAAAACTTTAGCATTTGCTATCAGGATTTTTTAGTTCCAATTCCAGCTTTTCTGCATGTTTCCTTTTATGACTACAATAAGTCCATTTCCCCTCTCCACTCCACGTGGACTGGAGCTTATTTTGCTCTGCTTATCTTTTTGCGTGCTAGTCCATACTGAGGGGCTTCCAAGGCAGTTTCTCTTCCCAGGAAATGAAACTGGTGTGAGGATGTGGGTGTGTGTTCTCAGTATCTCCTCCTGTTATACAAAAGACATCACTCAGGGCCTTCATAGGGTGTCCCTGCTTCTGTTCCCTGCTGAGAACTCTAAATATTGTAAACAGAGAGAAACCTTCCTTGCTGCTCCCAAGAGCTTTCCCATTGGAAATGGCTTAAAAGCAATCCCATAGAAGGTTTCTCAAAGACTGAATGTGACTCGCAGAGCTTGAGATATTTCTAACAGCTCCATCCAGTGGCTTCTGCTGAAACAAGAACGTGGGGTTTGGCTCACAAGGGTTCAAGACCTTTGGGGCTGGAAAACAGTACTTTGAGATTTGTGATTTGACAGTGATCACCTTGCAGAAGGAAGGGTGATTGATTTAAAAGGAAAGATGTGGTGTTTACACTTTGAAATTACTCTACTCTTTTTGCTTCTCCTTGAATCAAATGGCTTCTACCTCTTGGTGTGCACTAAAAGACTGTCCCTCTTCAGTGGCTGGAACACATTCTGCTTGTTATGAAGATGAATAGAGTGCCTGTGTACGAGGGATTTCTTTTTTTTAAGAGCAGAATAGCCCAGGTGAACTCACTCATGCAGGAAAGACCTGCTCTACAGTTCAGGAGAGAATGTTGGAATTGTTCAACAAGTTTTTGATGTCACATTTTTGTTGAAAAAATGCCAATTTCCTTATACAAAGCCTTTGATTTTGAAAATGAGCTTTAATTCAAAACTTAGTCTTTTCCCTCTACTTTGGAACAAAATATTTTAATCGGGTGGATCTTTTAAAATCTGTGATGCAAGGAGATATCCAGGTTTCAAAAATTTGAGATTTCAATTTTTCTCTTATTCAGGATGGGAAAAAGCTTTGAAAAATCTCAAAAATTCTCATGGGTCAGGGAATAAAAAAAGCTTCCCACAGAGCTGCAGTCAATGGGAGTGTTACCATAAACTTCCCTGTGCCTTGGATCAGGCCCCGAGAGTGTATCAGACATTGTCAGGCTCATTGATTGCACAAACCAGCCTTGTTATGAGGAAACATTCCTGGGCCAGACAACACTCTGACATTTGTCTGTAGTTTTCACATTTAGGAGAGATTATTGTCTCCAGAGGGTCATTCTTAATGATTTAAATCTGAGGTAGATAGTTTTTTCTGGCAGTGTGTGTGAAATCTAATCCATATATTGTTGAAAATAATTGGCATGAGCTTTGGGTTGCTCTGTGGCTGTGGTCAGTCAGTATTGACTGCCTTGGAACTTGCTGAGTAGGTGGTATAAATTATAGGAGGACCTGGAAAATCAAAGCAAAACAAAAAAAATTAAGAAGATACTCAAAATAGGGAAATGTGGAAGTAGAAATGCTTTCCACTGGGATCTCTTTGGAAGCAGAACAGCCTGAGCTTTAGAAAATTTGCTCTTGATAATTAAATGTTGGATAACATCACATAGGCCATATGACCAAGCATATGTAAAATTTGTGTTTGTTTCCTTCCTGAGGAGCTCAGAGGTGACTTTGGGCTCATCCTCTGAGCAGGAGCTGGTGTGCAAACTGTACCACCCAAGGAGCAGCCCTGGGAGGCAGTGTGACTCAGCCACACTGCTGAGACAGAGCCCTCCCTGCTTCTGCTTTCCCCTGGCCCCTCAGGCTGGCAAAGAAAGAGTCTGCTGTTTGTTCGATTTCTTTATCATGGTGGGGGGGAAGTGCCTGCAGTGGCACAGCTGTCCTGGTTAGTAGTTGAGACTGGAGCAAGGAAGGATGCATGGAGTTATTCAATCATGGATGAGTTGGGTTAGAAGAGACCTTGAAGATCATCTCATTCCAACCCCCTACCATGGGCAGGGACACCTTCCACTACCCCAGGTTGCTCATCCTGACCAAGAACACTTCCAGGGAAGGGGCAGCCACAGCTTCTCTGGGCAACCTGTGCTGGGACCTCACCACCCTCAAAGGGAAGAATTTTTTTCCTAGTATCTAATCCAAACCTACTCTGTCAGTTTGAACCCATTCCCTCTTTACTTGTCACTCCAGGCCCCTGTAAATAGTTTCTCTCCATCTTTCTTCTGGGCTCCCATCAGGTACTGGAAGGTCACAATTAGAGGTCACTCAAAGCTCTCTCTTCTCCAGGCTGAACAATCCCAATTCTCTCAGCCTTTCCCCATAGTCCTGGCTGCTCATGTTGAGGAACTGGGGATGTGTGGGCAACTCCAGTTCATGTCATACCCAATTACAGAGTAACTTACAAAAGGGAGTTGGTTCTTGAGCTTAGCTCAGTGAAGTGTTTCAACACACTTCTCAATTCTTTTAAGTGTTGATTGGATTTAAATGTGGGCTTAAAAATAAGTGCTCTAATGCTTCACCAGAGAAAAATGTTGCTATGAGGTTACACTCCCCTGCATCTGTGTCTGCTCCACGTTACAGCTGAGCACGTCACTGCCACCACCTCTGTCCTCTGGTAAAGGGACTGTTTGCTGACTTCAGTTTGGGACAACTCACTGCTTGCTAATTAGAAAAGTATTTTAGATGTTGTTTATTAGGACTTGGCACTATCTGTTAGCATTGTCTGTGTACTAATGGCATGCCTGTGCTGAAAACAGAAGACCTGAGTGTGTGAAATATTCTGGGTAGTACCCTGCAGAACAAGGAATCAACAGTGGTGCTTCCCCCAGAGGTGCAAGGTCTGGTTTAAGACATTTAACACCTTGAACTGATTAAAATACCTTGAAGAAAGCCAAATTTTAGCCAACAGGTTGAATTTTCTTTCAGCCCCAAGAAGAAATCAGGCCTCCCATTTCCCATCCCTTGACACTTGTGTTTCTACCTTTTCTTTCCATGATTGCATTTTCAACTGAAAGACATTCAATTAATCTCTCAATTAAGGGTAATTTCTTCAGCATGAGGAGTTTTTTGGGATCCTACTCTTGAGCCTTCATCTTACTGTAGGTTTAACATCAACCTGTGCAAAAGAGAGGAGATTCTGCTGAAACTAAAGTTAGAATTCTTTCACTCAAATTCTTAGATCAGTGCAAAAGTCAACCTCTTACAATTTATTAAAACCTTTATCATTTTCATTGGCTCTGATTTTTAATCAACATTAGCAAGCTGAAAGAGGCCTTATCCCACAGTCTGTAGAGTGAGAACCCCCTACCCATTGGAAGTCTTCTCTTTATTCCTGAATAACACAGGGAGCCTGGTATCAATATTAGACAGCAGGGATGAGGCACCTGAGATCCTGTCAGCTCCTTGAAAGCCATCTTTATATATTTTCTTCCTGAAATTTCAATGGTTTCCTGTCAAAACTTCTCCTAGCATGCCAAATGGGAATCAAGTGATGGATCTGGGTGACCTGTCTATGCTGTAAAGCCTCCAAGCTGTAAATAAGAGTTGTGATACTGAATGCTGTGTCTATATCTAATTATATATTACCTGTATTGCTGGGGAGCTGCATCAAAGTGTTCCTTATCAATCCTAAATTAGAAAAGAAAAGAATATTTCCTACTCATGCAGTGGCTTCCAGTGAGTAACTGATAAAATATGAGCTTGGTTTAGCACAATAAAAAGCTGTGCAGGGAACTCTGGAGCTTATGATGCTCTTCCAGGAGAAAGGAATTATTCCAAGTAAACAAGGGCAGCCACTTCCCTGTCTCTCAGGGGTGCAGACTGAGCCAGTGCATTCCACCTGCCACAGTCACAGGGGAACTCCAGAGACAAGCTCCAAACTGCACTGAAAGACTTCTAGTAACACATCTACTGAATTCATAAACAGCCAAGTTGTGTGCAAGACAGGATGAGTGATTTCATTGATTGATTTTTAGATCTGTTTGTTAATTGAGCATTCCCAATTTCTGACATCACATTGGAGCTGAATGTCATATTGATTTTTTTAATTAACATAACTTCTAGAGCTCATTCAAGTACAAAATCTTGCACTTTTTATTTAATGGAAACTTATATTTTAAAAAAGTAATGAAGGATTTTTAAGTGGCAAATTTTGCCTCCCTCTTCCCACTCCCACCTTCCATAACATCTCAACAGTTAGAAAATGCCTCTTCACATGTAGGACCTTCCAGAAAAGCTTGGCATGATGGATGCCACAAACTGGGCACTGTGTAAAACTCACACATCTTGCATGTGAGATTTTTCTCCTTCCCTTTGCCTTGTAGAATTTTGCTTCTGGGGGTGAAACTCTTCCCTGGTCTCATCAGTGCTGGGAACACCCAGCTGATACCAGAGTTGCAGAGCTCAGGCTGAAACAAAAGTGACAAAACTGCCGTAAGGAAGGAGGAGGAATGGGAAGAATTAAGTTTGTGCTGACTGCGTTGTGGGTATCTCTTAGCATGAGGTAGCAGTGGAGAACAATGTTTATTCATTAAGATTTAATTGCTTGGAGCTTGATGTGTTTCTGCCTTCCATGCTGGTTCCCTTTGAATGCCTTCTGTTTAGGTTTTTCTTTCTTGTTGCTGTCCTTGGCTGTGCACTGATGGGGATAAGTGTCATCAAAGGTCTGGAGCTTTTGATGTTTCTCATATAAGATGCAAATGTTTAACAGATGAAAATTATTTGCTAATAAGTGAATAACTATCAAAAGCAGCAGTGCAAATAAAACCCCCTTGTGTAACAGTGTCTAAAAATTCAGCAGGCCCTTCTTTGATGTATGTGAATATTTTCGTCAGAGGCATCCTTGTATTGTTAGAGCATAGCTGCTCTTTTCATTTTCTTTTAGACCTCACTTGAAGCATTCTGGGGAAGTGTAGGACCAGTGAATCTCTCTAGATGAGGGATAGAGGCAGGATAGAGCCTTGCAAATGTCAGTGGTTTCAGTCCACATATCTCTTTAGTTTCAGAGACTGTTCCTGACTTGCAGGTCTGGCAGAAAATCTGTGTGTTCTGTACAGACTCTTACAACTTGCTTGTGTTCAATATTGAACTGAAGGTGGTTCTCATGCATGTCTGAAGCTTCTGCAGGCTGCTGTAATAAATATTGGGCAGCTGAAACCTGTCTACAATCAAGATTTCAACTGGAAATGTGAAATTGTCTTGACTGTATCACTGCAAGATCAGTTTTGCTGCTGATCACTGCAGCAGGGTGAGCCAGAAGAGATGCTTTACCCTCTGGCAGCCTGAACCTTTGTAGTGCTACAGCTGAAATCTGGGAAAGGATGTTGGGCTGGACATGTTATCTTGACTGGTTTTTGGCTGATTGGTGTTCAGGGGTCAAGGTGCTATGGCCTTTGGATTTGTTCACTTGCAGCTTGGAACTTCTGAAGCATTAAACCCCTTAAGTGCATTTCTTGTCAGAGACCACTTAAATCAAACACAGCCTAAAGGAGCTAATGAGAAGAAACAGTTTCCACTTCTGCCTTGGTCTGTCTCCCATGCTCAGTAATTGATGTTTAGTTTCCTGAGTCACATTAACCAGCCTCAGGTTAAATCTCTTACAGCCTAATCCTGAGCATCCTTCCGCAGTCCGTGTCTGTGCTGGGAGGTGGGGAAGGTTTTGCTTGAGCTGACACTGCCAGATGGGCTTCTGCACAGACTTGAGTTGTTTTTTCCTACAAGGGAAAGGAATGTCAGGAAGAAGCAGCATTGGGTGACTGGAGGGGTTCCCTGGGATAGTCCAGGGATTCCCAGGGAGAGGGGTCTGTTGTATGGACATGCAAGGTATGGAAGCTGTCAGGATGTGATGTCATAGCAGGCCAGTCAAAGGCACATTGCAGGCTGGTATCCCAAGCAGGGATATTTCAACAGGCCTTGAGTTAAAAACAGGAATGACAACCAGAACTTGCTGATCCCTGCAAGTGAGTGTGGACTTGCTTATGTAGGAAGATGGAGGTGGGAATGTGTGAGTTATGTTGCTTTGGTTTCTGTCACTGCTGCAGAGAGGCTCTCCTGAGCTGAGAAAGGTTTGCTCAGAAGTCATTTTTCAAAAGACTTAGGAGCAATTCTCTTCCTGATTTCTTCATGTCTAGTGTTTTATTATGGAAAAGGGAAAAAAACCCCATTTAATAATGAGAATTTATGGTTTTGTTTGATGCAAAATAAAACTTGACAATAGTATCCCTTTCCATTACAAGCCAAACTTTTTGCAACAGGAAAAATGTCATATCGTGGCTGTTTTCATTAATGTTGCTGCTGCTGAAGAAGAAAAATATATTGGAAGACAAAAGAACATCCAAGTTTTCCTGACTACTGTCAGTCACTAATTAACAAAGAGGAAGAAATTTGTGCCCTTGTCTTTGCTTGGTTTGTCTCAGGGCTATACATGGGAGAGAGTTTGTAAGAGTCTTGTCCTTTGGTTTGTTTTTTTTCCCTGTTGTCCCTGTGATTGTTTTCTTTCATAATCAGACCAATTAACATGTCAACAGAAGGGAACCACTTGTGGATATTTTTTTTATTCCCTCTGAGTCTGGAGCAAAATTTAGCAGATAAATAGATTTGTCTTTAGTGGAAGGAGGGAAATGGCAGAGGGGAATTACACTGGACATGTGTCATTAGTTACTCCCACAAGCCTTACAGGTGTGACATTAATCAGGTTGTGGGCCATGTTCCTGGAGTCTCAGAGGGGTCTGACACCATCTGTGTGGCTCCTGTGTTCAGGGTCACCGGGTGTGCAGAACAGAATCACTTCCTGAGCCATCCCTGCCTTTGAACAGGCCTCTTCCAGCCCGGCATGGATTCCTCCAGCAGCCAGCACCTGAAGGGCATCACTTTTCCAGCACTGACACTGATGGATGTGCCCACAGCTCACTTAGCACTTCCTCCTGCCCTGAAGCCCTGGCTGCCCATCTGTGTGTGGGCACTGGGCAGGGGTGAGTTGGTATGGCTGCGTCCAGGGAAACCAAACAGGCTGCCAGTGGTCATAAAAACTTCTCATTTTTCCTACTTTCTTAAGGGCTTTTTAAAGACTGTTATAAAGGGGCAGCAAATACAAGTTTGGAGCTTGGTCCTCAAGTCTGCCATGCCTTACCAAGACTCAAAATAAATCCCTTTTAAAAGGGTATTGCAATGCTTGGTTTTAAGGATGTTTCTGTGTTACATCACCTGTGGTACTGGAGCCAAACCAGACAAGTATTTCCTGCCTCCCCCCTGCTTTATCACCCCCTATGTGGAATATCAGTTGTAGGTTAGATAAGTAATATATTATTTGCATTTTCCCCTCTTCCTTGCATATCTGACTGTGTAGTCATCCCTCTCACTTGAATCTGGCTGTTGAGTTGGTGGGGATTTTAAATCAAGCACCTGCATGTCAGGCACAGACTCCTTCCTGTGCCAGGTAATGCAGAAGGTCCATCTTTTGGACTGTGATTCCCATCACTTTTGTCACAGCCAGATCCTTTAGGGATTCCTTGTGCCTCCAGCCCTAGACTGCACTGTGGAGAGAGAACCATCTTCCAGGTGGTTATCTGTATTTTAATCCAGTAAAATAATTTCTTCCCTTGGGAAAACATCCCCTGATACAGACATAGTTCCAGCCGAGCCCTGCAGTGTCAGTATCTAACAGAGCCTCAGTTTCCTTCAGGCTTGTGAGTGTAACAACTTGGGAACTGTTTCTCTCCCTCCCTTCCCCCCCAGAGACCCTGCCTGCTAGACGGGCTTTCCCAAATTCTCACAGCTCTAATCTGGAGACCATTTAGTGTGACAGCCTCCTTCCCGGGTTCCCACAGCTGGTTAGTGTTTGGAATTCCAGCCTCATGAACTCATATCAGGCTGCATGGGCTAATGCTCCGAGCACAACCTCGAGCAGATATCTCTGATGACAGAGTAATGGGGAGAGCTGGGGTGCTTTCTGCCTCTTTATTAATGCACAGTCATTTGTGGTGTTCTTCAGTTTGTGCCCAGAGTAACTGGCTCTAATGCCTCACAGAGGCATTGCAATGGTAATGGTGGTGAAAATGAAATCTTTCAAGTACGGTGCTTGAAAGACCAGTGCAACAACCTGCTGCAGTGGGAAAAGTTTATCAAATCCCAAGGGTCACAATGTGGCTGGAAATATCACTTAAATAATTACTGCTCTATCCAGCTGAATTCTTACAAAGTATATCCTGGTCTCATAACATTGAGACTTCTGACTAAACAGTGTTTCAAACAGCAAGAGACAGGAGTTGAACAGAGCAATGGGCTCAGCACCCCCTCTTCAAGCCTGATGGGGATAATGCCATCAGATTCAAGGCCTTGGAATTGTGTGGAGTTGGTTTCAGAAGCAGCCTCTGGTTCAGGGATGTGCTGCTTGCTCCTTCTCCCTGCTGATTTTTGGGCATCGCTAGGATATGGTTGGGTTTGGGGGTATACTTGGAACCCCAAACTCTACTTGTGTGTTTGAGAATCCCACACTCAGCACTGAGTTAATTAGACCTGTAAGTGTCTGACTTACAGCACTTAAAGCACTGGTACAGCAGAGTCCTCTTTGGGAACGCTGGTTCTGAAATACAGCTGAGTAGAGATGTGAAAGAACTCCAGAGAGTTGGCTGATTGTGGTATCAGCCACAGTGCTCTGTTCCAGGAGGGTTTGATAGTCTGTACCAGGCAGGATCTAACCCACCTCCTCCATCCTTTGAGTCTACAGTTGTTTTTTAGCTTGAATTACACAATAGAAAGCCCCCTCTTCATTTAGAATTAAAAGCAACTATACATCAAAATGGAAATGACTGGTGGCACGTGTTGAGAGCACGGGAAGCAGGGGGTGGAAGTCAAGCATTTTGCCTGCAATTACACTGTTCAGAATACTATTAGGGACCTGTTTTATTT
>JAWWLZ010000118.1:178353-203825 GCA_035041345.1 Poliocrania exsul | reverse complement strand
GGTTTGGTGCTTATGAAATGAGGAGTAAAGGCACTCATTTGAATGCCTGGATTAGCTTCAGTCTGTTTGCTGCCTGATCTCCAACATGCAGAGAGTGAATGTAGAAATCCAGCATGGTAGGGCAGTTGGTTTGTGAGCAGCTGGAAACACAAAAACCATAGAGTAGCCTGGGCTGTAAGAGACCATTAATGGTCATGCAGTTCACACTCCTGCACAGAGCCAGGGGTGCCTTCAACTAGATGAGATTTCTGAGTTTACATCCAGCCTGGCCTTTAATATTTCCATGGTTGAGGCAGCCACAGCTTCTCTGGGCAACCTGTTCCAGTGCTTCACCGCACACAGTCATGAATTTCTTCCTGATGTCTGAACTCACCCTCTGCCAATTCAAAGCCATTCCCTCTTGTCCTATCACTCCATGCCCTCAAAAGAAATCTCCTCTCCAGTTCTCTTGTAGCTCCTTTAGGTGCTGGAAGGTGCTCTAAGGTGTCTCCCCAGAGCCTTCTCTTCTCCAGGCTGAACAACCCCAACTTCTGTCTCTGTAGGTGAGGAGTTCCAGCCCTCTGAAGGGCACTGATGAAAATAAGCATTGTCTAATAGGAGTACCTGGAACAGGTGTTTTTGCAACCACATTCTGTCTTTAGGAAGTATGACAGGTGTGAAAACATTGAGTGTCTATAGTTTTTACATCTCTGAAATGATTCTGGTGTGGTCTGGTCTGTCATAACTGCTGGAGGCTCTCACCTTTGTTGTTATCTGACTGATAGGAACCTTAGTTAAAACCTTGTCTCAATGCTTAAAGAAACCAGAGATTCTTGGTGCAGGAGATGACCACAAACTGACTTGCAAGTTTGCCAGCACAGCAAATCCATTTTTTTCACCTCTACTCCTTCCCCACTCCTCTGCTCACATCCTTCTCACTCAAACTGATGGGAGCTTCAGTGTGGATCCCCTCACAGCACCAGCAGGGATCTCTCATGGCTGGAGGGCTCCCTGGGGACAAATGCACTGGGGCAGTCTTGGTATCAGCTCTGTCATGGGCTGGTTGATCCCAGTCAGCTTCCAGCTGGTTGGATACAGCAGAGCAGATCCATGGCTGATCCAGGGGAGCTCAATTCCTCTCCTTGCATTTCTCCATGTTTTCATTTGGGTATCAAGTTCTTCTAAAGCACCTGACACTCTTGGATAGTGGATGTTTGAAGTGCCAAATAGATAACACATTTCAGCCCAGAGTTAACGGGTCTCTGGCAGATCTTCTAAAGGTCTCACTGCTGAATTAAATAAAAGGTAGTGATTACCAGGAAAGAAACATCGGTGTTTAGTGTGGGTGGTGACATTGAGATGCTTCTTTATGTGACATCAGACTCCTGAAACTCACTGATATCCACATGTGTTGGTTGTCACAGTCTCTGGAGTGCCATCCATCCTGGAGAGCACAGCCAGACTTTGCAGCATGTGCTGTTTTCAGCTCCCTCTGCAGACAGAGAAACTCCTGGTAATTGATTGTTTATTAGTTTCTCAATACTCTATATTATGAGATTTGGGCAAAAAGAATCTCTATTTGGTACTCTTGATTGTGGGAGCTCTGGAAGAATAACCTGTTTCAATGACTGTGATTTTTAAATTATTTAATGAAAATGTGTTGCAGTTGCCCCACACCTTTTCCATTCCTCTTCTACTCCACCAAAGTGAGAACTTCAGCTGCCTGGACCTTCACACAGGTGCCAAGCTTTGTCCCACCATCTGTGACCTGTATTTGCCACAAGAGCTCTTTTATCTGCTCTGGTCACCCTGAATATGACTGGGTTGTTATTTTACATTCTTGGTGATCATTTCTAGTACAAGATGTCCCAGAATACTTTCTGTAGTTTTGGAAGCTCTACTTTCAGGGTCTGATCCAATAATCACTGAAGTCAATAAGTCTCCCCATTGATTTCAGTTGACTTTGGATTAGATCCCTGTTTAGGGGCTATAAATACATCACTAGAGGGGAAAATCCCATCCCAGACTTCTTGATAGAAGAAAATTTCAGGAGGGAAAGAAAACAAATCTCTCACTCCCTTGAGTTTTGGTCAAATGAAGTCTGTCAAGCTCTGTTGAATTTCCTGATCTTCACTCTTCTGACAGACTTCAGGCCAGCAGAAAGACAAGCTCCAAATCATGGAAATTAAGTGCATTTTTTCATTTTGCTGTCTAAGATGTTTTCAATAAAGCAGAGAGAGAGCGCGATCACTTTGCCAGATTGGTGTCATGGCGTTCCAAAGGTTTTGGCTGCTCAGCAGACTTCCAGTAAAAATACATGCTGCTCTTCAGACCTCTTGTGGGTGATCCACACCTCTCTTGGAGCCTCCTCTTATTGTCCTGTGGCTTCCAATGGAAGAAAGCCTAAATTATTTTGGACCTGTATTAAGAATTCTTGGTATTATTAATAGCATACTGAGTGAACTTACTGTGTAAAACGCTCACATGGCGTCTCCTGCCTTTCATATTCTGAGCACCTAAAACACAAACAATGTTGGAGAAAACACGACTTGATTAACCAGCTTCACATGGAGCCAAAAAGTAGGTGAATATCCCAAAGAGTGAGGAATTTGTGAGGAATCAGGAGCATGTGCTGTTCCTGAACTGTGGCAAACAGAGCAAAGCCCCTTTCAGACTAACATGCAGCACACATTGGCATTGGATTAATGCTGATTCTGTCCTGCTCATTCTTTTTTTTTTTTTTCCCCCTTGGAGAAATGATTTCTCTGTTGTTTTGCCTTCCATTTCCTCAAGATATTTTTTCCTGTTTCTACCCATTGCAGTTTTTTATTTTTGATATGGAAATTAATGACCAGAAGCTTTGCAACCAGCAAATTATTTCTATCACTTCTTGGTGCTATTTTAATAAATCAAAATACATATTAGACGGGGTTTGTTTTGAGCATTCATAACACAAGTGGTAATTGTGTCTGTATTTAGTTATTCTGACAATCATTATTATCAGTATGATATAAAATCTGGGGGTTTAGGTGTGTTATTACTAATCATGTGATTTTTTTGATACATGGTTTAAAAAGGGGAAGGTGAAATCAGAGGAATGTGAAGTTGGAATGAAAAAACAGCCCCAAAAAAACCCTGGACATTCCTCTGTTGAACTGCTGCGTTGGATGGATTTAAAACAGAATTTTCCACCATTACCCAGGGAAAAGAATCTGAAATGCAATAATACTTCTGGCACCACCTTTCACGAATAAGGCAACTGCATGCAGTTAGTAGGCATTTAAAATTGTGCAACAGGATACTGGCAGCACACTCAGAGGCATCCTCCTGGAGCCTGGGCAGCAGCCAGGACCACGGGGAGACAGTGAGGAGCAAAGCAGTGTTGGTGTGGCTTGTTAAAACCCCTGAGCAGCCAAACCAGAACGCTCAGCCCGAGGCTGCTCTGCCCACCCGTGCCCAGGGGCTCGGCCAGGTCCTGCCTGTGCCAGCTGGGGTTGGAGCTGAGGAGCTGAGCAGGAGCTGCTGAAGGCTGATGCTGATTCTGAGCAGTGTTTGTAGCTCTGAGGTACCAATGATTGACTGTGTTGTGGAAGGGAAGTTGAATCTGCATAGTTTGATTGCAGGAGCCCTCTGTGTGTGTGTGAAAGGTGCAGATCATCTGAGAGCTGGTGGGACATGAACCCATGGAAGCTTAAAGGACTATACCAGGGTAGGGAGAGGGATGTGAGACCTCAGTGTGACTCCCTTCTGGTTTCACTGTGTTGACTGCAGTGCAAGTGCCCTGCTGGAGAGCTCACTGAGTCACAGGAAGGCTCTTTAGAGAAAGGCTGAAAGAAAATATGTTTTTGATAATTGGATGAAAAAATGAAGTGAAAACTGACTTCAAGAGAAGTATTATTTCTCTTTTTTTTCTCTAGTTTGTTGGTTTTTGTTTTTGTTTAAAATTTCTGCAAAGGAGGCAACATGTTGGTCCCTTTTTTATCTATCTTCTAGTTTTTTCTATTAGGAAAAGAGGAAATGTTTTTAAAGCTTCTTTTTTGCAAGAAGTTGCTTCAAATCACACTTGCATAGAAAAACCTTTAAAATCTGAATACTTAGTTGACCTGATTTTTGTCAAAATTTCTTCCTAGAGGTTTGGATTTTTTTCCCCTCTAAATTATATTTATTATCTAAGTAAGAGAAGAACTTACAAATCAAGACTAAAAAGTCTAACCTGTTTGCTTCTCCCCTGTAAAGTTGTCCTTAAATTGAGGTTTTTAGATGCTGAAATCAGCAGCAGTTTGTGTATCAGATGTGACCTGTAAGCAGGAACTGTTGGGGCAGTGATTTACTCTTACAAACTTTGCTACTATTTTTGTGTTCCCCTCCTGGATGTTTCCTGACAGCTGCATTTGAGAGGAGTGAGGGTTAATTGCAGCCCCAGGTACAGAGCTGATACATTGATTGGCAGCCTGGGAACACACAGAGCACAAAGCCACATTGACAGAGAGGGCTCGGTGATGTCACACACTCGTGACGTCAGCAGTTCCTCAGGAGTGAATGCCCACCTTTGTCTCCATGGCAGAGCTTTGCTGTGTGTGCTGCTTTGTCTGAGAGGGTTTTGCTGTGGGAAATGAGCACTGAGTTTGGGCTCAGTGAACCCTCACTTTGCTGCATTTGTGTGTTCTCACAGAGTCTGTGGAAGACACAGGTAACACTTTGAGGGATCTTTCAGAGCTTTATAGTGAAGTTCTGGGGCTCCAATATCCTTCTCAGCTACACTGGAATGCAAATACAGCATTGCATCCAAGTACTGAGTTATTTACTGCCTCCTAATGAGGTGTGTAAAATACATGTTAAAAGACCATTTAATTGCTCATTAGAATATAAGAGAATCCTTGAAGGTAGAATATTCCACGAGTAGCAGAACAACTTGTGTTCCTCATCAATCACCCTGTAATCTTCCCAGTGTTCTGGGTGCTTTGCAGAAGTGTTTTAGCACTTGAGAAAATCTGGAATGTATCAAAAACATGGGGGGAAAATGATGGCAGTGCAAGAGAAATAGTGAACAGTATCTTGAATAACTGCTTGCTGCTTCTTTGTGGACACCTTCAAGGGTCTCCTTTTCAGTAGAATGATTTTTATTTTCTCTCTGTAATGCTCGTGTTACACATTTTTCAAACAAATTCAGTGTATTGTGGTTCCAGCAAATTCTCAGTCATGAATATGCTCACAAATATTCAACCCCTCATGTAGAAAAATTTAGCCACTCTAAAAGAATTTATCATTAAGGAGTATGAAACCATATAGTTACCAGAGACAAACATCAAACAGAGAGATTCAGCTCTTTATTTACGGATTAATCAGAAGCCACATCAAAATAATGACGTTATTACCACAATAACTGCTGCTAATTGATGTATAGATCACATTGCAGGTGCTTTAAAATACAGCTGTAAAATGACACTCAGCCACAAAGGCATAATAAAATATAATTAGGGCAAACAATAAATCCAAAAGTTGTTACAACAGTCACATGGGAAAGAGCTGCAGTTGTAGGAATTACCTTAGATCAGTGATGGGGCAAAGGGAACTGGATTTGCTCCTTTTTGTGTCTCTGCTCTCTTTGTTGCTAATACTGATTAGCAGTAAGTCTGAGTGTCTCTGTTAGAAACTGGAGACACAAAAAAGGAGCAGAATCAAAGCCCCTCAGGTTGGTGCCTGTTCCCTTTCACCTTGCACAGCTGGAGGCTCAGTTTGCATCAACACTTTCCCTGAGATGAGGTAACTCATTTGCATTGCTCAAGGGCCCAGGAGGTATATCTGTACCTTGGGATCAGTGGCAGCATCAGCTCTTGTGTGTTTGAAACCTCTGCTCCCTACACACCAGATCTGTTGCCCCTTAGGTTTGCTTCCTGTTGTGACAGGGTTTATAAAGTACAAGAACTGGAGTGGGATTTTTCCTCTTATTTATGAGAATGTTGATATTTTGTTGAGAACTTGCATTTTTCTTGTTTCATCCAAAGTTTGTTAAAAAAACCCCAATAAACAACTATTTTACTACTGGAAGTTAAACTATTTGAATTTGCTACTAATGTTAGGGATTTTTTTTCTTAGACCACCACAAAAGTGTAGTAAGTTTTGCACTATATTAATAAAAGGGTACATCCTAATATCCTTCTGCAGTATCCTGTGACACTTCTGTACCTGCATGTCATGTCTCTGAGGAGCCGTGTTCTTCCTTTTGATGTTCTGAGTTTCCTTTTTGATCCCTGTAAATATTTCAGTCTTTTCACTCAATGTCAACATTGAGATGTTACTGCAGTTATAAGGTTTTGTCCTTAAGGTACCAGTGTTTCCAGGCAGAGTTTTATGCAGCTCTGCTCCTTCCACAGCCCTCACATGTTTGCCAGCTCTTCCTCTTGCTGGGGAAAATTTCTGTGTTGGACCAGCTGGGGAGGAGAAGTGCCAAGGAGCAAGATGGATGGAGGGAAGAGCCCAGATCCTGAGGGTTTAGATACATTTCTAGGGTTTGGGGTTTGTATTTTGAACACCTTTAAGTTTTATTTTGATCCATCCAATAATTCTGGTCTTGGATGTTGAGTCTGAACATTTCCAATGGAACACAAAAAGAATGAGGGTTCATCTGTCACAGCAGTGAGCTGACAAAGCTAAGCCTTCAGTACTGTGAATTTCATCATAATTTTCCTGGACTGAATTTCCAAACCATTTGTGTACAGACTTTGAGCAAGAGAATAATGCCAGTGATTGAAATGGGGAGAAAGCATCAAAGCAAAAATGACACCTATGCTGCAATAGTTCCCTTAATCTGAGCATTGTTATCTTTGACCTTGCTGTGTACTTCAGGAATGGAATGAAGTCCTTAAATAACTATAGACCATGATAAATTTCTTTCTAGTACAGAGCTTTCTTTTTTAAAAAAAATTGTTTCTTTAATCCATGCACATCATAGTGCATGCACTCAAAATTTAAATAACTGGGACAGAGCAGTTTGGAGTAGTTCATCAGGCACACAACTGTTCCCATAAATAATATATGTTCTTTATATAAATCATAGTGTGGGCCCTGCAAGTTGAAATAGAACTGGGATGGAGAGTAGTGTGATAGAGTAGTGCATCAGACACAACTGTCCCTATGAATAAAAACCAGACAAAAGATGGAATTTGAGATATTCTTGTCAGGAAATGTCACTTCATTCACTTTAAGAAGAGCCATGACAATGGCAGTGTAAAATCCCAAATACACTGGAAGAGCCTTTCTAAAATGGTGATGCAGTAAATAGTTAACTTATTTTAAATAAGGAAATAAATAATAATAAAACCACTCCTTATTTCCAAGTACTGTGTAAAGGCAAAAACATCTCTTGCATTTGCTCTGCTGCTCCTAATGACATGTAAATTTTTAGCCATGTTTGATAAAACACAGTCCTGGCAAAATCCAGGGAATGTTGTCCTCTCCTGCACTACATTCTTCCAATCTGGTGGAAAAAAATGCTGGGGTACAAAAGGTTTATGATCCAAGTCAGGGACATGACAGCAAATGTTGTGTGATTGCAAAACACCCCAGTTCTTTTCCTGTGCTGTGATTCTCTCTAAACAGGCTCAATATATCTGTCCTAAGTATCTGCTCAAGCAGGTCTGAACATCCATGGAAACATTCCTGTCTGCTTTCAGGAGTGTTGGACCAGCCAGGTTTGGGCTTCCTCTGTGTTCTTTCTTGCTTGCCCTGCTGAGAGTGTTGTTGTGGTCCCTGAGCTCCCAGTGTGGTCAGTCCTTAAAGCCATCTGGATGTAAGACCGAACACCCTCCATGTGATAGAAAATAAAATTGATAGGAGGTTTTGGGTATATTAGAAACTGCTTTTTCATTCTATGATTAATGTGCTTCATTTTATTAATTAATTAATTTTTCTGTAGGGAATGATAGGCTTTTACAGTGGTTGTAGAAATAAGTTCCTCTGGCAAAGCAAAATGGGTTAAACCCCCAAACAAACAACACCCAAAAGGCCCAACAGTGCTGCCCAGTGGGGGAGCAGCTGCTGGGATGGAGCTGTGGCCTCTGAAGGCTGGGGAGAGACCCAGGTATTATGTCCTAAGTGGGAAAATACAGTGGTCCTCTACAGTAGAAACATTCCTTGGGACAGGGAAGCAAATCAAAGCAGCTCAACTTGATTCTCTGCTGCTGGGAGTTGTGTCCTTCTGCCTTTTCCTGGGGTATTTGGGGGCATTAAGCTGGGAGAGCACAGAGTGGCTGAGCAGGGCATGGTCTGACCTGACCTGTGGCAGTGGGCAAGGTCTCACTCCTCTTCAACTTCCAGCTAATATCTAAAAACTGGAGGGTTTTGTCTTTTAGTCCTTTTGACCCTTGCAGGGTGTGGTGGGTTTTTTGTTTAGAGCTTTTTTTTTTAATGTAGATTTGGGTCCTGTAAAATGTTCAGTGAAAATGCAGTGCTTTGATTAGCCCTAAGCCACGATTGCCTTTGAGCCTTTGCTGAAGGGTTTGCTGGAGGGGTTTGAGATTGTTCATGCACATGTTTAAGTGTTTCCTGAGTCAGGAGTGTAACTGGATACACAGAAGCACAAATAAGGGGTGAAATTCATGGTAATTTTTTAACCTCAATGCACAGCTGACCATAAAGCTTTATACCAGAGGGCCTGGAAGGAAGTGAAACTTTCCTAAAATCACAATTTCACTGACAATGTGGTGGTTTTGAGAGATACTTTCCCAAGGAACTATTGAGGCAAATAGTTTGACATTCTTGTTTCCTTTTGTAATATAGTCAATTAGAAAAGTAAGTTGAGAAGAATTTAAATTTGATATCTTTAAATTCTGTGCCAGCTTGTAAAAAGTAAAATTTCCTACTGCTTTACTCATTTAATTTACATTTCAAGTCTCCTGTAGAATTTCGGATGCTACAACAGTGTTACTGTGTTATCCTGTCATTTTCCTGATTAAACTCTATACCTTTGTTTCTCTTACTAAATATTAGGGATTCTAAGTAAAATATTCTGGCATTAGACTGGGAGTAGAACACATTGGGCTCATTGACTCTAGGCTTGTGTTTTCTGGAGCAATGCAGAGAGGTGTTTTGATATTAATATTTTTGGGGATAACTTCCATTTTTTTCCACCCTAAAATCTTATATCCTCATCATGCTCCAATCACTGCCTTTTCTATGAGCTGCAAAGCAAAACCATGCCTGAGTTTCTCTTTGTTTAGTCCTGTGTCTGGAACTGGAATCAGATGTTTTGCTTTTGCTCCAAACTCATCCATAGTACCCTTGCAACACAATACTGTGCCCCTTTTATGTCAAGATGTCAAATCTCTCTCTATTTTCACTTTCACCTACATGAAAATGTCATCAGGGCTAAAAGTGAGCTGTTTTTCACACCCTGTGCCCCATAAACCATAGAAACATTACACTCATTAAATTTTATGAAGGGAATTCTTCTTTCTTATTCTACCCCAAGTGCCGTTTTGTGGTGTGTTTTTCACGGTTAAAAGGCATCAGCAATTTGAGGACTAACACCCCATTCTTCCCTTACTAAATCAGGGATATTCCACTTGTTAAAAATGACAACTTTGTTGTTTTATGCTCCAAGAGTGCCTTGGGGGACCCTTGACTTGAGGAACAGGGACACTGGATGGACATGTATATTTGCATTTAGTGATAACCAGGGTGTGATGGAACACGTGGGACATAATGGAATTACAGGTATAGGGTGTAGAGTTGGTGTTTTACTGCATAAATAATGGGGAGGGAACTGAACACGTTTGGATAACGGAGAATTAAGAAACTTGCAGGAACATTTGATATCCTTTGGGAAGAAAGCAAAGGAGTTTCACTGAGGTGCAGTGAGGCTGTTCATTGGGATGCAGTTGTGTCAGCCCTTTGTGATGTGGAGTAGCAGGGAAGTTGGAATAATTAGCACTTACCCATTTTAGAATACCTTGCATTATTTTTATTATTATAATAAAAAGTACCTGGTGATGTGAATGTGGTACCCACTTCAGGGTAAAACATGATGAAAAATCCTTCTTGTTCTGGATGTTTCACTTACTCTGCTGCCAAGTTTAAAAATATAAGAGATTACTATGGCCATATCTCTGTAGGCATTTGGGGAATAGTAAGCAAAGGGAGCAAGCTCTGTCCAGTGTGTTCTTTTCCATTAGAGGATGAGGAAGAGCAGTGTTATCCTGGACCCCAAATTCTCCAGTGTGCTGCCTACAGCTTTTCCTCAAATGAAGCAGCAGCTGTGTCAGTGTGATAGTACAGACTTCTGTGCTCTGACTCCCAAACATTCCCATAACTTTGGTTATTATTACTGCTACTGGGAAGTCTGGATTTATTAAAAACTCCAGATACTAAAATTTTGGGAGTCTCAACTTAAAACAAAAATTGAAAAATATAATGCAGGTGAATCTAAAGTGTCTAAAAAACTGCAAGGGGGATAAGAATCCAGAACACCTGATTTTAGCAGTTGTAGGTGGTGTATAATCTTGATTCATGTAGATTGGATATTAGGAAAAAATCAAACATTGGAAAAGGCTGCCCAGGGAAGTGAGAGACCTGGAGGTAATGAAAAGACATGTATGGGGCACTTAGAGACACCATGTAGTGTTGGGCTTGGCAGTGCTGGGTTAAAGGTTGGACTTAATGGTCTTAAAGGTCTTTTCCAACCCAAAGAGTTGTATGATTCTGTGCTATTCAAATGCTGGATTTCAATAGTTCCAGTTAGACAGTCTCTTGTCAGAAAGTGTAGGTAGTGTCATAGCACTAAAGACCCAGAACAGGATTAAATCTTACCTCTAATATATAAAAATACCAGTTTTTCATCCCTGAATACAGAAGAGCCTTATTGCCTCTGTCAGACTGGGCAGTTAACTGGTGAGTGTGGGCTGTAAATGAAGACACTTTAGCAGACTGGTGGAATGCTGAAGCCCAAGAGCAGGATGTGTGTCCACGTGCCGGGAGGTTGGTCCTGTCCCGGAGGTGGCTGAGACACGCAGGGCAGGGGGGAAGCTCCTGCTCCTGCTCTGGTGTCCCTGCATGCCTGAAGAGTGGAATTGCTGCAGCTGCCATGTCTGTAGGTGGGTCCTCTTTGGGCAGCCTCTGCCTTCTCTGCTCTGCAGTGCAGGAGTTGTTGGGCTTGTATTCTCTGCAAGAATATTATGAGAAAAAAGAAATCTTAAAGAAGCGAGTGCATCAACTGTTGTATTTGGCTGTGAATCTGCTAATTTAAGAAAAGTATTTCAAGGGCTCTAAGAAGTTACTATTAATACTTGATTCTTTAAAATTACCTTGGTGATGAGGGCATTTTTAAGAGCCATTAGAACCTATTGTACCTGGGGTCTGTTTGTTATTTTGGAACACTTTAAATTGCGTATTACTGACCTGGGGGACTCTATTGGGCGCCACTATAATGTTTTATGTTACCTCATCAAACTTCTTTTATATAGTTAAAATGTTATTTGCTCACAGCTAAATACCAGAGGGTTGCAGACATGGCAACTGGAAAATATTACCCCTTGGTAACTAGCAGGAGGAATCTCTGGTTCCCTGTGAATCACTGACAGGGATCCTGCTGTGAGGGGAGTGAGAGGCCAAGGATCAGTGGGATTGGCTGGATTCATCCTCACTGGCTGGGTATTGATTGAGGTCTGTCCCAGGGATGTCCCTGCAGAGTTACAGCCACCTATGTGCACCTAGTAGGGTGTGAAACACAAGCAGGTCCAGTCCTTGCTGCCCAGCTGGGCTGAGACACTTCACCCTGGGAGAGGAAGAGGGAGATGACTCAAAAAAGATGATGCAATCATATCATAATCTCTCCTTTTGTGTTGCATGGAGATCTTCCTAAGACCAGGCTGCACACTTTGAATCTCCATGGACTGCTTGGAAATGCTGCTCAGTGATGTGTTCTCATCTGCAGTTGACTGAGAACACTTTGGAAGCAAATACCTGTGTTGTGCTTTGTAAGGGTCACTGTGTGTGAAAGCAGAAATATGAGCTGGGCTTGTGTTAGCACAGAAAAATAACATGCCTGCAGTGTGGATTTGGCTTGTGAGGATGATAAAAATGCCACAGTTGCACATCAATGGGAGAAGGAATACTGTCAGCTTAGAAATAATTCTCTTCCTTGGCCTGCCAGACAAAGCTTGTGTAACCTTTCATGTTTCTGTGCTTTACCACAGCCTAATGAGAGATTTAGTGGGAGTCCCTCCACTGATTTCAGTGATCTTTGGATCACTGTAGCCTCACTAATGCAAATTTATGCAGTGTGAACAAGACTTATGCTAAAAATTGCACTCTGCTCTGACATACACTCACTGGATTTTGTCATTTTAGTGATTTATTTATGCCAAATGCCAGACTGTCTGATAACACTATTTTTGGACCTGGAATTCTGTGAAAAACTAAGAATAAAGGAATAACAAGGCTTAGTTTCTTGCAGTAAAGGTATTCTAAAGCAAATAAGGCCACTTCTGCTTTGTAGATAACTAAATGGCTCTATTGTGAATTCAGCTTTTGGATATTTATTTTAAAAGCTTCTGCTGCTTAAATGATTTTCAGTCTGTGCTGGTGCATTGTTGCTTTATCTGCACAGTTTATACAGCTGTCAGATACCTGGGGAGGGTGTCTCATAAATCAGTTCCCCAGCAGTAACTGCACTTGGCCTGAAGGGAAGCTCAGCTCACTTAGTCTGAGAGCTGCAAAGAGCCACCTTAGATATTGTTTGAGTTTATTTATTTTTGTAAGACTTAAGGCTACTTGAAGCTTTTGTGAAGTGAAAAGGGAGTCTTTAGCCTGAGGAGAATACTAGGAACTGTCACTAAATCACTTTGCATTTTCCCAAAACATACCTTTCTTTATTTTGAAGTTCTCCACTTCTGGTCATGTGCTTCTCTGTACCTGCTGCTTTAGTCGGGCCTGGGAAAAGGATCTGGATCATGACTGGGTTTATCTCAGTAAAGCACTGGGTGTGAGGAACCAGACTCAGAAAACACTGCAGGAACATCCTAAATGTCTGGGGAAGAGAGACTTGATCTCTTAACTTCCTAAATAAACTACTTTATATGTGTCTGTCTATGCATGCCCATTTGTACAAATGAAAGGAAAAGGTGGAAAGAACCACTTGAAAATTCATGGCTGCCTTCCTGGCATTTGCTTTCCTTTCTGTGACAGGTTTTATTTTGTTTGGCACAATATTTGCTTGAGAACTGTTGGTCAGATGCAGCATTTGGTGTTAGTGATGCTCTGTGTGTGACCATTTTAGAGATGGAGAAATCAAGGCACAGGAGTATAAAGACCTGCACAGGGTCCTGCAGTGAATCAGTGGCTCAGCTAAAATTAGCACCTGGTTTTTCTTATTCTTAGCAGTACTTAGATCACCCTCATCCCCTCCTCTCAAGCTCTTGCTTGCTCGGCAGGTTTTCAAAATGAAGAATGAAGGCCCAGGATTAAAGAATGCAACCAGACCTCTATTTAATTCTGGTTGGGCTTGTCAAATGTGTTGTCATTCCACACTTGATCAAATTGTGTGTGTCTGTCTTGAAAACAACGTGGGTGGACTTGAGAGGCTCCTGCAGAGCCCTGTGAGGTGCTGGGAACCTTCCCATGGAGTTCTCTGGGACTTGGACCAGACTTCAGAGTTGTATATAAAAGTTATTTCAAAGGGAGAATCATGATTTAAACACAAATCATTTCACATTCATGTGTCACAGGAACCTCAATGTGCTATGAACTTGAAAATATCTATTGTTCAAACCTCTCAATGTTTTTCCTTTGTTTCCGTGGGTATTGTTTGTACTTTGGAGACTGTGTGGGTGAAGCACCATCAGTGAAATATCTTTTAGGAACTCAATCCCATCACAAGTCCCCAACTTGTGTTAATTTGGCCCCATAAATGTCTCCCTGATAGATGGAAAAGACTGTAAAATTAGGAAAACATTAAATACTAAACATTCCCATTACTTGACATACAAATACTCGAATCCATTCCCACACCCTGCATAGGAGATTTTATTATTATCCCAGTTATCTTTTAGGAGTGCTCAATCCAATGGTGATGAAAATAGGTTCAAATTCCTTGTTATAAATAATTTCACATCCACTGGCAGAATAATTTTCTGCTTTGTGACAGGTGAGGATTTAACCCTTGATGTCAAAGTCCAATTGCTCTTTGCCACACTCTTATCAAATGGAACCAGTTCTTACTTGGGAAGTGGATATTTATGAGAACTGGGCTGACCAGTGGCAAGGATTGGTAAGAAGAAAAATAAACGAGGTTTTCCATCTCTGAGCATGTTTCCAACACTCCCTGCTCACTGTCCACCTCAGTGACCTTTGAGTAAAGCTGCAGACTTAGATTATGACACACATTTAAATACAAGAGCACATTTCAAAGGGCTTTAAATGACATGTGGTATTAGTGCTGCAATTTTTGTTACATGAATGGATCTAGCAATAGATCTGAGCTGAACCTTAAGTATATGAAGTCAATTAAGCTGCACACACACTTGTGTTCTGGTAAATTAGAAACATAATTGGAGGCAAGTAGGCAGATCTTGAGCTTGAAGCAACTTTTCTCTGACTAGTGTTGCAAGACATCCATTATTTTTTCCCTTCTTTCTCAAGGTGCTGTTGCACTTTCTGCCCTACTGGAGTTGGATTTGGCTTTGGAAAGCTCTGGGCCCAACAGGGCACTGTTGAGGGAGGGCTCTGCCTTTTAGCCCTGACCAGGTGCAGTCAGCAGGAGCCAGGCCTGTGGTGATGGGGACATGTTCCTGCTCCTGTGCAAATCCAGTGCTTCTCACCTTTCCAAAGAACAGCTGTGGAAAAAAAAAAAAAACAAAACAAACAAAAACCAACAGAAAAACCACAGGAGGAAATTCAGAGCTGTTCAGAAAAGCCTATTTTGATCCTTGGTAGAAACAGTTTCACAACTTTCCCAGTCAAGGTCTGTGTTTTTCAGCTGATTTGGTTTCTAGGCATTTCAAATACTCCAGAAATATTACAACAAACTAATTCTTTCTGGCCTCTGTGGAAGGAGCAGGGATGACTAATGGCACAGTGTCCTTCACTGGTGAATCAGCAAGTTTCTTACTCACTTGGTTTTCACCTCTGCTCTTTTTTGGTGAATGGGAATTTCCTCTTTTCTCCCTTCTCACACCTAGTGCAAAACCCTCAGCTGGGCAGGATTCCCTAAATTCCTTGACCAATCCTAAAAAGCCCAGAATAAGTCATCTTTTTCTAGCTGAGTTGCCTAATCCTAAGGAATATCAACATGTACAAAATCCAAGGAAGTGCTCAGCTGTTGAGTCCATTGCTCTACTCAGTTTTAGTTCATTATCTGTTGAATTTAAATGCCAACTCTTTTGTATCCAAGGCAACTGATTAATCCTGGTCTTTTAGTTTTTAATATTTTATTATATTTTTTATTATTACTTTATTATAATAGCTTTGTTGTGGGGGATTAAGTCCATATTCCCTTTCTAGGCTTCAGTGCTCGACACCTCTCTGTGTGTTATTTTCTTGAAGGGAGTAAATAATCCTTCACAGTGCTCTTTGCTGAGGTTGTTGCTGCTTTGAAACAATTCATGTAAATAGTGGGAGGGCTCTTGAGTGCTTTGAAAGCAACACTGACTGCAGGAAAACTGGTGATAGCTGGACTTATCCTGAACTATTAAATTCTGTAACACTTGGTAAGTCATGTCTAACAATGTTAAAAATGAAAATATTTATTGTGTTTTCATGAAGTGTACAAAGAACTGTTGGCACTGGACATGCTGACTGGAATTCCTTGGTAAACCTGGGCTGATGTTCTTCATTTCCCAAAATGGCAAATGAGATTATAAATTGGGGTAGAAATTTGCTCCATTTTTAGGTTATTTTCAATGAGGTGATGTAAATTCTTATTTTACCCAAGCAGATATTTGAATACTCCTTTGATAGGAAAGGTTATTTATGTAACTGAGAGCTCCACGTAACAGCTTTATGTGAACTCTTACCCCTCTTTCTGGATCTATTTGAGCAAAGAGTTGTCATAACTATTGCAAGAACACAGAAGTGGTGTAGTTCATTAACACCTTTTTTATTGGGGATGAGGAAAGGGACAGAGGCAGAAAAGTGAAAATGCTGAATTTCAGGGAAGGGAGATTTCTGTAGTGGCAGACACAATAAATCTGTTTGCTTAAGAGAAGAAAGGAACCCAGAGGACACGCATGCCTGATGCCAGAGAGCAGCCAGGGTGCCTGACACTGGAGAAACTGTTTCACAACAATTCATCCATGGGAAAATATGACCCTCAGAATATCCCCAAGGTCAGTGAAACCTGTGGGGACTTGCTGAGTAAGGGGTTCACTGGGCAGCTGAAAGATGCCTGTGGTGGGATGCTGTCCTGGGACACACTTTAGTAAAGACTTTAGAATTAAACATACAGGGATGAATTTATAATTGATAGCCTTTCTTGGTGTTTTCTTGCAAAATTTTGCTGAATATCTAGAGACAAAAAATAAATCCAGAGAGGAGGAATTGTTGTGTACATACTCAGTAAAAGGAATATTGGGGGAAATACCTCCTCAGTGATTTTAAAATTAATTTGGTGTTAATTAACTGTCATAAATTGGCCTTGAAGAAATTTGGGTGTAGCAAAATTTAGAATTAGGAAAAGTCAGGGAGTCTTTGCAGTCAGTGAAAGGAAAATCTTCATTTTTATTAAAGAAGAAAGATCTTATGGAAAAACTCATGATGGGAAGCTCCTTAGATTAGAAATGTTACATAAATGGCCTTTTGCATGTGATACAGAGGATGCAGCTGAACAGAAAAAATAAACCTTGCAGAGCCCATTGTAGTGTAGTGAAGGGTGGTGCAAACTTCCTTTGTGCTCTTTGCTGTGACCTGCAGCCCGTCCAGGTCTGAGAGGAGAACATCAGCTTCTGTTCTCTTCTATGACATGGAAGAAATCCAGAATTCCATGGCAAAAGCAAAGAATCCAAATCAAAAGAAAACAAAAGAAAAAAAACCTTTTGCATCTGCAAAGACCAGGATTTCACTCAAGGGAACTGTGTGAAAAGAGCACTATTATCTGTTGTGAAAGTTGCCACAGGGATGGCCATGCTGAATAATTAAAGCCTTGCAGTTTTAATCTGCTTTAATAATTAACTATCTTTAGCTGCCTGTAATTCAGTGTAAGCCCAGAAATGTTTGGTTGTCTTTTGTCTATGCTGGAACTTTGGTCAGGAGACAAAACACTGCCATGATCAGCTGTCCAAGGTTTGGGTCAGTACCTGTGGCTTTCCAAGCTCTGGCAGTGCAGAAGCTGAGATTGTTCTTCAGATTCATAGGATGAGCCTCTACCTTTCTCCTTGAAATGTTGGTGTAGCTGAAGGAATGTTGGCATTATGAGGAGCACAAGGGCTGTTGGAACTCTGGGCTGAGGGTGGCAGAGTCTGGTCCAGCAGGCACAGGTAGCAGCTCAGGGGGCTCTTACCTTCCCAAATGCCCCACCGTGGTGGCAGGTCTATGGAGCAGCACCAGGCTCTCCAAGGATTCCCAGGGGGCTCTTACCTTCCCAAATGCCCCACTGTGGTGGCAGATCTATGGAGAGCACCAGGCTCTCCAAGGATTCCTGTGGAAGTCAGCAGATTGCCCATGTGTTGGCATGAGCAGCGTGGGAAATGCTGGAACCTGCCTTGGAACAGCTCGTGCTGCTGTGACTGATACCCACACAGTCAGTGGGAGAATCCATGGGGGCAAGTAAAGCTTTCTCCAGAGTCTTGTCCATAATTACATTAATGACCACTTTAGCATGTGCTTTGCAACAGTTTGAGTATCAAGCACGTGTCTGTGTATTCAAATCCCAGGGATATGTGAGTGTTTTCTTCTCTTTTGAGTAGCACTGGTGTAAATACAGAATGTCTGCTCATTTCAACAGAGGTTGAAATTGGGTTTAAATGAAAACTGAACAAAAGATCTGACCTACACTCTTCCACTTAAAATTTTTTCAAGAAAGCTCCTTCTTAAAAAAAAAAAAAAAAGGAGATTTTGCAGTGGTAAAAATTCAGCCTTTAGGAGGCTGGTGCAGTTACTGCCCATCAACCTTCTTGTTATCACAGAGAACTGCTGCTAAATTCTTTTGAGACATTTCCACTTTTACAGAAGTTTTCTTGCTCTGCTTTATCAGGAAAAGGTCTTGGCTTGAAATCAAGAGAGCCATTTGGATTTAAAATTTAACAGGTTTCAGAAAATCTGAGTTGGAAACACATAAACCCATAAATAAAAGATTATGTTGTATTCTGAATAGCGTTTTTCCTCCAGCTGAGGTGGAAGAGCTGGAGCAGCAGCCTGTGCTTCAACTTCAGGGATGGGAATCATAAAATATCCTGGAAGAGCTCTGCTGTGGCCCAGCAATAAAAAGGGTTGGAAGGTGATTGTGCCACACTAGACTAAGCTGTGAGATGCTGGTACCATGAGAAAGTTGCTAAGTTATCTTGCCATTTAGAAAGGTTTTTTGAGCCATGGGTGTCAGCCCCTGATAAGGTATCACTAAATAAATGCCATCTCCACCCTTTGCATCAGCAGCTCTGGCTCAGTGGCTTGAGAGAATGTGGCCAGTGGAGGCTGGAGATGTGAGAGGGGAAGGTGAGCTCCAGGCTGGATGGTACCTGATAAAAGAGGTGGGACAGAAAAATCATGTCAAGATGTTGTTGTGGCCTTTGGGTGCCGGGGTTCAAAGAGCTGAGCTGTGCAAGGCTGACTGTAGGAAATGAGTGTTTACACCTCTCTGGGGTTAGAAAATTGGACGGATAAGGTGCCTTCCTTTTGACGTGGGACACACTGGGAAGGGAGTTGCTATTTTAGACAATGAGCAGCTGTTGCTCACAGACCGAAAAAGGTGGGGAAGAAAACACAAAGTCATAGGATGTGTTGCAGTTTCCCTCCAGGTTTTCTTCATGAATCACCTCAGATTTTCTTCTAATTTTTTAAGCAAGGAGGATAAATAACTATCCCATTAACCCAAGCAACTGAACTGACACATCCATTTATCTGTTTGGAGAGTTTCTTTTCATGCTCCTGTATCTTAGCAGATTGACATTGTTTTAATGCTGAGTGTTTGCTTTGCTAATCT
The DNA here is from genome assembly GCA_035041345.1 of Poliocrania exsul. Classification (NCBI taxonomy): domain Eukaryota; kingdom Metazoa; phylum Chordata; class Aves; order Passeriformes; family Thamnophilidae; genus Poliocrania; species Poliocrania exsul. The sequence continues at coordinate 184,720 of JAWWLZ010000118.1, read as the reverse complement.
GGGTGAGATTGATGCATGAAATGCAGGGCTTGCTGGCCAAGTTCTCCTCAGGGAAAGAACCATGGTCCATGAATAATAAATTTTAGGCAAGACTAAAGAAATAAAATGCTGTTCTATCAGAGGCCAAAGGATTTCTCTGCTCTGAACAACAGCTGTAAACATAAAGTGTGGCTTCGCTTGCAGATTTAGGAGATTTAAATTACACGATTTATGCCTGGGAATTTTGGAGCCATGGTATTTATATCCACCTTCCCCTCCTCCTCAGCAAAATCCCACCTTTTATCTTTGGAATTTTAAAATTATGACTTCCTAACAATGCATAGAATTCAAAGAACAAAATCTTGACCTCACAGAGCAGTTGTCTAGAAAATAAATATGAAGACTAACTAGTCTGTGGGTGCCTGGTCCTGTGCTCGTTTTTCTTGGTGCCTTATGTGGAATATTGTTGGAGGTTTTCTCCCATGCCTGGGACAGCCAGAGCTCTGTCTCTCTTGTGGGTCACAGTCTCAGTGTCCAAGGTACTGGTAGCAATAAACATCCAGGTTTTTCTATAAATTACATATTCTGGTCCATTACATACATGGTAATCTTTCCAGTGAGGTCCCCATCAGAACCACTCTTAGTTTGGTCCTAGTTCTGTGCTGGGAATTTTTGAATAATCCAACTTAATATCCAATTAAAGGGCATTTTGTGGCCCTTTTAAAGGTTCTCCTAGGGTGCCCACTGGAAAAGGTATCATTGGCTTTTCTGAATTGTTGAAATGAGAAATTCTCAATCCTTTCTATTATGGTTTATTAGGCTCTCTGTGGTTTTGGTTAATTGTCACAGTCTCGTTTGCCGTAGGTGGAGGAATTTTAATGTATAGAGCAAGATGGTTTATTAAATCAAAAATATTTTATGGGAAGTTGCTCTGAGCTGAAGGAAGTTGTGTAAAATGCACTCCTGGGGGCCCAGCTTTCTTAGACTCTCACATAAGAAACAAAGGAAGAATACCTATAGACTGAGAGCAGAAAATTCTGGGTCACAAATCAGGATTTCCATGAGTCTTTAGGGTTGCTCATGAACCGAGGCTGATTTTTCCAGCATTGCCCACAAGAGCAATGTTGAGGCCCTACAGAACATCCTAGTGTGGTGCCCAGCACATCAAGGAATTGCCCTGTGTAACCCCAAGGCAGGACTCAACCCCAGACAGCCAGAGGGCAACAAAAGGTTCCTTGAAACCAGATGGGGGGTGGTGAATTCCCAGTGCACATGGAAAAGGTCCCAGGGGGTGTGGTGGGTCCCTTGGCAGTGACCACCTTGGCTGCTCTTTGCCACTTCAGGTTTTCAAGTCAGCTGCCTGTGATGGGAAGCAGTTTGTTCATCTGGCTTTTGGAGGGTGGGGTGGGAGAAAGGAAGGAAGAAAATAATTCACTTTGTGGCTTTCTGCTTCAATTGAGGCTGTCAGGTGGCCTGAACTGAGAGCAGGGAAATCCCCACTGTAGGTGCACATGGTCCCACTTGACCTGCCTTTCCCTGTGCACTTAAAGGAGGTTGTGTTTGTTTTTAATGCATCCCTTCAGAGTAAAGGAAGAGTGAGTTTTCATGTGACAACTCAGTGACTGAAGTGCACTCTCCTTCAGCAGTGGCTTTTTGAGTGGAGTGCAGGTGGGCTCTGCCTCTCCAGGCAAAGCACTCTGGACTTTGTATTTCTAGAGGAGCACTTACTCCTGCCTATTCATTTGTTTTCTCCCATCTTCCTTTTACTTTTCTTTTGCTTTGTGACTCTGTAGGTATTTCTAAAGCCTGCCTTGCTGGTTTCTGTGTACACCTCTGAGTGAGCCTTCAGTTTTATCCTAAAGACTTCCCACAAAGTAGTGAAAAGCTACAGGAGAGATATGATTCCCTTAAGGTTGTATGGGAAATCTTTGTCCAGCCTTGGAAGTGGGAGCTGTTCTCTGATCCCAGCCCAGTGAAGTATCTTTCTGTTCCACAGTGTGTCATTTCTTCTTGATATTTTTCTACTTGGTGGCTGATGTCATCTGCTTTTTTCCCCTCCTCAATTATGTTCTTAGCATAGAGAATAATTGCAGGGAGCAAGAGATAAAAAGCTTCTGAGAATTCCCATGGATTCTCTTCTACTTGAGGCAAGTAAAGATCCCTCTGGTATTACTGGAATTTTCTTGCCTGCTGCTATTGAGAGGTCCTGGGGGACTGTGTACAGAGAAATAGAAAGGCTGCATTTTAGTGCTGGGAGTTGTAGCAGTGCAGTCTGACTGGAGTCAGAGACACTATCTCATCTGAGTCCAGCCCTGCTGTCCTTGCAATTCAGAGGGGTAAGATCAAGCCTGGAGCTGATGGTTCAGGGACAACAGGCCTCACACAGAACCTCTCAAGGGCCTCTTTGTGTCCAGCAGGCCCCAGCAAATGAGTCCAGTTGGAAGCACAGAGGGAAGACAGAGCTGGTCGAGTTGCGGGGTCTGTAACAGTCCCAAGGACACAGCACAGCAAGAGTCAGAGACCTGTGATGTGCAGTAAAAAGAAAAAAGGGATATAAATGCATTCAAGATGATGTTTCAGATGCAAATTGGACATTTTGAGGCACCTTGAAGGCCTGAGCCAAAGCTCCAGTGATTTGAACTGAACACATTGCTGGCACTGTGATCTGCCCATGGGAGCCCCCAGGTGGCATTTGGCACTTTTTTGAGGCCCCCACAGCTCTCTGGAGGGATGAGCTGGGCAGGGAAACAACAGAACTGAGCTGGTGTATCTGCCCCAGTCACACTTGGACCTGGAACCCATCACTGACTTCACTTGCAGGTGAAAACCAAAGGCTGTGGCTTTTCTTTTCTATTCTTTGGATTTCTGTGTAGGTGCCTTCAAAAGCCTCTCCCATGTAATGTAAATTAGAGCTTCAGACTGCTGAGATGAAAACATCAAAATCCTCTCAACCCCCTTGCAAGTTGGCTGCTTTGTGCTGAAAATTCACATATGAAATATTAAACCCCCATGTTTACTGTCATCTTGGGTTTGCATTTTGCTTCTCTGTTCTCTGGCAAACATTGTTGATAAATTTCAACCAGGCACAGGAAACATAAACCCACTTATCTGTAAAAACCAGCCCCAAACCAAAACATTGAGGCAATTAAAATATGCAAATGATTCTCTAATTGCCTTGTTTGCAGACAGTTGGAATTGAGGAATAATGTCCATTAGAGCAGTTGGGGAATTTTGGTCCTGTATATTATAGAGACACATCAGAGCAAGGATTTGTGCTGAAATCAGTCCCACATCAGGCACAGCAGGCAGAGCTCCATCCACCCTCTGGAAATTGTGATCTCTTATGCTAAATTTTTATGTAAATTTTGCTTGACTTGTTAATCAAACAAGGTATTTGCCAGCTGCTTCTCCTCATGGTATAATCAACAGCTTTTAAAGGGAATTCCATAAAAGAGAAAGGCCAAAACTGTAATTATCTCATGGAGGCAGAATTTTCCTCTCATGAGAACAGATTTTTTTTTTTACTTTGCAAATGAATTCATCTGCAAACATGACTGTAAGTCACACGAAGAAATGAATTTACAGTTACATACTCAGCTGTACCTGTCACTGCCCTTTCATTCTGTCCCCAGGTCTCTGAGTCTGGAGACACATTCTATGGGAAGAGTTTCTCAGCACAGGTGGAGAATTTAAAACATTTAGTTGAACCTTCCTGTGGTTCTTAGAAATAAGCAATTTACAATTGTAATTGGAAGTCCCAGGTAAAATTCCAAAACAGAGGAGTGGTAGAGATGCTTTAGAACCAGAAAGGTTTTTTCCTGTTATTTTGAGCTCTGTGAGTGCTTACTTCATGTATAATCTTCTGCCTACATGTCAAAACCAGAGTGACTCCAATGTTGACACCATGCACACATGTATGGTAGTTCAACACAATTCCATTGTGTGCAGAGGGATAATTAAGGACTGAGGATCTATATCAAGGTGAATTTTGCAATCAATTCTTTCTATGAGTATCAAATAACATCTATAAATCACTTGATAAGGATAGAGTTCATACATCCTTGCATAGCTGAGCTTTCTATGCATTTGTGATGTAAAGTGTAAATCTGGTGAGAGCAAAAGGCAACAGAGGTAAAACCAACCATGTCTTGTCTGCAGAGTTTTTCTACAAATTCCATCTTCCTACATGAGATCTGGGGCTTAGAAATACTCTCCAAATCACTCTTTGGATTAGTTTAACCCACATTACATATGGAAAAACAGACCTGCTCTTTGCCTCAGTGCCTGAGTTCAGCTACTTTTGTGCTGGGACTCTGCTTATCTGTCACCCTGTGGAAAAAATGTAGACATTTGTCACTTCTTCCATTTCCAGGTTCATCCTCTGCTGATATTTTGTTGTGGATTTCTTCCCTTTTGAGGTCTGTTATTGTCCAGCTTGTCTTGAGCTCTGTTCTGGCAGCTCTTTGTACCCTGTGCCATTCCCAGGGAAAGGCTCTCCCTGTTCCTGCATTAGTGGGACACTCCTCTGCACCAAGGCTGCTCCTTTTACATTTTATTTTGTTGTATTCATGCTAAGAGTTATAGAAACACAAATAGTTTGGGTTAGAAAGGACTTTAAACCTCATCTGGTTGCAGCCCCGTGCTGTGATCAGGGATATCTTGGCCTGGACCAAGTTGCCCAGAGCTCCATCCAGCCTGGCCTGGAGCGCTGCCAGGGATGGGCACACCCACTAGACCCTAAATCTCAAACTCTCTATGGTAATTTTTGTTTTATGGGACTGTTCTCTTTGTGGATTTGTTTTCAAAACATGAATTATCACACAGGTATAAAAACAGAGAAAAATATTTTCAGTTTAGGCCAGTTACAAACATTCATTTTAATTTCTTGGTCTTAATAATGAGATGAAAAGTGGTATTTGTCAACTAAATATTTTGAAAAATTAATTTTTAAAAGGGTAATATTTATTCTCAGTGTCACAGGTTTTGCTGGAACACAGATGTATTTTTGTGAGATGTGATGGATGTAAAATCCCACAAAGAATTGTATATCTTGAGGAAATCAAATATCCAATATTTAGCTAAGCAGTAATAATGATAGACTCTAAAAACATCTTGAACTATAACAAATCACATGAACTATTTTAATTCTTTTTAAGGAAAATATCCCTTATTTTACAAATTGCATCAATCTTTTCATAGTTGTGATACAATTTGAGCCACTATACAGTAGATTTCTTGCCTTTGCCCTGTGAGATTTCCACCATGGAGAGTCAGGTTTTCCAAAATTTATTAAAAAAAAAAAAAAAAAGGTGCCATCATAGGATGATAGAAAATACAGGTTTTTGGCTTATTCCTTGAATGTATGACCATGAGAAATCTATCCAGATATATGGGAATGAAACTTGCAGGCAAGGAGTGTTTTCAGACAAATTCTTCCATGTTATTTTGCTGAAAAATTAATCTTGCTTATATTTTTTGTAGTAGTGATGGTTGAATCCAATTTTCCTGTGAGTTCTTCAGATAAACATTCCTTTGAACCAGTCCTGTCCTTGAGCATTCCTACCACATTGCTGAAGGAATGTTTTAAAAATGCTGAGAGCAATTAAAGCAGAAGGAATTCTTCTCTTCGTTCTTGGTAATGTCCAAGAAGTTTATTTTTCCTGAAGCTAATGATGACCAATAAACCTGTAGAAACAGCAAGTCCTACCTAAGGGGTGCACAATTAGTGAGCTGCCAAAGGTTGGACAGATGGAAGCACTTACAGGGGCAGGACAAACTGCACTCAGTGGCTGCACTTCCAAAACTGTGAGATATAAAATACTCCACCTGTAAAATATGTAATAAAGTATTTACAGAATTCCACAAGATCATTCAAATCTTAATATATATATAAAAAAGGGAGGTGTGGGGGAAATAAAAGCTGCCTCTTGCTAAGCTTGCTGCTGATACCAAGGCAGGCAACTCTGTTCTCCCTCCCATTTCCAGAATGTGCCCTGAGTCATGGGGCACTGCAGGGCAAATCCCCTCCTGGAACAGAGACAGAGTGTTCTTGACACCACTGAGGGCAGTTGCCAAGGGAAAAGGCAGCACAAAGCCCCACCTGGCTCCACTGGGCACTGTGATGTTGAAACAACCTTTATGCATTAATGTGCTATCAAAAAAATATGAAGTCTAAAAGAGAAGAATGTCCTAAAGCCTGTGAAGTGTAACCAGTGAGCTAACACTGAGTAATGGCTCTGCCCCTGCCAAACCAAGCATTTCCTATCTGATAGATTGAATTCTAGAAGAGAAATGCTAAACATGAAGCAATCAGCCTAAAAATATCAGGGGCAGATTTGAACAAAACTCTCCGTTGTTTGTTTGTTTGTACCTGCCAAGGGATGTTTTT
>JAWWLZ010000118.1:141910-167145 GCA_035041345.1 Poliocrania exsul | reverse complement strand
TCCAGACAGTGCTGAGGTCACCTCTGAGCCTCCTCTTTTCCAGGCTAAACACCCCCAGCTCCCTCAGCCTCTCCCCATAGGACTTGTGCTCCAGTCCCTTCTCCAGCCTTGTTGTTCTTCTCTGGACCTGCTCCAGCCCCTGAATATCTTTTCTGAACTGAGGGGCCCAGAACTGAACACAACACTCAAGGTGTGGCCTCACCTTGAGTATTGTGGAAGCAGACAGGCAATAAGCCACTCAGCAGTGTCTTCCAGCTGAAGGTTAAATTCAGCTTAACTTTTCCTTGTGGTCTCCTTAGGATGAATCAGCAGAGGAGAGAAAATGTGCATCCCCAAAGTGACTCTTTTGTGTGTTGTTGTTTACTAAAAATGCCACTTGATTCTGAATGTCCAGGATTGGGATAGAGAACAGCAAATGCTCTCTTGTCCAGTGACAATATTATCAATATGATCAGTGATTATCAAGTGTGATTTCTAAAGGCATTCAGATTCTATGACTCAGATATGTAGATGAATTCCCAATCCCTCAAAATTCTCTAGCAGCTTTGACCTGAGGTGAGGCTCTTATCAGGAACAGTCACCTGTATTGGAACTCTAAGTCTTTAATTTTATGCCACCTTGAGGGATTTCTGTGGTTTCCTGTCTTGATAATCAATACTAAACAATGACAGACAAATGCAGCTTCAGTGTGTTGTAGATTTCCAGATTTTAGTTTTATACACAAAGTCCTCCTTGATATAAAAATCCACCATTTACAATTTGTTTTAGTGAAGTGAAACTTCAGTTGAAAACCTGATTTTCAAAATATTACCAGAATCTTAGAACAAGTAGTGTATTCTAATCCAAAAGGCTGATGGTGCTACAGGTGCTAGAAATTCTGCGGAAGGGATGACAAAAGATCAATGGCTTCCAAACCCTCCAGTTTCTCTCCCTTGGAAGATGTGCACATTTCTAAAGAAATTTGAGCAATGTTTCATTTTGTCCAATCTCTCCTGATCCATAAAAAAATGCAGTAAGTCTTTTGGATGGAGGAGCACTTGACTGCTGTTCAGATTTCTGTGTTGTAGCAGTCACTGTCTCTGCTAACATGACTCCAGTGTTACTCTTCAAGTACTTTATCTGGAAGTTTTAAAGTAAGATGCATCCAACTTCCACCTCTGTACAATGCATCCAACTTCCACCTCTCTGCACTGTCAACATAGCAGGACAATTTGGCATTCCTGAGAAAACCCCTCTGTGAGCCCAAGTGGGGTGACTTTCTGCTTCTCTTTGACAAACTGATCTAATTCCAGTTTATGGATTTGGACTCTGGTCAGGTTTTTTCCCTTTCTTACCCATCTTGGATAAATGCAGGGTCTGGCCTTTGCCTTTAGGATATTCCTGACTAACAAAACTTCTAAAAGAGAGATCACACTGAATGAGGGAGCCCAGCAGGGACTTTCCATCTTGGCTTTTGCTGAGGAAATTGTCCCTCTTGTGCACTGGAGGGCCTGGTCTATCCTTTGTGGACAGCTATGAATCCTGTCAAGTTGTTCATCACTCTCATCATTTCTGGCTGCATATAAGTTGCTTAAATATATATTGTGTAATTATACATTGTATTGAGAGACAAAGGAATAACTCCTATTCTGTCCCCTCCCCATCTTAAATGTTGTGATGCCTTTTTGGTTTCCTTGGAAGGTGTTCCCTATGCCCCCTCCTTAGAGACTTCCCTTGTGTCCTAAGGTAGGTTTTGCTGTCTAGATGTCTTTTTATTAATAGAGGCTTCCCCCTCTTAGGCTTCTTGGGAACTGCAAGGCATTTTCTCATGAATTTTTGTCATGACATTTGACAACATGAAAATATATATATAAAAAAAGGCCATGTGTTCCTTGGCTTCCCCCACGATGGCTGATTGCCATGTTTGTTTATTGGCCCAAGAAGCTACTGCAGGACACAAGATCACAGAAATCCCCTCTCTGTCACGCTGCTTCTGGGAAGAAGTTCTTGCAAAGCTAAGCTGCTCAGACTAATTGTAAAATAGAGGAATTCTTTGAGGTCCACCCTTTTAGATGGAACTCATTGTCTTTTCTTGGGAAGGGAATCTCACATCTCCGATCTTCATTGGGATCTAAGTCTTTTCTACAGCTGGGCTAACCCTGTTACTTAGTTATACTCTTCCTCTAATTGCCAGGAAGCCTTTTACAGCTCTGTAAGAATCAAGCACTAGGGTTTTCCCAAACAGCATTGTGCCAAGATATTTAGCCCCTAATTCCCCCCACATGATGCAATTGTTAATTGGGAAAGATCAGCAGCACAGAGCTCGCTGGGGGAGATTCAATCCCCACTCCTTGTCACAGCATGTCTCATCTTTGGGAGATAGTTCGTGGACTTGCAGTATTTGGCAGTTCCCAAGCAGTTGCTGGGCTGGGAAGAAGGATCACTGATTGTCAACCTCAAGGGTTTAAGCAAATATGCCTGTAACGTCTATTTGTGGAAAGAAAAACTCTCTGCATTCTTACAACACCAAGTCCTGGGAACGGGTAGGGATTTCAGAGATCTATAGTATGAATCACAGGATGTTTCTGAGGCACAAAAATGAAATCTGTGACTCTTGTGTTTCCAAAGTCCTGGGCCAGGCTGCTGGAGTTGCATGGCTGGAAAAATCAAGGTGATCTGAAGGAAAGGGATGACTGAGAGGGACCCCATCACTGTTTTATCAATGTCTGAAGGGAGAAGGTAGAGAGGACAGAGCCAGGCTCTTCCCAAAGCTGCCAAGCAACAGGACAAGAGGCAACAGGCAGGAACTGATGCACAGGAAATTCCACCTGAACACAAGCAGGAATCTCTTCACTGTGTGAGTGACCAAGCAATGGGACAGGTTGCCCGGAGAGGGTGTGGAGTCTCCCTCAGTGGGGATATCCAAGCACTGTCTGGACACAATCCTGTGCAATGTGCTCTGGGATAACGCTGCTGGAGCAGGGAAGTTGGGTGGCCCACTGTGGTCCACTCCAACCTGACCCATTCTGTGTAAGAGAAGCCCTTGTTGTTGAGCCTCAGAGAGGAACAGCAGGTTGTGATGGTACTGCAGACCTTGAGGAAAAGGAAACAGAACGAGTCTGACAGGGCAGACTTTTCTGAGGAATTGGATGTGATGGGTCATTGTTTTATCTAGATTCATATAAAAATGAAGCTTGGTTATTCCACAACCAAATGAACCTATGAAGTCTGCCAAGATCAGATCCTGGCTCGAAGCTTCTGTCTATGACTCGAAGTAACTTTGGGCATTGTAGATGTGGCACAGACCAGGAGTAGCAGAACATGTGACATCATAAAGCTTCCAGAAGTTGTGTGTGTGTGTGGAGAGGAAGTTTTGGAATAAATTCCCTTTCAGTTTTGCTTCAGTTCTTCAGATTGAAAGCTTTTCCCATCCTCTCCTGTGGTGGCTGTTGAGATGCTCCCAGAGCCTTTGCAGAGTTCCCCCAGCAGCTGGCACAGTGCTGTGGGACCTGCCCAGCCCCAGTGCCTGCCCATGGTCTCACTGGAGGAACCATCTCCACTATTCCACTCATGGGAGAGTGGAGTGGGACATCTTAATGTGAATGCCATTGTAAATGTGCTTACTTTACTTTCCCTTTATTTTGCCAGTGATGTAAAATACAAATGGGAATCAGGTCTGTGGTAACCACCTCAAAGCTAGAAACTAAGTCATTTTTCTAATTAGGAGTCTTATTAGTCTGCCTTGCTACTAAAGGAAGTCTTTGAGCTGATTAACTTCTATTTAATTACTTGCGTCTCAACTTCAAATAATTAAGTGGAATCAAATTTAAAAAAAAACCCCAAAATTAATGATAATTTAAAAAAATCTTTCCATGTTTTGCTAAGTGAAAAAGAAGTTAAAAACAAGGAGTGGTGGCCTAAGTGATTCAGCTTCAAACCTCATTTCTCGTCCATGATAGAACCTTTCCTGAGCATATTGAGCTCTGCTGATGTGAATGGCATCCAAATTGTTAAACTGGGTTTGAGGCATAAACTGTTGTAGCTACAGAAATAACAGCAAGCAAGAATTGAAATGCACAGCTTTCTGGGGGGAATGGAAAGCCCTGCAAGGTATAGATGTAAGTCATTCTTCAAAGCACAATAGTCCATGTTTAAAGCAGATTTTGCCCTTCAAATTTATCAATCCTCTCTAATGAGATGAGAGTGGGCTTTTGGTATCAATAGCCTAACATATTCATTAGGCTTTAGTGGTAGAAACCAAATGAAAGCCAGGAAAAAAAATTCTTCACTAACAGTGAGTCCATCTGTGGCTGGGAGATAACAAGAGTAGTCTACATAGTGGGGAGAAGCTGAAGGGCAGCCAGGACATGAACAGGTAGATCATGTTTCCACAGCAAATTTCTGAGTCATCAGAACCCTTTCCTCTTAGGGAGAAGATTGGACAACAATCTCACCTCTTGCTGTTCTTTGGAATTATGACCATAAACTCTGGGGACTGACGTGGGTATGATACATAGGGGGGGAAGTCTGTACACATCAGCATCAGCCACTTCCACCTCATTATTTCTGCAGAATGGTGCTTTCCATCCAAGCAATTATTTGAGATATTTTGACTGAAATGTGGGTACACAGAGGTTTTTTTTCTCCCAAGCTTACATTACATTTCCAGGACACTCTTTATGACCGTGGTCTGGAATTTGTTATCAATATGTACAGCATAAAATTGCACAAAATTCATTTTTCTCATGTTGGCCTTGATCTTTTTTTCTCTGTTACCCTTGATTACCTGTTGGTTGTCTTCATTATTTGTGTTGAAATGACAGAAGAAGAGGGAACAGCTATTAACAGTAATATGTGAAGTAAGAGTCAGGTTGCAGAGGGTGGAGGAGGTAGGAGGGAGGCAATAAGTGTTGAAAAGCAGCAGGCTGAAAAAAGACATTATTTTGGTGCAGTGCATAATAAATTTGTGGTTCTCATTCCCCTCATAGTTAAGAGTCCTGGAATTTGGCAGGGTTCCATTTCTAAGGCTAACGAGTGTGTTCACAATTAAAAGAGCAGGGATGAAAGAAAACGGTGTTTATAAAGTCAGGGAAAAAGCCAAATTGTTTTTGGGGCACCATAGGGAGGAATGAGACTCCCTCTCAATATTTTTTCAGTGTTTGTCTCCTCTGGAATACCTTGCACCTTCCTCTAAGGTGCTTGTGTTGGTCATGGTGAGATCATGCCAGATACATCCCTGGCCCAATCTGGACTCCAGTAATTGTTCATTTGTTTAGGGTTTCATTTCAGTGATTTGGAACAAAGCTGTTATTTTGGTTTCAGGATTAAAGATTATGAATAAATTAATTTGATCTGTCTGCTTGACCTAATCTGTTGGACTGCCCATAGCTGGGCAGTTTGGAAAGCAGAGGAATGGCAGTGCCCACACTGTTACCTCCCCTGCTGGAGAGGAGCCCCTTTTGGATTAGTAACTGAACGCCAAACTCATGAATTTATCAAGAAAAGGAGAGGATTCTGGTGCTCTCTCACAGAGTTCATTTCACTACAGGCACAGCCTGCATCCTTCCAGGAAACTATTGTGGAACCTGGAACTGTCCTGAGCAAACCAGGAGATCTGGTCATAGTGAACTCTAATACTGGATTTTTCCACTGTAACTCAGTTCCACTTGGTCTTGCCAGAAGTTTCAATCTTTGGCTCCTTGTTTTCCTGTGTTATTCTGCAGTGCTCTTGACCATAATAAAGAGCAGTTTAAAAACATATGAATACGAAAGAGCAGAGGATTATAAACCAAGGTAATATTTGTTCAAAAATTGCATAATATGTAGAGGGATTTGAAACCATTTAACAGCCATTAGTGAGCTCTGACAATGAACTGATAGGCTGACAAATCATTATTTTAAAGAACTATTGTAGTGGTCAGCTGCTGCAGTGTGAAAATAAATGTCTTCTTACTTTGTGGCAGGAGTTGATGAGTATAGTAATACAGGATAATTTTTTTAATCCCTCTGTGTGGTAGCCAGTGTGAGGTCACAATCAGGTTTCCCATCTGCTGGTGCTTGGCCAGAGGAGCACAGGGTGTTAATTTAGCTCGAAGATGTCTGGGTAAATCTCTAGGAAGGAAGTTTGCAGACAGGAAGGAGGGGTGTGGATGGGAAAGGCTTGCCCTGTGCTAGGCTGCATTGAATGCAGTCTCAAATCACAGCAGATGGATAAGAAAGAATTTGGAAATTAATGTACAATCTGGAGAATTAAATTCTCTATCAGGCGACCTTAAAGCCTGGCGGCTGCTGTGGGGCTGATAAGGAGGGGACCGGCCGTGGCGTTCCCAGGGCAGGCCCTGGGCCCTGGCTGGCACTGCGGAGTGCAGAGCATGAATCAGAGGCTAATTCTGGCCCCCAGTGACAGGCTGAGGGGCTCTGGCCTGTGCCTTCTCTGAACAACATGCTCTCTGGAGTTATGGGAATCGGAGTCCCTTTTTCTTTTTTTTCCCTTTTTTTCTCCCCCCTCCCTTTCAGGCAGTTTTTCCCACACTGCCTCCTGTCCTTCTCGTTCCAGAGCATGCAGTGCATAAATACATATGTGCATTAGCTCATGTGTATAGTATATCAAAGTGCCTGAGCACAGCAGTGTTATCAGGCAGAGTGGAGGCAGCCAATGCCACACAGCACCCTGGCTGGGCCTGGGCTCCAAGGATAACACAATCATGGGCCTTGTGCTATGGGTGGGCAAAGCTTACAAAGCTCAGCTTGCAGAGACAGAGAGCTACAAGTGATTCTCCTCCCCCTTTTCCCTTGGTTTCCCACTCAGGTCCAGTGTCATGAGGAAAGCCAGGCTTTTATCATGTGTGACAAAGGAAACCTCAGTGTGGTGGCAGTGACTGAAACTGCTGTGGGAGAAATGATTTGCTTTAACCTCACAGAAATCCAACTCCGTGAAACTGAAAATGTTCAATTCACTCTGCCTGAAGCCAAATGCCAGAGACACGTTAAAACATCTGCTTGAGTTTATAACCTGATTGACTTTGCCAGTGATAAAATGGATTTTAATATGATAATTTGAGTGCCTGAAGAAGTGGTATTAAATAGTTTGCTATTCTTGCCCCAGGCCACTAATCATTTGAGTCCTAATCCGAAGCTCCCTGAAGTCCAAGGGTATGTTCTCGCTGCCAGGCTTTGGGTGAGGTCCATTTCTTCCTGGGGCTGTATCAGTGTGTTTGAACACAGCATTGTCAGCTCAGCAGCTCTGCTGGGTGAGCATTCGTGTGAAACAGAGTTTCTGGTGAGATTTCAGCACTGCTGCCTTTTCTGTGTTTTAAAATAACCAAAATACACAAAGCAGAAGCCATGGCGTGGTATCTTATTTTACATGAAAGCACCAAATTAGGGAAAACGTAACTGAAGCTCTATTTTAGTTTGCTTCAGAGTTGGATGAGGGTCAGTAATTAGTGTGAAAATACCAATACATTTCACAACAAATCTGTGCTCACACTTCTGGATCTGCTGTTCAAAAATTACTTAGCTGCTGCTACAAATGATGATTGATTAAATTCTCCCAGTGTGCAAAGGCTTAATAGAATCACTATACAAAGAGCTTCTACTTTTGAATTCCATGATTGCTCTGTAAGAACAATTACAGTGTACTGTAACCATCTTTCAGCTGAACACTGGTTGGGACAGAGGTCACATTATCCCTGTTTTCAGAGGTTAGACAGTTTTGAGTTCTGCCACAAATCTCAAGGCAGTTGATCTGTGCTGAGGGCACCTTTTCGGGTTTAGTTTGAGCTTGTAGTAAGTAGTTTTTAGGTGGTAATTTCTCTCCAAGATTTTGCCTGATCTAATAATATCCTGTTAGCAGAGCTCCAGTGAACCTCCTGTTAGTAGATAATACTTGAAGGTTTGTGCTTTCTAGAGGTGATTTCATTGACAATCAGGTAACATCAGTTGTCTTGTGAGGACACAGCGCACTCCCCTTGTCTGACATTTAATCTTTTGGCCTTACCTGCTCTGTGAACTGCAAACCACTTCCAATTTTCTTTGTTTTGATCAATCTTCTCTATTGATGCTGTAAGTTTTTATTTATTGGATTCTTCCATAGCATGTGCTACCCTGCTGTCTTTTGCAGTAGAGCCTGATCTTGGGTGTATTTCTTAGTGCTGCCATAATAGAAATAAAAAATAGAAATTCATACCTGTATATCCTTAATTCCCCCAGGGACTTGCTTTCTGGGTTTGTACTACCAGTTTGTGTACCTGTGGATGTGTCAGCTCTAGGATTAAAGAAGCTCTGCTTCCCAAACCAGACCTAATTTCTGCTAACTAATGCTGAGTGCTCTCAGCCTCACTGGCAGCACAGAGGGTTGAGAAACCCCCACCAGAACCATCTGTAAATTGAGTTTAAATGCTGGAAGGGATGCTTGAATGTGAGAATGTGTGATGCTACAAACTCACTGAAGGGCTGAAAGAGCAGAGTATCACAGGTATTGTTTTGGTTTTATTTGGCAGGAGTGTGTCTGCAGAGAATGTGGCACTGATGAAAGCCACCAGTTCAGAGCAAGAGGCCGGATCTGTTGCTCAAAGGTGAAGTTATCCAAAGGATCCTTAGGTTTGAATGGCACAGGGGAGATTTGGGACCACTCTGATCTCAGTTCTGAGCACAATGCAGAGATCAAGTTTCTGATGGTTTGGATGAGGCTGTAACTTCAGCTTGAGCTCAAATGTCAGTTCAGAAACGCATCAAACTTTGTGGTCAAGAAGTGACTGGAGAATCTCCAGGCAGATTCTTAGTCTCTGGTAATATATTGTGTGTTAGTTCTATCTCATCTTCTTTTGCTGTTTAGGACAAGGTAAAGTTAAATAATTGATGCTGTTAGTTAACACTTTTGATGAAACTTTTCCTGCTTTTAGGTCATTCATCAATAGAATGAATATAAACATGAATTTAATGCATGAGTATTCACCAAATAGTTAAGAGGATTTATTTCTAATGAATGAATTATTTGCAACCTGTGCCTTCTGATTTTTATTACAGGATTTTAATAGCCTAAAGTCTTCTATTTTATCAATGCTTTCTAAATAACGATCCAGTGCTGTAAGATGAAATAGAAAAATTAATAATAGCTATTCTGAAAAGAAAAATGAGTATTGATCTGAGCAAGAAGTTTTGGATGACTCATGTGAGGCACATAAGCACAAATAAAAGGATGGCTGTAACACTAGTGGATACCCAAAGGAAATCAAGGTGATTCAAGTACCTGAATCAGTTCTCTAATAAGGAGTGGCCACAGAAAGCAGATTTTGATCAGGCTGAAACTTTCAAAGAGAGCAATCTGGACATAAATAGTTTTCATTTTCCCCCCTTTCCCCTTTTTAACATGAGGCATCCCTTCTTTGAGGGAAATACCTCAGCAGGCAATCCCAGGGGTTTCTGCAGTGTGCAGGGATCGATCTCATGGTGTGATGTTTTCATCTGGCTTGTCTTTGTTACTTCCACTGTGGGCCCTTCTCCTGGAGAGAAGGCAGACATTACTCAGAATGAGCAGGGAGACTGTTTGGAGTGCTTTATTTGAAATGCCTGCATTGCCAGGGAAGCTTTGTGTGCCTCTCTTGTGTCCTGCAGCTCCATGTGAAGGGCTGTGTTCCAGGGCTGGAACTGCACAGCCTTTGCCTTCCAACAGGCACCAACCTCACAGTATTCACCGAGTGCACCATGAACAAGTGAAACAGGGAAATGCTCACAACTGAGTCACCTGCTGCTCTTACACTGCACAAAACTCAAGTTCCTGCCAAATGTTTGGCAGAACTAGAGATGAACCTATTTTTATTTTTTTTTCACTTAAACAGTTTTGTTCCAACAGAAAATACATAAATGGAAAAGCTGTAACTAAACAAAGCTTGAAACACTTTTATGGTACTGACACACCTGTTGACCTGGGGGGGCTTTGGCTTCAGCTGTGTTAGCAGGGACCACGATCACACTGAGGATTCCGAGTGGTAACGTGGGTTGGGCAACACAGATATCCAAAAACACATAATCCAAAATGTCTTGTTCAGTCTTGTCCTCTCTGCTCACCGGGGTGCATTTGCACCTGATGCTTTTCTTCCAGTCTTTGACCATGAAAATGTGCCAGTTCAGAAGAATTACTGACTTCATAAAATAGAACCAGGATGAATTACAGGGGGAAATTGGACCTTGGTTTGCTGGAGTTCTTGCTGGGACAGCCTGGCAATATAAAACAGCCTCAAAGGGTGAAAATCCTGCCATTATGGCTAAAGGCAGAAAGAAAAGATATTGATGTAACTGTTATCAGTCCCACCTCCCTTTCTTTTTTCATTAAAATTCTTACTTGATGCAATTTTAAAATAGACCTCAAGTCCAAAGTATAGATAGCCCTGGAACTTGTTAAAATTGAATTTGTGGATGCTGAGCTTTGCTCGTGTTTCTTATGAACAAGTTCCTTTGCATCCAGTGTTTGTAGCTGGAATACATGCAACTCCTAAGAGGGTGTGCATAACATGGAAAAGAAAAAAAGTATAAAAATTGGCAGTTGTCAGAGCTAACAACAAGCCAAATGCACGGAGCTGAAGCTCTGTCCATGACCCAGGGCTGGGTGCAGCACACACAGGGGATGTGCATCCCCAGCTACCTTTGACTTGTGCTCCACAGCTGATCTGGAGCACTGACTTGAGCAGCAGAAACTGCTGTGGGAGTAATGACAGTCACTTTGGGTTCTGCATTTAGTGGTTTGACTTTTCACTGAGAGCAAGCAAGGAAATGGATCGTGCTCTTGAAATATATTTGTATTTTTCTCATGTGCCTTATTGAAACCATGGGTTTATTTTACTTAGGTCAGTGAATGGCTTCATATTTTTAGTGAATCAGTTTAAGGTACTTCATTCTAAACCTGAAGACCTGGATCAGCTGCAGTATTTTAGGATGCAGTTGTCAATCAGACATCTTTCTGCTGCTCATATCCTTTCCAGGATACCTGAGTTCAATGGCTGTGCTTGCTCTCAGAGAATCCACTTGATCTGGGTGACTCTGGTGCTGAATGTAACTCTCTTTCATAAAATACTCTGAGACCTCACAAATGCTGCCAAGGACAAAAGTGGTACCTCAGGCAGCTTGAAACCCCAAGGCTGAATTCACTGAGGAGAGGACACATCTGATTCTTGGGGAGGCCAGTGCAGGAGGCAATGGCTGATAAAAATCCCAAGTGCAGCTCTTGGATTTAGCTCAGGCTGCAGCAATTTGTGGTTCCAGGTTCCTGCTCAGTCCATGGTGTTGGGCACAGTGATAGCCATCACCCTGCTTAATAATCCTAAAACTGAGCTCTGGATTTTGCTCAGCAAAATACAAGGGGCAGATGATTTCAGGTGCCCACCTTACTACTAAATAAAATATAAATTAGGAGTCCTTTAAAATGATATTGGAGAATGTCTGAGTGTGACAGATGAAATGCAATGCTAATAGCGAGGCTGACCCTGCATTTGTGCACTCTGAGATGCAGGGGCTGTTTTTAACCCTGAACTCGAGACTCTGAAGGTCTCTCAGAAGCGATGGCTCCAGGATCCAAAGGGCTTTGAGGAGCCATCAGGTGTTATTGCTGCTCAGTAGAAGTGATCACATCCCTCCCCAGTGGCAGAGTTGCACACCTGGGATGGGTTTTCCTCTTGCAAGCAGCCATGGAAGTGTTATACCTGGTCACATGTGGCACATGTTTTGCCCATTTCTGGTGGTTTTGAGCTAATCCCCATACTCATTTATTATGAAAACATTATTACTGGACAACAGGTATAGTTAGCACAGCACGAATTCAATGTATTTGAACATGAGCTGACTGTTCTCAGCTTGTGTATTTTTGTTAGAGATGGGGCTGAACCCAACTTAGGAAGCTGAATATTTCTGAGCTTATAATTTTAAACCCTGTGATGTCATTTTTAAAAAGACTTGTGTGAGTTGTCTTCTTAAGAGCTGAAAAAGCCTCTTGACTGGCTTTTCATGGGAACCCAACTGCACATGGACTCCATGCACCACCTTTACAAAAGTCTCCCTGTGCTCACAAAGTCTGTGTAATCAGAGCTGTCTGATACAACAAGTAATTCAGTATCATAGAAATTTAGCATTAACACAGCCTGACAGACCCAGCAGACCAGTCCACCTCAAGGTTTTAGTGCTTTTTCCTCCTCCTCAGCTGTTCTTTTGCCAGAAATCCAGCTTTTTCTTCAGCCTTCTCTGTGACCCAGGTCCCTTCCCTGTGGAGAAAGCTTTGGAAAACCCAGTCTGTTATTCTCCAACACCAGTTTTCTTCTTTACTAATGGAACACATGAACTTGATTTTGGCTGTTGGAAAACTTTACTTAGTTTCATTTTGGTTTGGCTGAAACCTTCCCCTCTTCCAATTAATGAGCATGAGACTTGTCCTGGGATGTTTCCCTCCCACCTCAGTAGGGGAGAGGTGTCTTGGGTCCCCTGTTAGTCACTGATGTAGGAGAAGGGAAAGCTGCACACTGCAATTCTCTTTCCATTACAGCCTCGAAGGGTGGGATTTGTTCCCTCTTTCTCTCCGGGAAACCGAAGTGTTCATCTCTGCTTCTCTTTGGGGAAAGTGTCTTAGAGTGAATATTTCAGAGCTGTTTCACTGCAAGTGCTCAGAGTTGGATAGATGAGAGTCTTTTGGGTTTCCTACCCATGCTTGACATCACTTTGGCAGTAAGAAATGCTTCAGCCAGCCTGTGAGGGAGTCTGTGGAGAATTCCTGCTGGAATGTTGTGCTACTCTGCTCTCCACTTTGTGATCCTTCCCAGCAAGATGCACATCAGGAAATATGTACTCCATTTCTTTGTAACCAGCAGGTTTATTGTTTCTTGTAAAAGAAAAAAAAAGTAGGAGTAGAAAAACATCATCTCTACTTTTACTGAGAATGCTGTAGCTCTTATGTCCCAATTTCCTTAACCTGGCATGTGCTATTTTCACCAAAGAAATCTCAGTTTTAGGGAAAAGCTTTACATCTAAAGAGGTAAAAAAGCTTTACATCTAAAGAGGTAAAACACAGAAGGGGAATGAATAAAGAAAAGTTAAACTTATATTAACTGAGGGATCTTGAGGCTTGGGTGTTTGAGACCTTTAAGGTCAGGAGCACTAGCACAGCTTAAGAGAACTCATTTCAGTAAGGTCCACAATGCATGGATTGAAAGCTCCTTACATCTCTGATAGTTTGCTAACCCTATACCCCCAATCAGCACCCATTTCCAGAGATTTATGGGTAAAACAGTTATGCAATCAAGCCAGGAAGTTACAGGTTGACTGTTTTGGGCAAAAGGAGAGAGAAATTTTTGTGATTTGGGGTCCATAGGTGAGGCATTTTGCCAATAATCCCCTATTCTTGGTTTGAATGCCAGTCACACATGAGTTGTGGTCTCTAGCAAGGAGTTTTTAAGCTCAGAATTAACCTCTGATATTTAAACTTGAGTGCAAACTTTGTCAGAACATTGCAAAGATGAACCTGTTTTGCAAACCAGTGGCTGTACCTATTAATTTTACAGCCATACCATTTTGGGTAGTGTTTAAAAGGTCTAAAAGCTTTAACAGTGATGCATCAGGAGATTCTGTGGAAGTTTCAGAGGACACGAACACCATGCAAGAATACTAATGAAGTAATTCTGTGTCCTTCTAATCCTTTTTCATGATTTAATGTGACTTTGGGACTACTTCAGTAGAATAAATTGTATCCATTTGGTGAGTTGAAAGGATTTATTCTCTTGGGGGGGAAAAATAGATTTTCTGGCACTGTTTTCGAGATGATGGTTGTTGATAGTGGAGTGCCAAGTCAGGTTCTAGTGATGATTGCTGCCTGTCTCAAGTGAATTTTTTCTCAGGCTAAACTTCCCAGGCAGTTGGCTACTTAGACTTCAGCATGAATTTTAATCCTCTCTGAACTCTAATGGAAATCAACAGCAACTCTGCCTGACTTTGGGTGCTTTAAGAGCCTGAGCTGGTTCTTCAGTGTGCTCCAGACACCTTTGGAAATCTCTCCATTTGCTGGTAGAAGCTGAGCAGAAGTTTTGGGACACCACGTTTTACCCAGGAGACGGCTCTGTGTCCGTGGTGGGTGAAGTGATGCTCAAATAAATAGTCTCTCAATTTGTTAGGCATGAGGGATCCATAAAAATGGAAGTTATTATTGCAGCAGGAATTTTCCCACAGCCAAAACAAAACAGAACCGGCTTCCATCCATAAAAACTTTGCAAGTGAACCCCTTGTTCGCTTCTTTCTTACCTCTCTCGGCTTGTTTTATATAAGCCAGTGTTCCAGCTCTCCTTTATGAGGAGTCAGGAGCAGAGCACAGGCATGTCGGTCCTTGCATCCCCAGAGGAATGGGATGAGCTAAACACATGCTCTGCCATTGGCACATTCTGCTCTGCTGCCAGAACCCTCCTCCGTGCTTGGCTCCGTGGCCGAGCATGGGTGGAGGAAGGAAGGAACAGCTGGAAGGCGGTGATGGCTTCCTGCTGCCCTGCCCCACCCATGGCACAGGTTAGAGCAGTGCTGAGGCATAGGCAGCTGGGAGAGAGCCCCAGGAGACTGGCCATTCATCTCCTGCTTTCTCTCCACCCAGTGCCTGGCACATCCTCTGCAGCAGGCAGCTGCTGCTGGAATTGGTTTTCCCAGTTCTCTGCTCCTCCTTCGGCTCTTTCTCTCTTTGGGATGTTGCCTGGAAGAGGAACAGACTCAATTCTGTTCTTTGGACTTCAGGACAAGTTTGATTTTAACAAGACTTGTGTGCCTGGAGTTTTATCTGGAAGCCCAGGGGCCCTCAGCTGATTTATTCTAGTTATTTGAAGGGTATATTTCTGGAGCTATTTCCAGTTAAAAAGTTGAGGCCCAAGAAGAGCAGAAAACTATTCACTGAGGAGGGAGAGAAAATGTGCTGGAAGAAGCAGAATGAAATTGTTCAGGAACGCTGCCCACCTCTGTCCTGTTGGAAAGTTCACTTTTCCCAGTACACAGGTTATCTTGGGCATTGAATGACAGATGAAGTTTGTACCATTTAAAACATCCCTTGTAGTACCTGCCAATAATCCACTCTGCTGCAGTGGTGTCAGCCAGTTACAAGGCCAAAATCAGAATCAGTTGAGTTTAACAGGCTGTAACGGCTGATAAATGAAATATTTCAATGCCAACAGAGTGGTGAGATGAGTTTCATGGACCAATGCTGAAACATTTTACAGCCTAGAAGAAAGCAAGATGAGTTGGGGTCCAAAGGGTGACCAGTGCTGAATTCAGGACTCTGAGCTGCAGTTATCTGATGTCTGGTGAAGGGCGAGCCACAAACAGAGCTATTGGCTGACAACCCTGGAAAGTAGTAGTAATAATAAACATCTGGAGGGTTTGACATACTCATGGTTGCCAGTAAATAATCCCTGGCTCTGAAGCAAGTCCTCTTGGAGAAGCAGTTTGAGATATGGAGAATCTAAAAAGTAATTGTGTAATGGAATGATGGACAATATCCTGAGAAATCAGGACCACTTGTGTGTCCACATAAATAATGAACAGGGTTGTAGGAGAGAGCAGGGCAAGGGTTTGTAGCATTCAGAGATGGGGGTCTGTGTCAGCCTGGAGGGTGGGAGGGAGGGTCACAGAGAACAACAACCACGTGGCATCTTCTCTATCCTGAGCACCTGCAAATGGAGGGGCAACACTTTGATCCTCACAGGGACCAACAGCAGAACCAACAGAGTGGGCTTGTGCAGCCAGAAGGAGCAATGTTTGTATTCCCCCAGGATTTGATCCAAGATTGATTGAGTTCAGTCTAAATCTTCCAGTGCCTGCTAAGAGACTGGGATGTGGCTGTAGAGTTGCCTGTTTACACCCCAACCTGCAAACGTGAGTCCACATGCCCAGGGCAGCACTTCACACTTTGGTGGTTGTTCCCATCCACAGAGATTCCTTTGGTTGAGTGCCCCAATTGCCTCTTTCCTGCAGCTGCCCCTTCTCTGTGAGTGTCTTGTTTCCTGATAAATCAGGAACATACTGGTAGTGCTGCTGTTGTGTATTTAGGGTATCTTGGTCTAGTTTTCTCCTTTCCTTTGCCCCTGCCATCCCCTTTCAGAGGATCAGGGTGTGTGTGCAGATGAAATCAGGCTCCAGCCCCAGCATTGCTCTCCTGCACTGCAGAGCATTCCCAAGGTAATTGTGGCTGGTGGGAAGCCCTGCTGAACAAACCCTTGGTGCTGCTTCCCTTCAGATAAACCCTGTTGACAGGCAAAAGGTTACTGCTTGTAGAGGCAAGTCCATTGCTCCAGTGCACATAGTGCTGAGATACATCATCAGATTAGTCAAATGTCTGTGAAAAGGAGTCTGTCTCCAGAGTTCCAGCTGCTCCTCGCCTGCCTTTGATATTCCCGTGCTTGCACAAGGAGGTTTGACCATGTTAACATTACACAGGGCTCTCTCATAGAGAGCTCATTGTCTGTGTCCTTTTCCCAACAAAGGACTAAGGTGTGGGGCTTAAGTACAGGCGTGGGATGTGTTTCCCATTCAAATAAAAAAATCAAAATATATTTACTGTCCTTTAGCTGAAGTATCAATAACCTGATAAGATAACTTTTACTAAGAGGGAAATAAAACCTACTCTACCCAGTGTTTGGTGCTACATATGAAGCAATTGAAAGCTGGAGGGGCCACAGCTTGGACAGTGGAGATCATTACAGCTGTAGGGGTTTCCCAGAATGAATCCTACGGGAAAACCTACCCAAGTGTGCACTAAATGTCATGTAAGAATAAAATTGTTTGATGGCACCAATGGTGTTTTGGGCACTCCCAAGAGAAGTGCCCCAGAGAGGTACCAAAGTGTCTTTCTTATTGCAAACAGCACCTGTATTCACACCATGTGCTGCCTAAGCTTGTTTGAGAGGCATATTTTTACTTATTTTCACACAGAATTTTGGGATTTTTTAATTTTTTGCAAAAATTTGGTTTGACTTCTACATTTTAATGTTTAGTACTGTGTAGGATTGATAACATGTAATACTTGGATCTCATTGATTATTCCATGCCTATATCATGCTCTAATTTTAAGCTTCATTATATTTAGTTTTGAGTGTTTCTAAGAGGGTTTTTTTTTAGGAAAACCTTCACACTGAAAAAAAGTTTTACTTGTTCCAAGTCAGAGCACAAAGCATGTTTTGGAACATCGGAATTTCCCATGGAGCAGAGATCCTGTTTTCCAAAATCTGGTATATGGGCTATGAAAACCCCTTCTGACTTGCCCAAAGAGGAGTTGGATCATGATCCCTTCTGAGGTTTATTCAAGGGCAAAAGATGGGGTGATTGTTGTGAAGAAATCTCATTTTGGTTCATTCCCAGAAGAGCAAAGTAAAAGCCAGTAAAGAGCTTGATGCTGTCTCACCCACCAGCTGTCCTTTCTAACCCAGATGCTCCACATCCCTTGCCAGCTTCTTGCTGGGGGAATGGGAGGAGGAAGGGAGGGCTCAGAAATAAAATAATTTAGAAAAGAAGAGGAGGAAAGCTGAATATTGTCTGTGCAAACTATGGTTTGATGCACAGTGGAACACAAGCAAGAGCCCTTGGTAATGGGAGTCATGGATTCCCAACCTTATGACAAACTGTGTCCAGTTTTGCATCATAATAGAAATGTGTAATGATAAATTCCTTCTAGTTTTCAGCTATGTGGGTCTTTCCATCTCCATGTTTTGAGGAATTTGGGTATGTAGACACAGATGTGGTTCCCAGCATTTGTTAACCAAGCACAGATTAATGTAGTTGGCCTTGCAACGCTTGGGTAGCAAAATGTTATCTCCACTTCATGGATGAAAACCAAGAGACACAGAGGTTTTTTTGAAGGTCTCATACACAGCCTATAGACATGAGTGGGAATCTCTTAATTGATTTCAGTGGTCGTGGATCATGTTCTTAGTGACTTGCCCAAGGGAACTGTTATAATGACTCAGTCAAACTGCTTATCCAGTCTTTGATATTTTTGGTTTTAATTTATTTTTTTGGTCCAGCACCAAAATATATCTGAGTTCTTATTTTCTACAGTGTATATAAAGCTATGTTTTAAACTCCTAGTTTTACACTCACTGCATTTCCTATCAACAGGAATAAAGAACAGAACAATAACTTCATTAGTTATAAAACAGTGCCTAAGAAAGATGTTGAAATACTTAAAAAAATGACTAATTTTATAAGGGCTGACCCCAAATCTGTGGATGTGTGAGGATAGCTCATTATTAAAATCAGTTGTGATCTCTCTTTATCTTTTTTTGCATACTATGAATCTAGATATAGTAAACAGCATAATGGTTTTGAAAAAGTAAGTACTTGATGGAGGATTTTATATGAACATTATGCAGGAGGATAAATATTTGCCTTCCCCAGCACTGATGATTCAGATTAATTCTTTACAATTAGAATTTGCTTGCACTCAAGTCTAACAGAAGCCTGAAAGGAGGACTGGAGCAATACTAATCTTTTGCTATGTTGCTGAGCTTTGCCATGCTCAGATCCTTGTCAGCTCCCACCTGAGTGTGAAGTGATGCCCGGGAGAGCTGCCCACAGGGAACCACTGAATGCAAGCAAAGTCTTTCACCTGGCACAGAGGAGTTTGAACTAGAGCTAATGGGGTAAAACAGAGCAAAAAAGGCATATTTAGACTATGTCAGGAAAAGGTTCCTGGTGGTGACAGCTGTCAGGCTCTGGAATGTTCTCCTGAGGGAAGCAGGAGTAGCAGTATGTATAAGTTAAGACAAATCAGGAAAAAAAGGGTCAGTTGTGAAGATGTAACTCTATTTGGGGTGATGAGGAGTGGTTGGTTTGACTGCTAAGCTCATTGCTGAGCTTTTTCCTTCTCCAAGTCCCAGGATCCATTTTACATACCTGAAGGTAGCATGGAATTATAGCTTGGTTTGGAACAATAAAACAAAATGGATTAGCCTCAAAAAAAGTTACTTATCTATTCTAATGTTTGTCTGGTAATGTAAAACATAAATTCCATGGAACCTTTTCTGTGATTGTTTCAATTGTTCAGTTGTATTTACTCATAACAAAGAGCAAATTCTTCTGTTCCAGAGTCCTTGTACCTTGTGTGTTTGATGTTACAGACCTGAGCAAAGAGAAAGGTGATGTTTCCTCAGCTTTGCAGGGGGTGTGTAGGACACCTTTGCAGTGCTGAGCTCAGCACCCCAACCCTGCATTTCCAGCTAGTGAAGTAACTGGTCAAGAGTGGGCCAGAATGAAGTAATGGTGACTAAGCAGAGTTGTTGGGGCTCCCCAGTTTTCTCCTTTCATGTCTTGGATGCCTGAGGAGTGGTATAAACATGATTGTGACTGTGACTAATGGTCACTGCCTCTACAGGGTGCAAAATAAAATGGTGCTGCTTTTGTGAAGCTGCTTTGTGAGCTCTTGGCAGAGACAGTGGAGGAAACGCTCTCAGAGAAAAAAACCCAAAGAAAAGAAATGCTAAAGATGTCTTTATTAACTGTGGAGATTAGTGGGTTTCCTTTTGAAAATGGAGAATCCCTTTTTTATTTCTCCTGCAGTGGAAGTTTGGGACTGGAGTTCTGAGGCAGCTTTAGTGGATGTTTATATTTGTACAATGAAACTTGGAGTGGAGCATTTAGAGGGTTGTGAGAAACTAAAGACATATAAGAGTAACAATTGATTTATCTGTGTGACATTTCAGTGTCCCATGTCAAGTTTTTCTTCAAAATTATGGGCTGACAATTGTGTTTGTCATTCTAAATTTCTAATAGGAAACATTTTATAGAAACTAAACTCTATTCTTTGGGAATGTCACATAAAGAGCTGATTCTATTTATCCCAACTTTATGCCATTAATCTTGTGCTTTCTTTTACGACTAGAGAATTATTTTTCCCTTAGGTAGCACATCATCTTTTTGTCTTCCCCAGCAAATAGCTGTTCAGTGATTTCTACAGCAGGACCCTAAAACAGACAGTGTTCTAATTTGAGAAGTGATGAAGCCACTGATGTAGTAAGTCAAGCACTGAGACTTTTGGGCACTGCATTAGGATGTTCTGTTCTCTTCTGTTCTGCCACAGCCACCTCACAGAGCTTTTCTGTCTCATGGAATTAAAAAGGAAAAAAGGCAGGAAAGCTCTGAGAGCTGGGATCCTCTCTGCCCAGATTTGCTGAGGGATATGGGAACATACATTGACTGTGCAAGAACTAAATGTCCTTGTGACTCCATCCCTGGGGACTGTGCTGAGAATCCTGGTAATGCTGCAAATCAGGATCTATGGAACAAAACTCTGGATTTTGTCTTAGCACTATTAAAAGGAATAACATTTTAATGATATGTGCTATTGGCATAATCCTTCCAAAGTGGACAATGATTTATATATTTCATGTGAGGACAGGATTCCTTAGGGGATGACTCATTGTTTTAGTCTGGAATAATTCCAGTGGGAACCTTTTTCAGAACTGGTTGATACATACCTTACATGGTCTTAGTTTGGGATTTTTTTTGGTCTTTCATTTTGTCTGATAAAATGTGCTTGGCCTATTAAATTCAAACTGTCTCTTTCCCTTCCGAGTCAAATGCAGTTTGTATTTACCAAGACCTTATATGGAGAGGGAGTGTGTGTATATATAAATGCATGTTTACATAAATGTATTTATCTATGTATATATACATACACAGGGGGGGAAAAAGAGCTGGGTCTGTTGCAAAGGCAGAGTTTATTTTTTAGTAAAGGGGTGAATTTTGCTTCAAACACATCTTTTCACATCTTAGCTTGACCCAAAGACAACAATTGCCAGCATGACTGCTTCCATTTATAGAAATAATTCAGATTGTGGGACTACACTGATGTTGTGGCCTGTGAATACTGAACCAACAGGCAGTGTAAACAGTGTAGACTTGTATCATCTGAGCTGAGAACTGTCTTGACTCTCACTCCTGGTGTTGGTGGTGCTCTTTGCCCCCTTTTCAAATTGCTGTTGCCACTGTTATGGACCAGAGCAGTCAGGAGAGCTCTGTGGCATGAACAGTGAAGGGGAACTGGGAAGCAGAATTGCCCCAGAGAGTCCTGTAAAGTGTTCCTGTAAAGGCCCCTCTGCATCAAGGATTTAAGCTCACCTCCATTAGTTGCTCTTTCTGAGGATGGGTCAAATATTTCCCAGCCATTGGGGACCTCCCTTGATCTCTGTGACTTTTCATCAGTGGTAACAGAGTGTTTCTGTCATGCCATCAGTGGTCTCTGCACTCTTGCCTCCATCCCTTCTGGCAACATGGACTTATAATGGCCAGAACTTCTTAAAAGATCCCTGACTTCTCTTTGACTGCTTAGAACTTCTGTCCTTGAGCCCTACCTGTGAATGAAAAGATTGGATAGCCCTTGCTGGTGAAATCTGAGGCCCAGAAAGCACTGAGCCCCTCAGCCTCACCTGTGGCTGCTGCTGGAAAATCCACCCAGCTCAGTTAGCAGTGGACACTTCCTTTTCCCCCTTTTGCTATTGAAGTGATTCCAGAGGCTCTCATAGATCCTAACACACCTTGCCAGTTTGGATTCCAGCTGAGCTTTGGCTCTGCTAAAACCACCCTTATGTGCTTGAGCAATGTCTCTACATTTGGTTTAAGATCAATGACAACATTTTGGGTATCAGTGGCCATGTCAGGTTTTTAGTATTTAGTTCTTCCTATTGCAGTGGAAGTGCTGGGTTGATGGTTGTAATTAATGATCTCAAAGGTCTCCTGCAACCATGATGATTCTCTGATCATGAGAAACAGTGACTGAGGAAAAGGAATTTCTGAATCCCTCCCAAAAGAAACATAGAAAACAGTGGTTTTGGTCAACCAACCGTAACTATAAGGAGATTTCCAGTCTTGGGGAGCAAAATCTCAAGACAAGTTCCAAGATGTCACATTACATGATTCAGGTTTAGAAGGTTTCATCACCACTGGGTCTGTACGAGAACCCCAGCCCTGATTTGGTCATGAAACCAAACCCCAAACCGCTGACTAAACCTAATTTAGATCTGCATCTGAACTTCCTTTTCCTCATTTCCAATCAAAACAGATTTCAGTTTGGGTTGGTTTGAGTTCTTGGTAGAATCTCTTGTTGGTTATTGTAAACTTTTTTCCCATCACTATCTGTGATCTCAAAAAACCCAAAACAAACAAACAAACACTCAGACCCCAAAACAGTTCCCTCTCCTCTTCACAGGCCACATGATCCTATTAACCAAAACCACTGTCAACAAAGGAAAGTATGACCCAACAGTGGTGGTTTCCTACCCCTTGTCTTCATAGTTATTAATGATATTTGGTTTTGGTCCTAAATGTAAATATTTCATAAATCAGGTGAATTTGTTGTTTTTATAATTTACATTTTAATGGGTGAATAGCAGAGTATATTTAAGTGGGCATAGATTCTACTCAAATATTTATATGGTCTTGTTCAGATTTGTTTCTCCTGTGATGGTATATCCTTATGGAAATCTCAAATGCTTTACAGGATATTGATAAAATGAACTGAGAGCTAAGCCCAGCTGGGATTCAGGCTCTGATCTTTTGCTGCCAAACACCTTTGAGTTCAGACATCTCCACCTGTCTCAAATGAGCACCTGTCATGAACTTCTTCAGCAGAAAGGATTTAATTTCAGAGTTCAACACATGTCATAGTCTGTGTTTATCTAGAACAATTCTTCAGATTGACCAGAACCACAAAGGATTAAAAACAAAAGGATAAAAATTTCACTTTTAGAGCCAAGAAAACTGTGAAGAATTTGTGCTTTTTCTTCCTTTGTTTCATGTGTTCAGACAAATGAATTGAATAACTGGCAACTGAAAAACAAATCTGTTTTCTTTTAGCTTAGTGTGGCTTATGTCAAGAGTGTTTATAGGCCACATGCACAGTTCCAAAGGCTTTTTCTTCCTTTATTGTGGTGATCCCCTTGGAAACAGTAAATTGGATGCTCTAGAGGTAAGCAGCCCCCAAGAATGACCTCTGGAGTACCCAAAAGGCATTTCCATTTGAACACATTTGAGTTAATGTTACACTGGCAGGGAACAAAAGTCTATCCTGAACTGCAGGTTGGTAGGTAAGAAATACAACGTACACACCAGGGGAAATACAAGGGAATCCAGAGTGTCAGTGCAGGTTTAAAGGGATTGAGCAGGACTGGACCCTCCCAAAGCAGGTGCAGGAAGCTGGCAGGGTGTGCACAAAGCCTTCTCTTCTTTACTGTGGCCAAGGCTGGTCTAGGACAACCGTCAAGGATTGGTGTGAGGGCAGGAAATAGTGATTGGAAGTGGAGGGGGGAGATTCCAAGTCCTGATGGTTCTTGGGGGGTTGCAGCTCAAGCACCTCCCATCAGTTCCTAACACACCATTTAACCTTCACACAAAACCAAATTTCAAACTATTGTTATTTGGGACAAATGGAGCAGTTGTTCTTTGGGCTCTGCTCTGTGCTGTGAGTGAGCCACTCTGCAGTCCTGCAGGCTGTGGTGGGCACAGTGGGCACAGCCAGGCTGAGGGATGTGCTGTGAGTGAGCCACCCTCCAGCCCTGCAGGCTGTGGTGGGCACAGTGGGCACAGCCAGGCTGAGGGAGGTGCTGTGAGTGAGCCACCCTGCAGCCCGTGATGGGCACAGTGGGCACAGCCAGGCTGAGGGAGGTGCTGTGAGCCACCCTGCAGCCCTGCAGGCTGTGATGAGCACAGTGGGCACAGCCAGGGTGAGGACTGTGCTGCTCCCAGGTAGGCACCGGGCACAGGAAGCCACAATTTGTTGGACACGACAAATTTGTCAGCGCTGTAAAGTGTTGCAAAAAAAAGCTGATTTTCAGAGGGTCAGACAGTGTTTACACACACAATACCAGTCTGTGTGCAGACAGAGGCTGGCACTGGGCCAAGTGCCTACGAATTCAGCCCCCCATCCTCAGCTGGGATGTATCACTGCAGCTCCAGTGACTTCAATGGGCTGGCGCCAGTTTACATTAACTGAGGAGCTGTTGCATTATGTGGAACGATTTCCCCCCTTTCCTTTTCTTTCTTTTTTTTTTTTTTTTTTAATGATAAACAATTTCTCTTGCCTATTGCAAATCTACTGTCACAATAACAGATTGGGTTCTTCTGAATGGAGCTAGCTAGCTAGATGTTTTAAGAGTTGACTGATTATTTGTGCATATTGCATTTTGCAATTCTTTATGTTTATGAGTTATTAGCCTGGTACTTTGAGAGATTAGTCATTCTGTTTTACAAAAAACAATAGATGCTACATGTAATATCACATTATGCAAACAATCCCAGACTCACTACTTTTCAAGAACAATTTTCTTCTCCAAAACACAAACTGAATTTTATAAATATGACCATTTTCTTCTTAAAAATGAAAAGATTCCATTGCAAAAATATATGTTCTAAGTCTTACAAAGTTTTATGCCAGAATTATTCCACCAGATCCCTGTAATGGTAATGACTTAACATTATTTAATAATTTTCTGTTGCTTCTGACTTGTCTGTAGCATAGCAAAAAAAAATTGCTTCTATTTAGAAAGTCTCTTTCACTTGCTTTGATGCAAATGATTCAAAAATTAATGAAGACAGAGGATTAAAATTGCAGGAAGAAGATATTTTGCAGGAAGGAACATATTTTGATCTTTTTTATTCACAGGAGTGAGCCCATTGTTATTAAAGTAACTAATGCAGGCAAAGAACTTGTTAGGGCAGGATCTAGACACCAGTGTTCATCCAGCACTCTCTGTCTCCATTGAAGTTTCCTCAAATATTGCCTTCCAATATATTTATAAGATGATTTTGGCCTGCTGAGGATGAAAATTAAATGAAAATAGGTAGATAAATTAATTTGCTATATTTGAAATGCTTATTTGCAATAAAGCTCCAACAAATGGAAATTAATCTGGTTCTGTGGATTGTTCTTTCTCCTTCTGAGCCCTAATAGTGCCTAACAGGGCTTCAAACTTCCCAAAATCTCCATCCTTATCAATGTGAAGTTACCTACTCTAGATCCTTTGCCTTAGATGCTACTACTTCTGCTCTCACGATGTGGAGCCTGTATTAGGTCCTACAAATGTCCAAAAAAGGTGTCATTTGGTTGATGTCGATACAGGCAAAATACTAATAAGTAGTCAGGAGACAGGAAGTAGGCCCTTTTTAAAGTAAACAAACTTTCGTGGAGAGAACGGACTCCACAGCACAAATCTATGAGATTCAAAGTGAAGCCATTTATTTCACAAAGTACACAGCTTATA